>CM076574.1:962088369-962496243 GCA_034641835.2 Pinus albicaulis
ATCCCACTTATGACAAAGAAATGCATTCCATTGTGCAAGCTTGTTGACAATGGAAGCATTACATTTTGGGGCAGGAAAAAATCATCCACACAAACCACCGACCCTTGCAGTTCATACAGACACAAGGGAAGTTGCAGAATGATCGCCATCAGAAGTGGTCCACATATCTGCAACAGTTTCATTTGAACATCAAGTACAAGAAGGGTAGCACCAATCATGTTGCAGACTGCCTCAGCCAACCACCGATCGTGGCGCTCACCATTGTGCTCAAATCTTGTGGGCATGAGACTTTTGATTGGCCACTTCTCTATGAGAGTGACCCAGAATTCGGCCAAACTTACAAGGCACTCTTGGGGGGTACACAAGTTCCAAATTTTCACCTCCAAGATGCACTTTTATGTCACATGGGACACCTTTGTGTTCCTTCAAGCGAGCGTGCCAAGATGATATGGGAAGCACACTACAGTCGAGTCACTAGGCATTTCGGGGTCGAGAAAACAGTAGCAATCCTGTAGAAGTATTTCTATTGGCCGAACCTTCGAAAGGATGTCGAGAAGCACATCAGATCTTGCACTGCTTGTGCCATAGCCAAACCGACCATCAAGAAGCAAGGCACATATACTCCGCTACCTACCCCTAGGCGGCCTTGGGAATCCATCTCCATGGATTACAGGTCGGGCCTACCTTCTAATAAGCATGGAAATGACTGTGTTTTCGTGGTCATCGACGGATTCTCGAAGATGGCCATTATGGCGGCTTGCAAGAAGAATATCACAACAGAAGCCACTACTAAAATATTATTTGAACGAGTGTGGGTGCACTTTGGGATCCCACAGTCTATCATATCAGATCTGGATAGCAGGTTCCGTAGCACATTTTGGTCCGAGATAATTGATGGAGTTGGACACCCGAGCTCACTAAGTCCTGACTTTCCATCCTCAAGCAGATGGAGCAGATGACGAGGACGAGGAGGTCGTCCAACGGAGAATGATTGTACATATTCTTCACATGGCCTTGCAATTCCGGCATCATGCACATGGGACGAGCCTCCCACATGTACATATAGTTATAATCGAGGCTCTCCACGGCGGCTCGATACGGCCCACGACCCCTTCGAGTGGGCTTGGGATTCTAGCCACTATGTCCCATTGATGTAGCCATGTCATTTGCAGCTACTTAGGCCGATTCAGCTCATGTCCAATTTGAATTTGACAAATAAAATAGCTTCATCGAGCACATTCAACACATCCGCCAATAGGTTCATGATATATTGGATAGATCCAATGCCAAGTACAAGCAACGCCATGATCAACACCGGGTTCCACACAACTTCCAGGTGGGCGACAAAGTATGGCTACATTTGCAGAAGGAGCGCCTCACTGGACCCCACCGCAAGCTTCGCCCACTCCGATACAGGCCGTACACCATCACCAAGGCTGTAGGGAACAATGCCTTCCGAGCTGGTATTCCACCATGCATGGTTTGCACCGGTATTCAATGTGGATCGCCTTCGTCCTTACTTCCCACCTCTACTGGACACCTCAGACATTGCAGAACAACTCACACCAACAGAGTTAAATCTAGATTGCATGGAACAAGCCACCAAAGATTGTATCATGGACATGCAAATCAATAACACCCGCCAACAGAATATCAACCTATATCGGATTGTCAAAGCTGGCCAACTCCTGCACCAAGGAAAGTGGTTCACCAGGGACCAAGTTCAGCAGAAATTTCCTCATCTCATGGAGGAACTTAACGCAATGGGGACCATTGCTTCCTAAGGGGGGAGGAATGATCCATGTGGATATTGGTGGTCACCCGCCTATTCCACTTGGGGCTCCACCATTGTCTATTTCAGTTTTTCAGTTTCGGCACAGTTTACTATTTTTAGCAGTTTTTCGGGTCCTAAACTTTCGGAGCCGTTTTGAGGCCCTAAACGACGTTTTTTGGGAAAACGGAGAGCAACATGGGTCCATGGACTAATGTTTCTCATTCCAAATTTGTAGTCCTCGGATAGATCTTTCTAACGAGGTATGGTACGCGTCAAACGGAGATCGTATGCCAAAGTTACGCCCCTGGGAAGTTCAAACACCAATTTACCCAAACGGGGCCCATAGTTTTGGCGCTTCATCTCCTAGGGTTAGGGTTTTGGCTGTTTAGGATTTCCCATTGTTTCTAAATGATAAATAGACCCTCGAGCCTCATTGTAACTCAGTTCAGAGGCCTGTAGCCGCCACATCTCTTCTCAGAGATAGCTACCAGCGCCCTAGCTAGTTTTATTTCCATTCTGTCTGTAAGCAAATTTCAGTTCTTTGATATTAATGAAATGAAGTGTTATTTCCATTGCATCTCTATATTTATAGTTGTTACATTACCATTTATTATTTCTGCATTACATACGGATCAATATCACTCTTTGGTTTCTCCCTCTCCTTCTTGCAAATTGCAAGAATTTCCCTCTCGTGAAGGGTTGGGACTCAAATGTTCTATAGTTTAAAAGCCCGTTTAGACCCATTATCTTTCACTATGTATCTCATTGCTGGGATGCAAATTGTGAATTTTTGCCTGTAAGTTGTATAGGACTCTTTTCGGAAATGATTGTGGGTCCTACAGATGCCTGAGATTTATCTTTCCTTATGATTTAATCTATGAATGTTGTTCTGCCAAGGACCAATGATCCCTTGGGTTTTGTGGATTTAGACGAGGGGTTTCGATCTAATTCTATATTTTTCTTTCTATTCATTCATAAAAAAAACAAACACCTATCCTATTTAACCTCTGCACAATTGCTGAGAAGCGGGCTGGAGAACAAGTGTTTTTCTTTCTAATATGCAAGTCCTTACCTCTCATTTTCAATACCCAATTCTTTCACAGCAAAAGGAAAAAATAAAAAGACATCACACCTAAACACTCTCCCTGACAACGATGCCAAAATGTTGGTTCAGAAAGGTGACTGTTAAAGGTAATCTTAATGCTTCACATTAATCATCAACCAAAGGCAAGTCTGTTTATTTCAAGAGTGCAAGAAAAGTATATATGAGTGAAATGAGAGGTCAAATGCTCTAAATCATTGTAAGAAATAATATCTAATTCTCGAATTTCATTCAATCAATTCAAAATTAAACTATGAAATACTTCACACCAATCAAAGGATGAAACTCTTGTATGATCTTATGCAAAAAGTAAACACTCAATGCTGAAATTAAATATCTTTTGCAATTAAACAACAAGCTTAATGACTTGAACAACAATAGAAAAGAAATACTTAATAAATTGAACAACAATCACTTATTAACATTGTGAAATGGAATTCTCTATAATTCAATTAATAACAACCTTCAGAATTGAACAACAAACCATACGTTCACACTTGCAATAGAAAAACCCAAGAAATGGCAATGTGCAGAATTGAACAACAACTACTTATCCACGCTGAAATTAATCTACTGAATGGAAAAACATCACTCATCAAAAAAGGAATATTAAAGATAAATTCAACCTATTTGAAAATTAAATCGTAACATACCACACTTGCAATTACTGAATTGAATTGTAATTCTACAAAGTGCAAGAATAACTAAATTGTGAGAATCAATAAATAAACATATAGCACAAAATAGCAGGAGAACTCCCATGGACCAGGCCCGTAGCCTCCAGAAGTCTTCTGCCAAGAAATACACAAAATCCGCTTATAATGAAAATGCTAACTCTTTCATTAATCAATAGAACAGGTACATCATCACGAGTTCACAGATTTTGTGTGAATAAAATGTTTACTACAGAAAATTATAATACACGGAAAAAGCTCTCCGTAATCTTTCACCTACAACCTTTTATAACTTAAAGGAGAAACAAAAAAAAGAATAAAAAATCCTCAGCATCAGGAGATCCTGAGGCTTCGAAGTCATCAGCCGAATGCTTCAAATATAGATGTGTCTTTCCATCTCTTCATGATTTTTAAGGAAACAGACGCGATTGCATTTTCTTTTCTTGACTAATTTTGTTTGGTTGTTTGGTCAGCAGTTGGTTTGTTTGGATTCCCTATCAATAAAGACAACAAAAGTTAGTTTTTATACTATTAAACACATTATTTATTAATAATTCATTTTACCCTACTTTTACATTATTCTCCTTTGATTTATTTCTAAAATGAACGAAAACATATAGAAGTTGATAATAAATCAAGCTAAAGGTAGGGGGTGGTGGGTACCTTTTCACTACGACCCAACACCACCTCTCTCTATCTCTTCTACTTTTGAAAACATTCCTTCTAGTTCAAATGATGACAGCGAGGATGAAAATTATCCTCCACATCCTTATGATATTCCTTTAGCTCCACAACTTCCAAAATGGGTTCGCTCTACTCGGGATGCAGCAGGTTCTCTTGGAGGTGACCCTGCAGATCAACATCTTACACGTTCTCAGTTTGACAGAGCCTCTTTCTTATTGGCTCAAGTTCCAGAAAAACTTGATCCAGAAACCTTTGAAGAAGCTTCCGGTCATCCAGATTGGGATGAAGCTATGAATGAAGAGTATCGTTCCTTATTGGCAAACAATACTTGGGATCTTGTTCCTCTTCCAAAAGGAAGAAAACTTGTCAGATGCAGATGGGTTTACAAAACCAAGTTTGGACCAAATGGAAAAGTGGATAGACATAAAGCTCGTCTTGTTGCTAAAGGATTTTCACAAGTTGAAGGCATTGACTATACTGAAACCTTCTCCCCTATTTCCAAAATGAATTCTATCCGCCTTGTTCTTTCCCTTGCTGCCTCCTTTAAATGGGAAGTCCATCAGATGGATGTTAAGTCTGCCTTCTTACATGGAGATTTGCGTGAAGAAATCTACATGGAACAACCCCTTGGCTTTATCCAAAATGACTCTAGCCTTGTTTGTCGCCTTAGGAAGTCTCTCTATGGTCTCAAACAAGCTCCTCGGGCTTGGTATGCCAAAATGGATAGCTTTCTCTTAGATAATGGCTTTTCTAGGTGTCATTCTGACAACACTGTCTACACCAAGAAAGTGGGTAAGTCCTTCATCATCCTTGTTCTTTATGTTGATGATCTTATCCGTACTGGTAGTGATCCCAACCATATAAACCATGTGAAGTCTAGCCTCAAAAAGAAGTTTGAAATGATAGACTTAGGACACTTGCATTATTTCCTTGGTCTTCAAGTCTTGCAATCCAAGGAAGGCATTACCCTCTCTTAGTCCAAGTATGCCTGTGATCTTCTACACCACTTTCACATGGAAGACTGTAAGCTAACCCCTTCTCCCTTTCAGTCTAGAGTCAAGCTTTCAGTCACTTGTACTACCCCTGAAGTTGATGCTACCTTATATCGTAAACTTGTTGGTAAACTTCTGTATTTAACCCATACCCGTCCTGACCTTTCCTTTGTCGTTGGTCTTGTCACTCGGTTTATGCACCAACCTCATGAAAGTCACTGGAAAGCAGCTAAAAGAATACTTTGATATATTCGAGGTACAGGTCAGTTCGGGATTCATTACAATGCAGGAGCATCTCCATTGTTGATTGGTTTCACTGATTCTGATTGGGCTGGTGACCCTCATGATCAATTCTATTACAATCCCCCAACAATATGCGACTTAGGACCAGCCATGATTTTATGAAAACAAAGTGCCATCTCTCCTTTCTTTGGCGAGTAAGTATCGTGGTGTAGTTGAGGCAATGAGGAAGCCACAGCCAGGTTAGGTAGATCGACCAAAATTTGACATTCATCAACAACATCCAACTACACTTTGGTGTGATAATCAGAGTGCCATTCAGCTATGTAAAGATCCAGTTCAACATCAGTCGTATGAAACACATTGAGCTCCACATACACTTCATCAGAAAGCTCATTCATGATCGTGTTCTTGAAGTGCAGTATTGTCCAACCAATGATCAAGTAGCCAATATCTTTACAAAGGATCTCATAGAAGCGAAGTTTACCAAACTTCGATCCATGCTTGGAGTTCAGGAAAGTTATCATTAAGGGGGGATAGGCTATAATGCCTCCTTCCTTCTCCTATTGTGTCACCTTTGTAAATCCTTCAATCCTATCCCAAGTTGTTCTTAAGGGGGGATGTTAGGATATTTCGACACATAGGAAATAGTCTCCTTTTGTGTCACCTTTGTAAATCCTTCAATCCTATCCCAAGTTGTTCTTAAGGGGGGATGTTAGGATATTGACACATAGGAAATAGTTAAGCATAACTTGGTCTAGCGCAGAGTTAGGTAAAGTGTGTTTCTTTACTATGTACATTTGTAACTTATAATCCGACGGTCACAATATGTAGTGATCCGACGGTTCACTCTCTCCTCGGTATTACCGAAACTTGATCCGTGGCTTAACACCCTATTGGTCCATGATTTCTATTTAAAGAGCATGGAGGGTCATTTGTTCGGTAACCGTTTATGAGAGAAGCTTATGTAAATTTTCTTTCTTTAGATTAATAAATTGCCTAAAGTGGCCGTGTTGGCTCGAGCGTGGGTATTCCCTCTTGAGGGTTTTAACTCGTCAAATATTGGTGTCTTTGATTTGTGATTGTTTTTGAGCGGTGACCCTTGGTGTTTGACCTAAGGAACTTACCCTATAAATTCCTACACATAAAATGTCTTATAGATTTTACATAAACTATTTTAAAAATAATAGTCTCTACATTAATTGTAATAATCTTAAGATACCTAAAATATCTTCAAGTTGAATAAATAAATATAGAACTTAAATACATTCAATTTTTTCCTAAAATCACTACGGAAAATGTGTTATTATATGGGTGAAATAAAAAATATTATCAAAGTGTCCCTCACTTGTCAAAGCAGATCCCTAAGTGGCAACTCAACATCTAGATGCTGGAAAATAGGCCCATCTGTAAAACGGACCCGATTATCAAGCGGATTTTTATGTTTGTGTTAGTGTGTTTGGTGCACGCATGTATGAAATCACACCAACATAAGGGGTGTGGTTTACCCTCTTAAGTTATTGGTCACAGGGAAAAAAGATATAGAGTCAAGCAAGTTAATGGAACATGCTAGAACATAAACATACTACATAGAGAAATAACATGCATATTCAAGCATAAAAACTAAAACAAATAACACAAAAGATCTAAATAGAGTCAAACAACTGTAATAATTCAAACAGTGGTGCTTACATCCCCTCTTATTGAGTTCTTTTAGGAAATGAGGATGAAACTTTAACCCACTTGCCAAGGGGCCCTTAGAACTGGGGGTTCTAAGTCCCGATGCAAGGATGTCTTTACTTCCAAGCTTGCCTCAGTGAAAAGTATCCCTCTCTCTACTATGGTGGACTGAAGTTGTTGGATGGCCAAAAATTGAGTCCCCTCTATCTTTGCTCCAGATCACACACTGCTAGTATTGCTTGGGGAAATTCTGGCTAGCATAACAATGTGCTCTCAAGCTGTTCATCTCTTGGTGGCCTTTTATGGGAGAATTCAAATCATCCTTCCCTCTCTTGGTACATTGTGGATGGTGACCCAAGAGAGGGGGTGATTCCATTGTGTGCCACATTTATTCCATTGTGTGCTTCCTTGATGTCCTAAGGAGGCTTTGGTGGCTGCCCTTAGGTGGATTCAAGTGTGAAATCACTATCCTGGAGTGTGCTTTTTGTGGTCCCGGAAAGTGACTTCCACCACTCCCAGGATTGTGCGTATTTGAGTCAAGAGCGTGAAAAGCGCTCTTCTTGAAGTCTATTTGTGTGCAATTTATTACTTGGTTAAATTTGATTTTTCCTCGGACCTTAGAAGATTTTAAAATAATTTCCAGTTCTTTGATGTCTCTCGGCCCTATAAATCCTTGCACTGACATTAAATAATGTAAATGTTTTGCTTGTACAATTTTCCAGTGTTAACAGTTTCCCCCTAATGTGTGAGATCTAGGAAGAACTGTATAGCCGAAATACATTATAGTTTCTTTTTTGTATACTGTGCATAGAGAGAGAGAGAGAGAGAGACCTACGTGGAGGTTGGAATTGGAGACACCCTACACTGGTTTGAGGGACGACCATGTCCTATGGGACCCCTATAAGAAAATATAATACAATATATATAAATTTTCTATGAGGCGGGCATGTCCCATGCTCGTAATGCTGTGGCTAGTTAAACAAATATATTTGACAGATACATGTTCTATCTTGTGTCACTAATATGGTAGTGATTTGTTGGTTGATGACGACGACTGCTGATGCCCTCAGGGGCATTTTTTCTTTGAAAATAGGTGGAATGTGGTGCCCATATGCGTAAAATTGGTATGGAATATAACTGCACATTGTACGCATAGGTGATGGCTGGGACCTTCCCGTGTAAGCCTTGCTGAAAGAGACACTTATGAGAGCACGGGTCTTCGACGAATTTGATCAAAGTGCAATGGTTGTAAGGTGTGATACCATCTTAACATTAAAGCTTGCGTTGTAGTCGAATGTCAGGAGGATCGATGACATCTGTTGGAAATGATGTCTCCCACAGTGCCACCCAAGGATGCCCCTTTTATGGAGAGGGGTGATCCAAGGTACCACTTCCTTTTTGGAAAATAGGTGTTGAAGTCGACAAAAAGGAAGCCTCAACCAAACGAGGGGTCGTTGATATGAAGGGTCAAGGACCTGGAGGTGATGGTTTTAACATAAGCAGGTGGTGAGGGGTGACTGAAACTGATGATGGGGATTCAGTGGCCCAAGGTCGGAGTATAATAAGCAGCTCGGCGGTAGTCATAACTATTTTTGATGGGGAAATCCCTGGAGTCGATAGGACTTCCAGGGTGGGTATAAACTGGCTATGAATGTCATGGTGGCTTTTGTGTGAGGGTGTGATACTCTGAACAAGGGTGTTCGAGGGCTACTGCCATGGGAGAAAAAATGAATGAGTGGGTGGGGGTCGTAGTGCACCTTTTGCGGTCTTTTTACACTTACCAAAAGAATAAAATAATAGGGTTTGGTTTGTACAAAACACAGAGACGGATGCCCCAAAACATGAAAGTGTTCACTCACTAATGATGTGAGGAAGGTATTTTGCCGAGGGCGGGGGCCCCATTGGTTGGTCTTGTGTGCGAGGTTGATGAAGCGGATGAAAAAGTATCATAGATGGGATTATGCTGATGGAGGTATGGTGGGCCAAATGCGAGGCGCGGTAGTGCGCTTTTGATCTGCTTGTACAACCTGACCGTCTGGGAAAGGGGTTTTATTTTGTATGGTAAAACGTGATGTTATGGTATGTGGATGGATGGGCACAAGTCATGAGGATTCTCCTGGGGATCAAGTGGTACGCCATGGCATCACTTTTTTTCGTGATCTATTGTGGGTGACAAGCTCCATGGAGGGGAGGCTTTACCTACCAACGAGGATGTTTATCATGTGTAGGGTGAGGTAATGATAAACATGGTTGGATATGTGGAACCTATGGTTGATTTCTGATGGAGAAATGATGTTAAGATATACGAGTTTGTAAGTTCTATCATGTTGGGATATATTTTGTGTTGGGTTTTGTTATATTCTTTCCATGACTAGTCATGCGCGGGGGTGAAAGCCTCCCTTGTACATTACGTTGGGCACATCATGAGAAGTCCACGGGAGAGCGGAGAAGCCCTCACAGAAGTCCAGGGTGGCGCTTGGAAATTTTTTGGGCCTTATTACCCAAGTCGTGGATTCCCATGGTTTTGTGCATGGGTTTGCACATGGATTTTGGGGCATGATGGTTTCGGCCCTTGGTATTTTGCTTAGATACGATCAAAGGGAACTACAGTTATGTTCTAATCCAAGGTTAATGGATTGGGGTTTATGTATGCTTCGGCATGTATATATATGTGTTGTAACACTAAAAGGAATATAATGAAAAATCAAGCCGGTCGTCCTGATTTGGGATCCAGGGGAAAATATTTGTGTATATCTATTTTATGTTTTATGCTCTCGCTATTGTTTATTTTTTTTATTTTTAAGATTCGTTTACAGATAATTTCTGTATAGGGTTAAAACCTACAACCTACTCTGGAAATTTAAATGGATGGAGTTGTGGATGGTTTACGAGATTTCCTGCAAAAACAACTACCTCAAGTGAAAGCATATTCTTTATCAAATATTATTGAAATTCATAAACTTTAAAAAAGAATATGAGAGAGGGCATACCTATCGGCGCTGAAAATTTATTTTTTCGGGAGTACGAATGTGTGGCATCGCCTCTTTTCGTTATGGAGTGATGATCACAGTGCTGCTTTCGGTTCTGATAACGGACCTTCTGATCTCTCGTTATAGTCCTTCAAAATTTTTGAAAAGGGTGAAATATAGGTGAATATGGCCCTAATTCAATTCATTTGTACTTTTTGAGTTTTTGAGAGGTCTGAGGCTTCTGTGGAGTAGTTCTTGCCTTTGGGGTTAGCCTGAGCACCAGGGATTAGCGATATCATGCCCAGGTAACCTCCATGATGTCTTGCACTTGAATTTTTTTAGTCTGAGGGTGTTGAGGTCCGTAAAAAATTCTTTTGTACGGATTCTAAGTAATTTTTTTCCCTAGATTACGTCGGCGATCAGGGTAAGGGCGCGCCCTTTGTGCACATTTTCTGGGGTTTTGCGCACTTTAAGCACTTTTTTCCCCTCTTTTGGCACGCCTTATGTGCACCTGTGAGAAATACAGGTGCGCCTTCAGTGCGCGTGACTGAGGGAAAAACAAACAAAAGGTTGAGGAATGTTTTCTGGTTTTTTGCCTGCTTTTTGATGTTTTTTCTGTTGTTGATGGGTTCTTGTTTGAATGACAGGTTGTTATGGAGGGAGTGATATTGGCCCAAGCTCTGTACTGCATTGGCCGCTGATGCTGGGGTGTGCCAAAAGCTGGCATGATGGGGGCTCCTAAATATCATGGAGAACGAGCTTATTCGGTCTCAAGATCAATTGCTATGTTACTTGATCCAGCATTGGCATAGGAGGCGCAACCTGTTTGTGTTGTGTGGGACTAACCTCGCTATCCATCATGATATGGATGTATACTTTGTGACCAAGCTATTTCCTCATGGTGAGGCATTGCGGTATCCACTCCCTTATGGGAGGGTGGATTTGGAGAGGTTTCGGGCACGTCATTGTGGCAAGGTGCCCCTTACGGAGGGGTGCATTAGCATTTCTTCAGTGATAGAATTAGCTGAGCGGTGTGATTTGGCAGCTATTCTACAACTCGCAAGGTAGTCAGCTCCACATCGGGCATCTGGCCTGCAGGTTGGAGTCTTGCGCCGACTAAGGTCCATGCACTTCTTTGATTTTACCCGCTTATTCTATGATGGGATGGTGATGTAGCTTAACAAGGTCCAGAATGGATCAAAGCTATTTACGTACGCCAATATTCTATGCAACATTATGTATGAGAGGGTAGTGTTGTTGAGACTAGTAGTAGCAGTGCCTCCTGGGGGGCCATGGGAGCCTCGCATGAGGAGGTGGGCTCCTGTGAAGCCGCGAGGGGGTGGGGGTATGGTGGGGTGTTACTGGAACGCCATGATGGAGGCCTGGTTTGAGGTCAACCACCAGATGTTTCTGCCATTCCCATATGCAGGGTGGACTTCTGGGGGGATCTAGAGATGGGTCTCCCTCCTAGTTATGCTTAGGTTCCAACATGTATGCTTTTATGTTTTTTGCATTTATTTGAGTATATATGTGCTTATGTGTTTTTATGGTGACACTGACATAGTTTTGGTTAATCTTGGAGATTTTGGTGAGATTGGTCACCTCGTGGCTCGATTGGTCGGCCACGGTCCTCTTCGAAGACCTCGGGGCAGTCGTGGAGGGACGGGAGGAGATGCTGCACAACTTCAGGGTGGTGGACCTGGTGGTGGTGCTGGCCCTTCAGGACAGGGCAGTAGCTCAGCTGTGGTCAAGGCTGCGACCAAGCGAGCTCGTGCTGATGCATAGGCGGCACGTGTTGATGCGACGGAGGCTCGCAATGTTGAGCTGAATACTCTGGTGTCAATTATAGAGGATGCCTGGGGTCAAGTGGACCGCTTGACCCAAGGGAGGCCTTCTTGATTTTTTTTGGATAACCTCGAGGAGGTCTGGCTGGAGACGGTGATGGCCCGAGAGAGGGACTATTGGCCTATTTTACCTTAGGTGGTAGTCTCAGTTTTGACAGCAGCTCTAGTAGTGGTACCGAGAGCAGCTGTGGGTCCAGGTGCTCCGTCTGGGGGAGCACCACCCTAGAGTTTACTTGTATACAGGGAAAGCACCCATTAAGAGGATGCTTCCCCTATTTTTGACGACATTTTGTGTATCTTTGGGCTGGCCTTTGGGTCAACGACACTATTTTTTGTACTCAGACATATACACCATGATATATATATAAGAGAGATATTTTTTGTGGCTCTACATGTTGTGTCACCTGTTTCAGTTTATGGACGATGTTATACTGATGGATATCTATGTTTTCGATTTTTATGTATGATGGTTTATTTGAGATGCATTCCAGTTTAGAATATTGTTAGCTATGCGATCAGTTGTTTGGTTTTGACTCCTTGGTACATGTGTAAATGTGATGTAGTCAAATTTTCTGCTTAATATTTTTACACGCAAATATTTTCTAAATAGATGTGAATCTCTTGTCTCAAATGTTTGGTTTAACTGTGACACTACTAACCCATAATCGAGGTAGACATGCATATGGTGTATGCCCTGATGGAGGTAGTCGCACATAATTTTGATGATGGATTCATATTCTTCCTAATTGTTTGTTGTTGAATCGATACACACACCGTTTGTGTAGAGTGGTGATCAATCAGGGTGATAGATGAGCCAGGAAATTGCTGCTAAACTTTAAGACCATCTTGATGCTCAATCAGCAAATCCAAAGTAAGGTTCGAGTTGGTAATCCGTTTATGCACTTGCGTGCATTTTGTAATAATTCTTTTGGTAAAAAATTTAAAGTGGTTGGGTTTGTGTACGTTAACTCTAGGGCAGGGCTAGCTTGGCCCTCATGGGTAGAACTTCTTGAGGTAAAGGCCATTGACGGGGTTGCTGAGGCATGCCCCGTCCGGTTCCTTCAAGATTTATGCCCCTTGAGAGAGGCAATGTTTTACGATGTAGGGTCCTTTCAACAAGGTTTCGAAATTTCCTAGCCCTAAGGCTTCTTTTGCGACATCATAGCGGAGGACTAGTTCTCCCTCGGTGTATGAGAGAGGGTTGATGTGGCGGTCGAATGACGCTTTTACCCTTTCCTTATGGGCCACGTTGTATTGCAGTTATTATCGTCGCCTTTTGTCAACGAGCTCTAGCTATACTAGGTGTTGTTCTAGAGGTTGGGTATCATCAAGGAGTTCGATACAAATGTGGGATCTTGCTGAAATCAATGCAAAAGTGCAAGGTACCTTGACCTTTTGCGACATGAATAAGGTGGAAATCCTGGGACATGGGGGTGGCTACAATCCTATTTTCGATGTGTGATGATACAAGTCGTATGTGGTGTATTGTGTCATTGGTGTTCGGTGTGGGAGGAATCTCCGTGATGGGAGTTTGCGTAAGTGTAAGGTTGGTTTCTCCGCTAGGATGGTCAATTTCTTGTGGGTGGAAATTGTGCTTGGTGCAGAGGTGTCTGAATGTTTCCATTAGCGGGCATACCTCTGGCTCATGGCCTTGGCCAGTGCAAATGGTGCATGGTACCATTGTGCCAACTGAGTAGATTGTATGGGAATCAACGATACTTGTCATCCCCGATGTGGATGCTTGGAAAGGATCTGTTGTAGAAGAGGTGGTTTTCTGCTTCCATTTCTGTGTTGTTGGCTTCGGTGTGTGTCTAACTCTTTGGGGGAGTGTAGAGTTAACGTTGCTCTTGCCGCTCTTATCTTGGGGAGATGCGCACATTTAATCGTATGGTGAAAGTGTGAAAAAATCTGACAATAGGTCCGCGTAATATTCTCTTGGTTAGAGAGAAGTCTATGTTGCAGAGAAGAGATTGTGTGAAAACGGCTTGCGAGGGGCTTTATTTTTTTGCACTAATTGACCCGGTGGTCATTCAGGTTGCATAGTCCACATGTTATCTTAGGTTTGGCTTGGTTCATGCTTGGTTGGTATGTCGTCCTAGTTTTCCCATCACACCTATGTGGGTGTGGGGTCACTAGCCTAGGGGTGATGTATTATCTATATTTTCTAAGCTTATCATCGTGTTTCTTCTCTATTGTATGAATCATATCGATGAGGGGACAGACTCGTGGGATATATGTACAACACTGTCCACAGTGATTTCCCTAACATACTGGGCATAATAGCCTAGATATGGGGGTCCCGTCGTACTCAATTTGTGGTCTGCCAGGGTACCAGCATCAAAATGCTGCTAAATCAGGGCAGATGGCGACCACATGGTGGGGTGTTTTCCATAACGCGCATGTTGGTCTTCTCTGTAGAGAGCAGTTGGGGGTAACTAGGGGTTCCCTGATTGGTTGCTTTTCAACTGACAAGAATAGGATGAATCTGCTAATCACATATTCTTGGGGTGTCGAGCTATTCATGGATTTCGAATCTGTGTCATCTTCTTGGGAGAGGCAGACTATGGTTGCTCGCATACAGGCTAGTGTTGAGCGGATCTAGGTATGTAGTGACAATGATGCACTGGGTGGTTGTCACCACATATCTGACACAAATATTGGATGCCATGTTGTCGTGATATACTATATGGACTGGATACTACCATTGGAACATTTACAAAGCTGGGCAATCAATGATGAAATGATCAAGCTCATAAAAAAGTACGCAGGGGGTCTGGTGAGGAGCCTTTCAGGTGATCTTCATTCTTCCTGTAGGTATAGGATGATACGAGGTTCATCTCCAGCAGGCTGGGTGGAGGGATCCTCCTGATAGGATTGCTCGATGGCATGTAAGACACCCCTATATCATGGGATCTCTGGGAAATGATGGGTATAGTGCCCATAATTGCTGTAGATAGCGCATGCGTGATTGTTACGCAATGCTTTGCCTTTACCTTTGGTGTCAGGTTCCTTTTTATGGGAACGCAGCACCACGATGTCTGTCTCCGAGTCGAGGAGTGGTTTTAATTCATCCAGCTCTGGGAAGATATGGGTAGGGTGACCTATTACGTCGCATATAGTGCAAACAGGTGATTCCCATTGTATGGCAGCAGTCTCTAGCTTCTTTCCTCTCTTCTCGGTTCTCTTAGCCGCAATCATCAATTTTGCAATGGGAATTTTCTTTGCAGGGATGTTTTCAACCACTTATTGAATGGGTGGGGCCTCCTCGGGACTGAGGGGCTTTAATCCTATGGCAGTGATGTGTGAGGCTCCTGTCCTCGTAGGGGGAATGAGATACCAAACTGGTATTGCAAACGACATTTTTGGTAACACCACTATTGCCAAAACCTACTGGGAGACGAAACCAGCTGGGGGGTAGAGGAAATGGGTTTGGGAAGTGGCATAGGCTATAGAGGTTGTCGTGGCCAACGACTCGGTGCCATTGTTGCTTGTGTTCATGTCTTGACTAGCTTCGGCACTTGATGTGGACATCATGCACACCGGATCCCCTGTGACATCAGGTGATGACTCAGGGATAATGGGGGGGTCTCCTAAGAATGAGCGTAGGACGGATGAAGGTTTGAACTGGCCAGGGTCATATTATTGGTACCATGCAAGGGTGTTCGAGGATGTATCTACATAGGGTAGAATTACATCAGTGTTTTTTAGGGGTCGTTTCTCGCTATGCCTCAATTGGTCTATAGTAATGATGCGGTCCTCGTGGGGGAACATCATAATGTGGAAGATGAAAGAGGCTATGGCTAACATAGCATACATATAACTCTCACCAAGGAGTGTATTATAGTCCAAGTGAGCATCCAAGACTTTAATTTCTATAAGGACCGTCTCTCCAGCTAAGCAAACCGGGACGTTTTGGTAGAGACCGACGGGGGTTGAAGGACGACCATCGTATGATCTAAGCGTGATGACTGATGGTTTTAGTTTGAGAGACCCTAACTTTTTCCAAATTTTTTTTGACATGATGCATGTGGATGCACCCTCGTGAATGACACATCGGTGAATGGTGATATTCTGGACCGACACTGGTGTTATCACTCTAGTAAATTCTTAAGTTGTGGGATTTTGGTTTTTAAGTCAAAGAATACTAGAGGTAACCACAAACCTACTTCAAACTCTAGGATCTAGCCTTCCTAGGGTTCAAAGAGGGCTCTCTCTTTCAAGTTTAACTTTGTTTTGGTTTTGAATTTTAGGCTAGTTATTAAAGTGCAATTTGGTTTTCTTTTGTTGGATTTGGTGGCGAAAATTTCACTTGGAGGGTAGATAGAGGGAATCTACTTTTTGATTGGGTTATGGAGTCTAAGTAAAGCTAAAATAATTGGGATCAAAGCCTAAAATTTCTAATGTCTGTAGGGAAAGGTAGATAACCCTTGGAGATCTTGGGAAAAATGGTTTTTGAGATGGTATGATCGGGATAAAGGGCACTTAAGAATCCTTAAATCCGGAAAAGGGAAGTAGAAGATAGAGGTCAAACAGGAGAGGGAGAAATTAAGGGTTCCCTACACCGGAAATCAGAGGAAAACAAAGAAATGATAACTAGTTAAAAACAGGGTGCTATTAACATGTCTTGTAGCAATACTCCTAGTTATACATTCAGATTTAGAATTAAAACACATATATATGCATGAAAAAAAAAAAGATAACAATGACAAGTTTAAAGAGAGTACTTCACTCCAGATAGCTTACCACAGAGATCCTAAAGTATGATGCCAAAAAGGTGATCGATTCTGCTACTCAAAATCGAAATCCAAAGCCTTCAAGTTAATGAAAATATCTATAGTAATCTCCAACATTTTTATTCCACACCAAAAATACTTCCAAGAGTGAAGTATTTATATAAATTTTTTTACAAAATATCCTAGATGAATTCTAGGAATAAAATTAGGAAAATTAAATCTTTTACAACAATAATACTAACAGCTTGCTCAACAAACTAGCAAGTTGTCCTATTTTATTCAAAATAAATAGAAATAGTTTGTAGATAAGAAGCAGGTGGTTGCTTATGTGTCTTCCCTGCTGGCTTTTAGATATTTTTCAAAATCTATTTTCCTTCAATGATACTCTTTCACGCTGATACTCTTTATTATTGATCCTCTTTCAATTCTGATACTCTTTACCTTCAGTAAAACTGCCTTCTTGCTGTAAAAATCTGTTTTTACTGTGAAATCAACAAACATAATTTTTTGTTTTTCATTTGTTTTTTCAATGCCTGCCAATCCTAATTTTTAGGAATTCTAATATTCCTGAGTTTCCTAAAATTTTCATCAGCCTCAGTGTACCTGGAAAATGTAGGTTTTATGACAAACAAATGTTTGATTTCATACTGCAAATAAAATAGATCTTCAAAACTTTTTAGCAATACTTTCCCTGTGGGAATACCTTGGCTTGTTGGCTTGTTCACCTACTCTTTGGCATGTTCTCTGATATTTTTTTCATTATCATTCTGAGGCATTAGCTTGTCATTATTCACCATAATATCTGGAAGTCCTTTTTGCCTCAAATTGGTGAATTTAACCATGAATCTAGTGACAACAGTGTTCATTCCTTCACATTTCTCCTCAAGCTGCCTCATTAGATTTCTTTTGGTGGTTACTTTCCTAATTTCTAGGATTGAGGTTGTTCTATCATTAATCTTTAACTCTTCAAGTTGTTGACTGTTCTTGTTGTTTAGGAAACTTATCAACCTAACAGCCTGTTCTTGTTTATCTGCCAATTCTTCTTGTGTCTTTTGTATCTTTGTCTAAGCTGCCAACAGTAACTCTCTCTGCTCAAAAGTTACTTGAATTGATGGCCAAACGCCATGAATGGATTAAATTACATTATTCCATAAGTAATTTTTAATATATGATATCTAGTCCTTGAGAGTTAACTCTTTTTGGAGTTTATTTACCTCTTCACTCAATCTGTGAGCATTATGTTCATGTATATTGGCATCTATTTGAGCTTATTTGCTTGTCTTCTCAAGATTTTCAATTATCTTAGTCAATATTTTGATTTCATTGGTTTTTAAAGACATTTCCTACATTGCCTTTACTATTTGACAGCTTGCATATGAGGTGGCAACACTGTTGTAGAGGATTGATTTACTGAAGTAGTTGAAGAAGTCACTGGCACTGCAGTGGCCAGTGGCTCTTTAGGTGCCAATTTCTCTCCTAAAGTAGATGGTACTACTGCTGTGATGACTGGGATAACAGTGGGAATGATTGGTTCCTTAACTGTTTCCTTTTCTTGGACAACTTGGTCCATTTGTACTTCCATTTCTTTGATTTGAGCTGTTAGTTGAAGTATTAAGATCATCATTTCATCCTTCTCTTTTTGATCCTGTAAAAATTCCTTTGTTTGAGGATGCTATCCTTGAGGAAGCTTGAGCTGTTTCCTCAAGGTAGCAATGTCCTCATTTTTCTTTTTGACTAATGCTTCAACTGCTTTTATGTTTGTAGAATCATATCCTACCTGTAATACTAACTCTTCTAAGTCCTTTATCCTTAGATCTTTAGCATACAGTGAAGCTTTATCCATTTTCATTTGGTCCTGCATATTAGAGATTGTATTTTGAAGTCTGTGAGCACTCATAGCTTTTGTGGTCACTGTGGAATAGAGCATCTCCAATGTTTGCCTGTGAAATTCAATCTGATCTAACTCATGGATTTTATCTGTGGCTACTTCCATATCAACCTTTTTATAATCATCCACTGTCTTTGGCACTGGTACAGTGGGCTGTAAAACTGACATAATCAATTTTTGAGTCGAATAATCAAAGGCTGATAGGAATATATTTTGGTTACCTCGCTTCTACTTCAAAAACTGAGAATATATTTCAGTTTTGATTTACTCATTCTTTAATTTGATTTGCTTGTATTTTTCCTTGATATCTAAATCCTTCTCCTCAGCTGAATGTGAGGAGGAAGCCTCCATACTGTGTTGCTTCTCCATTATTTGTGCATCTTCATTATTCAACTGTCCCTGATTCTGATTTGGCTCACTGATGATTACAGTGGCTACATTGTTCTCTGTCTGTGTAGTGTTGGTGTTCAAAGGTTGTATTTCCTCAACATCAACTGTTACTTTTCCTTTAGCTGCTGTATCCAGTTTAGGACTCTTATTGTAAATGATTTTAAACTTTGTCTCTGTGGTAGTTTTTGCAGTATAATCTCCTTCTTCTCTGATTCTTTTAGTGGATGTTTCTGGCTGTTTGGCAACTTCCAAAGGGTGACTAGTATTCCTTTGGTTTACTGCCCCTGTTAAAGTATTCTCAACCCACTCAATTTGATTAGAAAATTTCTCTATATCTGGCTTTGACTCATGAATAAAGGGTGTCAATTTACATTCTACCCTTAGTTTACTTAAGATCCCTTGTAGATCATAATTCCATGGGAAGCTTTCTTCTAATTTGTATTCCTGTAATTGACTTGCTGCTTCCTTTTCTGCTTCTATTTGATTACATATCAAAAGGCCCAATTTGCCATAAAATTAATTGAATCTGAATTTTGGATCTGCCTAATGTACTCTAAGGAAAAGATCCTCATAGATGGATGCTTAGGTAACTTGTAGGGCAACAATTTAGAACCAAAAGCTCTGATTTCAATGAATTCTTTATATAAATACCAATCTCCTACTTTGATTTGCTCTGATAGCTGCAAAATTCTCTTCATTTCCTCACTGATTCTAGGTTGTTCTGCTTTTGTCAAGATGGTGGTCAATGGATGCAAAAACAACTCTACAAACTATGAATAACTGAATTCTGTCCCTTCTTTTCTAAGTATAGATGTCCAGAAGACAACTGATAGAGGTTTTCCTTCTATATCCAACTTCTTAAGTGAAATTGGAAAGCTCTCTGATTGGAAAAATAGAAATAGGTGTAAAAGATAGCAGGTATATCTGAATACCCCTTCGAGCTACAAATTAGGCAATTTATAGTGAATGCTATCATCTATAAAACTAGCATACTGAAATATGACTGAGGGTGACTGTCCTGGAGAAAATGTAGAAAAAAATCCCAATATTGACTCATCAGTATGTTCATTGGTGAAATACCCAAGTATAAAGTAAAGCATGGAGATAAAATGCCTTGATCCTTCAGGGAACTTGGAAGTTGAATATTGAGGGTTAATTTTGGAATCTCAACATGCAGAGGCATGAAAGTCTAGAAGATCATAAACCTTTTAGGAAAGTCTAAGTTAATGTATAACTTAGTGAGGGCTTCAATGGATAATGGTACTGCTTGAGGGTCTGATTGAAGCTGCAACATTTGATTTATAGACTCTACTGTAATGGTAAATAAGACCTCTTTGTTTGCATTGAAAATAGCTCTTTGTTTAGGGATGTAGTACTGGTGACACAGTCTAATAAGTTCTTGACAAGGGTATGTCAGGGGAACTACATATTTGGGTAAATTGGATTCCCAAATATGAACATCTTCTTGATCATCTAGGGATTTTTCAAAACACCAGTTGTGTATATATAACAAATTGAAGTCAACTATAGGATCAGCTATTTTGTAGTCAATGCTGCTAGAGGAATACGCTCAATGTCAACAACTGGGGGCTGCAATGGGTTGACTACAATGGCAGTATTTGGAGTCATAACAGGAGTAGCTTTGGGAGTCTTTGAATCTTCATATTTGTTTCCACTCTGTTTTTTAGGCATTTTTATTAGCTTCTGCAAGCTTAAACTATTTGCAGAGGCAAATTTACTAAAACATAGGCTTGATTAGGAAAATTCAGCAAGATAGAATGCTTCTTTGGCTTTTATGCTCAATTAGGCTTCTTAAATGAAGTTCTGAGGCTAAAAAATGGTCTAAAACAGAAAATGGGGGTTTCGTAAGTATCTTGATTGCAAATTGGGCTCAAACTTTGATGAAAAAGGTTTTTTAGAAGATATAGGGCACCTGCAGAGGATTTCTGGCTTTTAGAGCTTTGAATTTAACCCTAAAACTGTGAAAAAATGATAATTTTCTTTGAAAATGGTGTGCAACGGACTCTAGGATTCTTGGAAAAATTTTGCCAGGGTTTTTCCTGTTTCTGGGACTTTTTGGCAATTGAAATTAATCAATTTCCTGATTTTTAACTAATTATTTTTCTTTTAACAGTTTTTTTAATTGAATTGCACGTTTTAATTTTTGGAAAAATACCTGTTTTGATGCAGGTATAGGTTTTAACAAGACTCTTCTGCAATCTTCTAGTCGAATTGAATCTTCAGTGGTTGATATGGAGCGAGTGCGGCTCCTCAACAATTCTTTCAGGTTTCTTTGGCAATTTCAGAGGTTCTTGGTGTAAAAATAGTAGGAAATGGCTATTAGGGGGCTCTTTGCAACATTACAGAGTTGGGAGGGAAAAATACTGGTTCAAATGCGAAAGATAGGTTAAAAAAATGCATATACAAAGCTTGTATTAAACAGTATTCGCATTAACCCTTTGGCATTAATTACAGGTCACATCATGGCGGGAAGGTGGTTTTGGATTTTTGAATATATGAAAACCGGTGCTTTATCGCGTTGATTTGGAGTGGTAAGCAGTTTTTTTTATCAAAGTCACGCGATCCAACCATAAATAGCCACGTGGAGGGGAGGGTTCAACACAAAACCGACCATTTCGCGTGGATATTGTGTTTGATTAGTCGTGCACTTTGTTGGATCAAAAGTGTCAAAGAGAATGGTGGAGATTGCTTGGGAGTTGTGTCAGGGTAAAAAGGTGGGACCGGGCTATTACATAGGCGGAAGGGTTAATATTTATGAAATAAAATAGTTTAAACCACGTTTAAACCATAGTCTCATTAGCGTCGGGGGATTAATTATGGTTTAAAACATTATATATTGTTTTTTAGTACAATGTACAAAGTGCGGGCTTTAGTCATGATATATACATATGAGGGGTTAATTTTTTTATTAAAACATTTGTTTAAAATTCTTTTAATGAAACATAATTGGGCGGGGTTTATGCTGGGACATTTTTAAAAATGTTTTCAAATGTGCATAATAATATGTTATTTTATATAGTTTTTTAACTTTTTTGAATAGCTAAACAACTATAGGGCGGGATATTTTCATATGGATAATCTTTTAGACCAAAGGGATTTTTGTTTTGGGATTTTCATTTGAGCACATGGGATAATATACTTTGGTCAAAAGCTTATAATAGTAGGTTTTTTGGGGTTTATTAGATATAATGGAATTAATAATATAGGAAAGGGTATTTTTTAGGGATTTAATAAAGTATGTTAAAAGTTAATATGAGAGGGGAGTGAAATGTAAAACAAAGTACACATTATCTCCAAATATAAATTAATCAAGAATTTGCTCATCTTTGTATTTCTTTGAATAATACTTAGGATAAATGTGATTTTGTGGGTTTTTATGAATTTTTATGAAGGGATAGAGTTAATTATATGGGGATTACAATTTTACTAAGTAAGAGCGTGTTTTTACTTAGGAAAAATGGGATTTAGTACATGAATGAAGGGTAAATGATGATAAATAAGAAACCAATATTTTCCACTAACCAGTCATAGAGCCTTGGGTCCAGTCCCAACAAAAGTCAGAGAAATGCTCTGAGCCTATTTGACTGACAGCTTAGAATACTGAATACTCATGGGGGAGGGGAAATTAGTGATTTTTCCCGTTGATGTATTATTTACATGATTGCTCCACTACTTTCTACCTACCCAATATTGTATTTCTAACTTTTTTTCTTCATCTTTATAGCTGCATTTAGGCTTGCAACCTTAAAACATTTTTATTTCAAAGCATAAAACTATCTAAATCTACCTTATTTCATCCAAGGGCTCAGATTAAGCTGTTGAGCTCCTCATTATTCTCTACCTATCTACTGATTTGTCAAGTTTAAACAGTTTGACAAATCTTTATTCACTATCTTGAACATGAAATTGAAAACATGAAAAGTTAAGATTAAAATGTTTGATTGATCATGGATTATGGCATTTATTGACACTCTGCACATAATCATTATTCTTGCAATAAAAGTAAAAGTAGTGGCATTTGGACTTTCTCACTTCTAGGTTTTATTTCTTTTCTTTTGGGGTATATATTTTTCTAAGTCCTTTGACCTTTCTTTTAGGACTTTTACCTTCTTTTTGAATTTTTTGATTATTTTTCATTTTTTCAAAATATGGGAAAACAACTTACAGAATGAAAGGTATGTACATATTTACAAGGCTTATCAAATTCAATTCAAAATTTTATGAAGCCTATTATTATGGGACCCTAACAGTGGCTCCACATGGGGATTACATTTCCTGGTGAAATATCAAGAACTCTAAGATTTAGCAGCCTTTGAAATTTGACTGAGATAACCCTGTAAATGTCTTATGATATCTGCAACTTATTCATATTTTTGATATTTATTTTTCAAAGCTTAGGACCTTCTCTTCGGGCTTCAACTTTTCTAAGGAAACATCTAATCAAATCTAAACTTTGCAATGTATATGTACAATGGTCAAAGTAAATAAAGACAAACTATTGGTTAACTCGGGTGAGTAGTAGTGCTTCAGCATTCTGCCATTAACTAGTCCTTCTTGCAGATCTGTTCCATCTAATTCTCTGAGAAATAAAGCATTATTACCTCTATATCCATAAATTACATAAGGCCCTTTCCATAGAAAATCAAATTTTCCATGTTTTCCTTTGTATTCTCTTCTAGAATCCCATTTTAACACTTTATCTCCTATGTAAAAATAATCCTCTTTAGTATTTTTATCATAGATTTTCTTGATCTTATCCTGAATGACTTGAGATTTGACATAAACTTCTTCCCTTGTTTGTTGCAAGTGAATAGTTTGATTTATCCTTCTTTGGATATCATTAGTTTCAACCTGTAATTCTTGGATCATTTTCATCACTGGTACACCTAGGGAGCAAGGAAAAACAACATCCATTCCATAAACTATCTGGTAAGGTGAAGTACCGATGGATTTCTTAGTAGTAAGTCTATCTGCCCATAAGGAATTGACTAACTTCTTATGCCAAGTCTTTTTATTGTCTTCAAGTAATTTTTTGATGATATTTACTAGGCTTTTGTTGGAGGATTCAACTAGGTCATTACCTTGGGGGTAATATGAAGTAGAGTGGCCTAGGGTAATATGGTATTTGTGGCAAAATTCAATCATTTTCTTGGATTTGAATACTGCTGCATTATCAGTGATTATCTTTTGAGGGCACCCAAATCTTGAAAGGATGTTGTTTTCTAGAAAGGAAATAATGACAGTATCAGTGGATTGTCTAGAGGGTATGGCTTCAATTCACTTGGTAAAATAATCAGTGGCTGTCAAAATCCACTTATGTTGGCCTGAAGAGGGAGGGTGAATTTCACCAATGAAGTCTAGACCCCATTGTTGAAATGGCACTTCAGTTGAAATAGGCTTTAAAGGGAGAGGAAATGATTTCTTCTTACCCTAAAAAAATTGGCACTTATGACATGAAGTAACATATTTTTTGACATCAGAAAACTAGGTAGGCCAGTAAAAACCAGCTCTCAAGATCTTGTCAGTAGTAGATTTCCAGTATAAATGTCCTCCATAGTCACCTGCATGAAATTCTTCAAGTATATAGTCAGCTTATTCCTTTAGTAAACAATTTAGTAAAATCCCACTATGATGTCTCAAAAAAAGTACATTATCTAAGATACAAAATCTTACTGCTTTAAGTTTTAAAAATCTAGCTTTGGTTCTTGGCAATCTAGGAGGAGCTTGTAATTTTTGGAGTACAAACATGATATATGTATACCAAAGTGAGTATGAAAAGGCTTCACTGATCAATGGAGTTTCCATCTCTTCCTGATCATCAACTTGAGCAATAAAATTTATATCTAGGGCATTACAATTGGATTCAGCCATAAGTCTGGCTAAGCCTTGAACTTAAATTAGCTTGGTGGGTTTAATCTCTATGTCATATTCTAAGATAGTGGAAATCCACTTACCTCTTCTTCCATCAGGACCATCTCGAGTAAGAATGTCTTTAACTACATAATTTGGGACATAGGCAATAATGTGTGAGTAGAGAATATAAACTCTGAAGACTTTAATGGCCTTAACCAAGGCTAGGGCTTGTTTTTCCATAATTTTGTACTTCAAAGAAGCATCTCTAAGGTCTTTACTAAAAAAATCTATAGGTTTTTCAAATCCTTGATCATTTTTCTGCAGTAAAACTACAACTATGGTATGTTCTGAAGCAAATGAAAAAATCATCAAGTATTTCTTAAAATCAGGACTTATTAGGACTTGAGTATTCGTTAAGGCTTGTTTGATAGAGTCAAATGATTGTTTAGCCTTAAAATTCCATCTAAGAACTGAATCTTTCTTGAGCATGTTATTCAATTCTCTAATTATCTCTGCTAAATTAGATATGAATCTTCTTAAAAAAAATATCTTACCTAAAAAAACTTGTAATTCTTTGATGTTTCTTCGTGGGTTGATGTTCAGAATTGCTTCTATCCTAGCAAGATCTATCCTAATTCCTTCTTTTGAGATTATATGTCCAAGTAACTTACCTTCCTCTAATCCAAAAAGACTTTTCTTAAGATTTAAAGAGATGCCATATTTCCTACACTTAATAAAAACTTGACTCAAATGATCCAAGTGTTCATTATCTGTTTTGGAAAACACAGTAATGTCATCTAAGTAAATAACTAACAACTCATGTATTTCCTTTGCAAATGCTGTGTCCATAGCCCTTTGAAAAGTTGCTCCTGCATTCATTAGTCCAAAGGGAATTTTTGCATACATAAAAGTTCCCCAAGGAGTAGTAAATGTTGTTTTAGCTTGGTCTTCTTCTTGAACTAGGATCTGGTTGTATCCTGAAAAACCATTTAACAATGAAATCATTGAAGAACCTACTACCCTTTGTAATATGTTGTCCATTTTGGGTAAAGGGTAATTATCCTTTAAAGATACTTTGTTAAGATTTCTAAAGTCCACACACAATCTAATTTCTCTTGTTTTCTTTCTTGTAGGAACTAAGTTTGAAACCCAATCACAATATCTGATTGGTGCAATGATTTGGGCACCATACATTCTTTTAACTTCTTTTTCAATCAAAGGTAAAAGCAGAGGGTTAATCCTTCTCAAATTTTGTTTGAATGGCTTTTGATCTTCTTTTATTGGAATTTTGTGTTGGATTTTGTTTGTATCATAAGCTTTTAAATCTTCATAACTCCAAGCAAACACATCTTGATATTCCTTTAAAAGTTCAATATATTTATCCTTTTCTTGTTGAGGTAAAATTTTGGACATTTTGATTATCTTTGGTTTTGACTCTGTACCAATGTTACACTCTTCTATGTCAGATCTTATTGGCTCCATTTTTGGTTTTCTAGATACCTCATTAGAGTCAAAAAGATCCTCTAAGGGATTTAAACCTTTAGGTAGAAAATTATCTTTAAGATTCACTATATCTGATTCATCTTCAACAATTTCTTCAATCTCTACTTTTTCTAAGCTATCTATGTCAGCTTGCCTAAATCTAGTGGGTTTATCAAAAATTATTTTATTTACATCTAATTCATTTAAATCTATTTCGCAATCCAAATCATGATTTATTGTACAATTTGTATCTATAATACAATTCTGAAATTCTCCTTCATTGTTCATAAACTTGTAAATTTGTTCATCATGAGAAAAAATCTTCCAATACTTAAGATTATATGGAATTATTTGCCTATGTTTGACTTCAGCAATATATCTGTGATTAGGTTGAAATGGTAAATTTCATGTGCTAGCAAAATTTGCAAGACAATGAGCTTGTATATTTTGTTTTTTGGGTATAACAACAAACTTACATTCCAATAAATCATCAGTTAAATCTGTTATCACTCAGATTTTCCTTGAAGTTGTTGAGAAGAGGAAAGGGGTCCGAGGTAACCACAAACCAACTTTTAGGTACAAAATATAGCCAATCTGTACCCAGAGAGGGCTCTCTCTTTAAGTTTTAGCTTTGTTTTTGAAAGATATTAGGCTAGTTATGAAAGTTTAGGGATTTTGATTGTGTTTGGGTGATGAAATTAAATAGCAGAGGGGTATGACTGAGTAATTTAGGCCATTGGGCTCATGGAGTCAAAGAGGATGGCTTAACTGGATTTAGTTTCTTAACAAGGGATGGTTTCACACGGCAAGGTAATCAAATAGGGAACAAATAAATATTTAGAATAAATGGAATGAACTCAAAATGGGTGAAGGGAAATTAAGAATCCTTCAACATATTTGAAAGAGGGAACTTGAATGATTATAAATAAAGAGAAATTAAGAATATTTTACTAAATAATCAGAATGAATAAACTAGAAAACAGGAGCAATTAAGAATTCACTGTTCATACTAGTTCAGAGGAAAAATTTAAGAATAACAACGATTGAAAACAAATTGCACTCAAGCACTTTCTAAATTATTATTTTTTGTTTATCATTCAGATATGAAACATAGATGGTATAATAAACAAGAAAAACTTTAAAACACAAGAGATAGAAGACTTATTGATCTGGTGTCTGACTCTAGAATCTTGTGAAAAGTCCTTTGCATCAATTCTTTATCCAGCTAGCCATGCAAAATTTGTCCAACAGAACTTTATTCCAAAATAATCAGTATTAAAGAAAAGTCTAAGAATCCACCCCCCTCAATAATCTAATTGAGGGAGTATTTATACAAAAAATTATAAAAAATATCTCCTAACAGAGTGAGATATAATTTGGGATGACTCATGAATAAGTTACAAGAAAATAGAGACAGATAGTCTCGTAGATAGGAGAAGAGGTAAACCAATGTTGTGCTGTTCCTATTTTTGTGAGTGTGCTGGAGGCAGGCCCTATGATTTGGCTTGTTGCTATCTTCTTTGGTAACTCTGTGCTGGCTACCCTATTTTTACTGATACTCTTTACCTGTACTGATACACTTTGACTTGTTTGATTTCTGTTTATCCTTTTTACATTTACTTACTATAGTAAATAACCAAAATTCATCCAAGGATATTTTTACAAAATGTCCAAAAAGTCTTCCCACCATTGTGCTTCTGGTATTCTGGTTCTTTGAAGCTTTCTCAAGGTCTCATCAGTTTCTGTGTATCTGAAAAAGGTAGGTTGAATTGGAAATAAGTGCTTTATCTCATGTTTGAGATAAAACAGTTTTCCAGACTGTCATAAAGAATTTTTCCTGTAGGCAACGCTTTTGCTACTGATGAACTTGTCGATGGACTTGCTTGGTTGTCTACATACTTATTCAATTTCTCAACATAGTTTTTATGGCTCATTAGTTTATCATGAGAAACTAAAGGACTTGGAAACCCTCTACTCTGCAAAATATCAAATCTTTTCATAAAAGCATTGATTTCTTCCTGCATGTCATGGCACCTTCTTTCTAAGTTTTGCATCAGAGTTCTTTTAGTAAAAACCTTTTTTACCTCCAAAATTGTCCCTGTTCTATCTTGAATGCCCAGCTCTTCAAGCTGATATTTGTTCTTGGTATTTAAAAATTGTATGAGCTCGTTGGCTTCTTCAGGGATATTTCCTAATTCTGATCTTGCATTTTGAACTTCTTCTAGAGCTAATTTAACTAAATCATTTTGCTCATACATTATTTGGATTGATGGCCAAACATCATTTATTGATTGAGTGATGTTGGCCCAAAGAATTTCCTTGATTTATTTCAAATGTTTCTCCAATGTGAGATCCTTTTCTAATGCTTTCACCAATTTTTCTAACCTGTTGATCTCTCTTGTTTTTTCTGCAACATTTATCTTTGAGAGATCATACTTTTGTTCCAAGGTAGTAAATTGTACCTTTGCTTTATGGGGCTCTGTAACTTGGAGCTTCAATTCCTCCATTGATTTTATTAGTTCCTCAGTACTCAAATTGGCAGTGTTGCCCTGTGCTAGTTCTTCTGACTGCCTCGTTGTTGTTGTACCTGTGACCACTTCTGTTGTGGCTTTTGGGATGTTTGGTGCTAGTGTTTTAGAAGGGACTACTGTTGAGACTACTGGAATCACGTTGGGAGGCTGAGAGGTCAACTCTCTCTTCTTGTCCTTCAATGAATTTTCAAGTTCTTGTTCAGTCTCATTCAGTCGTTCATTAAGTTTTAAGAGCAAATCCATCAGCTCTTCTTCAGATTTTTGCTTTATGACCTCAACAGTCTGTGGATGCCTTGAAGGTGGCAGCTTTAGTTGTTTCCTTAAGGCAACAATATCATCGTCTTTCTTTTTAATTAAGGCTTCTATAGCCTTAACATCTTTGGGATCATGACCCAATCCAATAATTATTTCTTCTAAAGACTTTATTCTGTTATATTTGGCCTAGGAGGAAGCTTTTTCCAGATGCAGTTGGGCAGATGTATTATCCAAGGAATTTTTCAACCTTTGGGCCATCATTGCCTTACCAGTCAAGGTTGAATAAATCATTTCTCCAGTTTTTTTATGTAATTCAATCTGATCCAAAGGATGAATATCCTTTGTCATGACTTCAAAATTGGTTCTAAGGTAGTCTGTTGCTGTTTGAGGCTGTTGTACTTTAGGCTTGAAATGACTCATTACCATTTTACCTTCCTTGATGTCATAGGCTGACATCAATCTCTGTTGATTTGTGGGAGCCATTTTCAAATATTGATAATAAACTTGAAGTCTCAATGGATCATTTCTGGCTTTTATGTCTATAAATGTCTTCTTTATATTCCAAGCATCCTTCATTAGTGGTCTGAAGGATGACACCTCTGCACTTTGTTGTCTTTCTAGCTCCTTTTTCT
Source organism: Pinus albicaulis (assembly GCA_034641835.2). NCBI lineage: Eukaryota > Viridiplantae > Streptophyta > Pinopsida > Pinales > Pinaceae > Pinus > Pinus albicaulis. The sequence continues at coordinate 962,118,114 of CM076574.1, forward strand.
GTGAGTTGGTAGATGTCCCACTGACTGGGAATGTTTGCTGGCTGTCCACTCCTTCTTTCATCTGACTATCAGTGATTTATTCAACAATTTCTTCTTCTGAAAGAGGATTTAATATTTGCCTTTTGGTACCGAGCTATTACGAAATTTCCGGCGAAGTGCATTGCTGCTGTCTCTCTTTTTGTATTTCCTCCTTATACAAAGGGGTTTGCAAGTTTGGAGGTTATATAATGCTTTGAGTGGGAGAGTTCTGCATTTGGGCACACTCATGGAGAAGTTTCGGGCTGTCGGACATTGTGTATTTCTCACCTTTGACCTGTGTGCGGTCTCTCTTTTCATACCTTTGGATTTGTTGTTGTAGCTGGTGTGCTGGTTTCACCATGAAAGTTGCTAAGAGGTTCTAGCGAGAGAGAGAGTTAATACAATTTGATCTTCCTGCTGAATAGTGCGAAAACAGGTATAGGAAATACCTGATAGGTTCTGGACTAGTTCGGCTACAAATTTCTTAGCAAGGTGGTGGTTGGAAATCTTCAGTAGTTGAATTCGACGTTATTTGCATGGGAACACTGGTCGTAGTACAAAATGATGAAAATGAAGTTTGTTTTTTTTATTAACAAAGTCAAGGTTGGCGGGGGTTTTTGTTATTCGGGCAGATGACGTGCACAGGAGATGACGTTTTGTCGTATGCAGAGGGCGGTAAGCAGTATGATATCGCACCGCTTTTGGGGACGGGCAGTATTTGGACGGGAGACAACAATTCCTTAGGTTTTGCGACGCGTGGTGGGGCACTATTCACAAAACCGCCCCGCTATCGCACGCTAACGTTCAGTCGTTGAGGGCCATGCAATATCCCTGACAACCATTGGATATGAGGGGCTTAATCATACGGCTATCAGGGAGGCGAGGTGACGGGAGTTTAATGAGGGTGGCCCCCATATCGAGAGTAATGTAATTGGTCGAGAAAGTTATTAATTAACCATGGGGGTTAATTAATCCTTTTTTAATGTTAATGATGTAGTATGGTTATATTTTAACCAAGGGGCGGGATATGTAAAACTTAGGGATTTTGTATAGTTATAGTAATACGGGTATGGGTAGATTTTTATAGGGGAAATAAATAATATAAGTTAAAAGTTAATATGTCATAATGAATGAAAAAGCGCTAAGTATAAAATCATTAGGATTATGTATTTAACTTAGGCTTAAATGAAAAAGGGTTTTTATGGGATATTATGTAATTTTCCTAAGTAAAATAAGATTTTATTTAGGAAAAGACTTATGGAAGTAAATGAATTACTTATGGATGGTTTTAAGTACTTAGGCTTTTAAATGATTGGGCTGAGGGTCCGGTCCCTCCAGAAGTCAAAGAAATGCTCTGAGCCCCTCTAATTTTCAAATGCCTTAGTACTTAGGGGAAATTAGTGAAATTTTTAGGGAAAAATGAGAAGGGGATTTAATCATTTGACCTTTTTTTGCTTGAAATTTCTCCAGTGTAATTTTTACCTTGCACTTGTGATGAAAGTATATATTAACACATTTAGAGTCATTAGCCATCACATGTAATTCTACAACATCATCTACCTACCCTACCTACTTTAACCTAACATTTTTTCTTCTTTATTAGGGTGCACTTAGACTGGCAAACCCTTATCACACTTTCTTTTCTTTTACATGTAGAAATCTATCTGAGTCTAACCTTATTACATCCAAGGGCTCAGATTAAGCTGTTGAACTCCTTTTATTTACTCTACCTATCTACTTATCTGCCAAGATTAAACAGTTTGGTCAGATTTTATTCTCTATTTCTAAAACATAAAATTCAAACATGAACTAGCCAAGCTTAAAATGTTTGACTGTTCACCAATTGTGGCATAAGTTACAAGTTGCACACAATTTTTTTATTAAATAAGAGCAAGAAGTAGGGGCATTTAGACTTGCACACTTTCCTTGGCCTTTATTTTGGTGGGGTTCATTTTCTTTTACTTTTTGGCCATTTTGTTCTTTTCACCCTTTGATTTTTCTTTTAGGGTATACCCTCTTTACAGTTTTTAAATTTTTTGATTTTTTGACAATATGGAAAACATTTGCAACAAGGAAAGGTATGAACATATTACATAGCCCATCAAGTCAATCATGATATATGACACCTATTAGTATAGGAGAATAACACTGGCTCCACTTGGGGATGGCTTTCCCTGGTGAAAAGTCAAGAACAGCAGGTCAGCTGGCCTCAGAATGATTTTGGCTTAACTATGGAATCTTCTTCTGCTTGTTTCTTTATTGTATGTATGACAGTGATACTTCTAAAGCTTAGGGCCTTCTCTTCGAGCTTCTTCTCCAGCAAGTTACTATCCAATCAAAACTATGACATTACAAAGGATTTAGTATGTACATGTTAAAAATCAGGATACATTAATAAGTAGGATCAAAGTAATGTTTCAACATTCGACCATTAACTGGCCCTTACTCCATTTCTGTACCATCCAAGTTTTTCAAATACTATGTATTGTTTCCTTGTAAGGCATAGATAATATAAGGTCATTTCCACAGGAATTCAAACTTCCCATGTTTTCCCTTATCCTCTCTTCTGGAATCCCATCTTAACACTTTCTCTCCAAGGTAGAAATATTCTGCCTTGGTTCTTTTATCAAATATCTTCTTAAGCTTCTCCTACAACACTTGGGATCTTTGATATACTTCCTCTCTGGTCTGCTGCACATTGATGGTTTGGTTTATCCTCCTTTGAATATCATTAGGTTCAACCTGAGCTTCTTGAAGTAATTTCATTACAGGAACTCCTAAAGATGAAGGAAATACAGCCTCCATGCAATATACTAACTCATAAGGACTGGTCCCAATAGATTTTTTGGTGGTGAGTCTGTCTGCCCATAGTGCATTTGTAAGTTTCTTGTGCCAATTTTTCTTGTTTTCCTCCAATAATTTTTTAATAATATCAATGAGACTCTTGTTGGAGGACTCAGCCAGTTTATTACCTTGAGGGTAATAGGTTGTGGAATGGCCTAAGGTGATATGGTATTTGTTACAGAAACTTATCATCTTCTTGGATTTCAAGGAAGCAGCATTGTCATTTATGATTTTATCACGACAGCCAAATCTAGATAATATGTTGGTTTCTAAGAATCCTATGATCATGGTGTCATTGGCTTGTCTGGAAGGAATGGCTTTTATCCATTTGGTGAAATAGTCTATGGTAGTGAGGATCCATTTGTGTTGGCCAGAAGAGGGAGGATGGATTTCTCCAATGAAGTCCAGGCCCCATTGTTGGAAGGGTTTTTTAGTGGAAATTGGTCTCAGGGGTAAAGGTAATAGTTTTCTCTTGCCTTCAAAAATTTGACATTTATGGCAAGCAATGACAAATTTCTTTACATCAGTGAAAAAGGTTGGCCAATAAAATCCAGCCCTTGGGATCTTGTCTGCAGTTGATTTCTAGTAAAGGTGTCCACCACAGTCTCCTGCATGAAATTATTGGAGAGCCTTGTTAGCTTCTTCTTTTAATAAACAATTCAATAGAATACCTTCATGATTTTTCCAAAAAATAACATTATCTAAAATACAAAACTTTGAAGATTTCATCTTTGAAAACCTTTTCTTTGTTCTAGGTAACCCTGGAGGAGCTTGCAGGTTTAATAGTACATAAATTATATCAGCATACCAAGGTGAATCTAAGAAGGCCTAGCTGATTTGTGGAGTCGCCATCTCCTGTTCGTTATCCAGTTCATTAATTTCCAGGGCTTGACAATTTGTTTTTGTCATGAGCTTGACCAATCCCTGTCCTTTTATAAGTTTTGTAGGTTTTATTTCAATATCATACTCTAAAATGGTAGCAATCCATTTACCTCTTTTTCCCTCAATTCCATCCTGGGTTAAGATGTCTTTGACAACAGCATTTGGTACATAGGCTATCACATGGGAGTACAATATGTAGACTCTAAAGTCTTTAATGGCTTTTACAAGTGCAAAAGCTTGTTTTTCCATGATGTTGTATTTTAATGATGCATCCCTTAGTGCTTTACTAAAAAAGGCTATGGGTTTCTCACATTCTTGATCATCCTTTTGTAATAAAACAGCTGCTATATTGTGTTCTGATGAAAATGAAAATATTATGAAGTCTCTATCAAATTGTGGACTTGTAAGGACCGGTATTCTGGTCAAAGCCATTTTAATTTCTTCAAACGCTTGTTTGGCTTCTACTGTCCATTTAATAATTGAATCCTTTTTTAACATATTATTAAGCAATCTAATTAGTTCAGCTAAGCTAGATATGAATATTCTCAAAAAAATATTTTTCCTAGAAAAGCTTGAAGTTCTTTGACATTTCTAGGGTGAGGTATCTGCAGTATAGCTTCTATTCTAGCAGGATCAATTCTAATACCATATTTGGAGATGATATGGCCCAAGAGTTTACCTTCCTCTAAACCAAACAAGGACTTCTTTGGATTCAAAGAGATACCATATTTTCTGTATTTTAGGAATACTTGTCTGAGATGGTCCAAATGTTGTTGATCTGATTTAGAAAAAACAATTAAGTCATCTAGATATATAACAAGAAAATCATGAATTTATTTTGCAAATGCTATGTCCATTGCTCTTTGGAAGGTTTCTCCTGCATTTTTAAGTCCAAATGGCATTTTAACATACTTGAATGTGCCCCATGGTGTTGTGAAAGCCGTTTTTTCCTGGTCATCAGGATGAACCAGAATCTGGTTATATCCTGAGAACCCATCTAGAAGTGAAATTCTAGAAGCACCTACTACCCTTTGTAAAATGTGATCCATATTAGGTAAAGGGTAATTATCCTTCAAAGAAACCTTATTTACATTTCTTAAATCAAGATATAATCTGATTTCTCCAATTTTCTTCCTAGTAGGTACTAAATTAGATACCCACTCTGAAAACCTAATGGGAACAATTATCCATGCTTCATACATACGTTTTATTTCTTTTTCAATTAAGGGCAGAAGTACAGGGTTAATTCTTCTGATTTTTTGTTTGAATGGTTTATGATTTTCTTTCAGAGGTATTGTATGCTGAATTATAGAGGTATCATATGATTTCAAGTCTTCATAGCTCCAGGAAAAGACATCCTGGAATTCTCTCACTAATTCAAAATATTTTAGTTTTTGGTCAGGGGGCAAAGATTTAGATAAATTTATCATTTTTGGATTTTCTTCAGTCCTCAAGTTATATTCCTCAATATCTGCTTTTAATGGTTCCATCTTAGGTTTCTTTGGAATATCATTAGAATCAAAGAGATCTTCCAGAGGAGTTAATACTTTAAGCAAATGATTGTCTTTTAAATTAATGACCTCAAATTCTCCTTGCATAATCTCATCAACATCCATTTGTTTAAGGTCCTGCATTTCTTTGTTGGTGAACTTTGTTGGATGAAGAATTTGAATTGCACTTTCTTCTGAAATGTCTGTTTCTGGCTCATTTGTTTGATCAAATTCAATAATTGTATCTACATCTATGTTACTATTAGAAAATTATTTATCTAAAGTCAGGAAATTGTCAATCTGCTCATCACTTTCAAACACTTGCCAGTTATTTAAATTGTCAGGTATGGCTGGTCTGTGTCTAATCTCAACTGTGAACTGATGATTAGGTTCGAATGGTAATTTGCAAGTGCTGGAAAACATTGCCAGACTATGGGCGTGCAAGTTGTGCTTTCTTGGGATTTTAGCAAGCTGAGTTTCCAGAAAAGTATTGAGTATCTCTATAACTGTTTCTCTATAGTATCTTGGTCTGGGATCGTTTTTTAGATACTTCCCTTTGATTTGTTGAATGATCAAATCATAATCTCCTATGACAGATACTCTAATTTCCCCTAATATTTTGACAAGTTTAAGACCTGGCAAAATAGCTTCATATTCTGCCATATTATTGGTGCACTTAAAGTTTAATCTGTAGGCATGGCCTTCAGCATGATCATTTTCAAGGTTGTGCACCCAAACTCCTGCTCCTGCTCCTAATTTGTTAAATGAACCATCAAATTCTAAGTGCCAAAGAACTTCACGTTCATAATTGGTATCAGGAGTCTCAGGAACTTTTTTAACAGTGAGATCTAGTTTTTTACTTTCTTCTGGTTTCTCTTGGGTATTTGATGTTTCATTGTTCTCAGATATTTCCTGGATTTGAACACTAGATTTTTCATTTGTAAATTCTTTTGGTTCTGCTGCTAGAACTTCTAATTCATTAGGAGGATCAATTTCAGCATTATAAAGAATAAATGAATCCATATCATAGTGTAATGAGTAGATGGGGAAATTTTCGGGTTTCTCTTGACTACTAACTACATATTTCATTAAAGTTTCTCTGTATAGTTTCTTAGGGTGCCCGAACACTAAAATAGTAGCGTATGACATGTCCAATTGAAGAGATCCTTGAAGCTTTGCACCCCAAGATATGGACAATAACATGCCGTACTTTGCAGGAATATCTGCTACTACTATGTCCATCAAGATTGTTTTTGCAGGGTATTGAACCAGTGAAACACACAAGTCTTTGATTAATCCTAAACATCTCACCTGACTTGAATCAAAAGAAAAGAGGTCTCTGTATGGCCTGGTGATATCTAGGTCTAATTTCTCCATTACAGATTTGGGCATTAGGTTGTGAGATGCCCCAGAATCAAACATGGCATTATGAAGTATTTTATCATGTATGTTTAAATTTACATAGAATGGAGGAGTTCCTCCATTTATTGGTTTTCCATTTACTTCAGGGCCAAAGAGTAATTTAGGTTGGTCATCAAAAATGTTTACTGAGTCTTCACTTCCAGTGATCTTGAGTGATCTATTGATTTGACTTCGGTAGACATCATGTTTAGCTAATTCAAACAATGGAACAACTATTTTTAATTTGCCTACTTTAGTATCCAGATTAAAAGGTTTTTCAGTCTGAGTTCTTGTATTTCAGAGAGTTGGATTCTCTTTATCTTCTGTATTTTCTGTATTTTTCTCCTTCTCAGGAGTGGGGTTGTGGGCTGAGGTTGTTTCCAAATCAACTTCTGGAGGTTCTTCTACATTTCCTTTGGGAGGAAGAGCATTGGAGAGTTGTCTGTTATTAGGTTGATTATCGGATACATCTTCAATAATTGGGTTAGCAGGATTAGGATATGATCCAGAAAGAATATGTATAGGGGTAGTATTGGTTTTACCTTTGAGGGGTTGTTTTGTAGCTTTCTGTTTATTGGTTTCAGGGACATCAATTCTTCTGCTCCTCAGATTATATTGCTTGTGGAATTCATAAATGGCTGTATCATATCCCTCCTTGAAGTCAAATGATTCACTTGATTGAGTTTGTAATTTTTTGAGAATGTGAGCTTCTTGATCCTCTTGGGTCAAGAAAACTTGTTGTTCATTATTGAGTCTCGTTAAGTTGTTTATTTGAGTATCTTCTGTTGGTTCATCCAAATTTGAGGCTTCAGCATAATTTTCCTAAAATGGGGGCCTAATATTTTGGTCAGGACCAGTTTTACAGTGTTTTGGTTTTGGTTCTTTCTGAAATTTGGATTTCTCCCAATATTGCTCATTTGACCATCCCAGGGAGATTTCCTCTCAATTATTTCTACTCTATCTTCTAGCCTTTCCATCCCTTTAATAATAACATCTAGTTTCTGTTCAAAGGCCGAGGGTTCTTCTTTTAATGGTATCTTTTTTTCACTTCTAGCTTTAGTTCGTTTGGATATCAGGTTGGCTTCAACACTGACAGCTATACTTTGCATATCTTCTAAAGTCCAAGGAGATCTTTCCCTAAGCTGGTACGCCATATCAGAATCAAATCCATCAGGGAATTTGATTAATGCTAAATCTGGAGGAGGTCTGAGGTTTTGGGGGATAGCATTGTAAACATTATTGAATCTAGTGCAGTAATCTTGCACAGTTTCTTGTGTTCCTCTCTTCAGGTTTTCATATTCTAATAAGATTTGGAGAGGGTATTTCTTCTTTTCCCATCTGTTTAAAAATTTTCATAAAGAGCTTCTGGGTCATTGATACTGTTTGCAGGAAGGGCTCTAAACTAGGTTCTAACTTCTCCAGTAAGACTTTGAACAAATATTCTCATTCTTACATCATCTGCATCTACTTCATATATTTCAAAATAATCGGTCATTTTTTTAGTATGTTGTTGTGCAGTGTAGGTACCAAAACCATCAAATGGAGTGATTTTACTTTGGTAGTCTTGGGGCATAGCCCCTGGATTGGTTGGTAATACCAAGGGAGCATATTTTTTCGCCATTGCAGTAGGTAGTGATGAAACAACAGTTGAGGTTGATCTGGGAGTGGTGGATGGAGGGGTAGAGGGGGTGGTTTGAGGTTGAGATGTTTGAGGAAATGTTGATGAACTTGGAGAGGCTGAAGTGATCACAGAAATATTTAGTGTTGCTTCAGAGGAAAGCTCAGATTGTATGGAGTTACGCAAATGTTTTTCAAGATGTGAAGTAACAAATTCAAGTTGTAAATCTTCAATAAATACTGGGTCTTGAACCAAGTGGGCCAACTCAAATTCAGAAAAAGTTACAAATAAAGAGGTTTCAAATTGCTCATAAAAAGGTTTTTCCTCAAGGTAAATCCACTTCACAGTACAGGATATTGATCTATAGAGAGACCGAGAACTAGCAGAACTCTCTTGGCTCTCCTGTCTCCTAAGAATTCTGGGGATCAGATTAGGATTATCAAACACAGGTGGTGGATTTGGATCAGGATTAGCCCTAGTGTAATGAGTCCTTTCTGAAGCCAGGTTTCTAGGTGATTTTTTGATTTTTTTTCTAAATGGATTTAACAATACAACTTCAAAAATCTCTTTAAGAGGTTTTAGATATTAGATTTAGCTTTTCTTAAAGATTTATTTGACTAGAGGAACTGATCAAGTGTTTGAAACTGGATGTTTAGTTCATAAACTAGACCGGAGATAGACTGAAGCAGCATTCATTTACTTATGCAATTGCAAAGCAAGAGCATTTCAAAGGCTACCTGGCTAACTTCAGGATCCGTCTGTAGTTTATAAAGTAAACAATAGTAACAAGAAAATTGTTCGAGTTCCCCAGTATGGTCGCCACTATGTTATCACTCAGATTTTCCTTGAAGTTGTTGGGAAGAGGAAAGGGGTCCAAGGTAACCACAAACCAACTTTTAGGTACAGAATCTAGCCAATCTGTACCTAGAGAGGGCTCTCTCTTTAAGTTTTAGCTTTGTTTTTGAAATATATTAGGCTAGTTATGAAAGTTTAGGGATTTTGATTGTGTTTGGGTGATGAAATTCAATAGCAAAGGGGTAGGACTGAGTAATTTAGGCCATTGGGCTAAAGGAGTCAAAGAAGATGGCTTAACTAGATTTAGTTTCTTAACAAGGGATGGTTTCACAGGGAAAGGTAGTCAAATAGGGAACAAATAAAGATTTAAAATAAATGGAATGGACTCAAAATGGGTGAAGGGAAATTAAGAATCCTTCAACATATTCGAAAGAGGGAACTTGAAAGATTATTAATAAAGAGCAATTAAGAATTCTTTACCAAATAATCAGAATGAATAAACTAGAAAACATGAGCAATTAAGAATTCACTGTTCATATTAGTTCAGAGGAAAACATTAACAATAATAATGATTGAAAACAGATTGCACTCAAGCACTTTCTGAATTATTTTTTTTCGTTTATCATTCAGATATGAAACATAGATGGTATAATAAACAAGAAAAACTTTAAAACATAAGAGATAGAAGACTTATTGATCCGGTGTATGACTCAAGAATCTTGTGAAAAGTCCTTTGCATCAATTCTTTATCCAGCTAGCCATGAAAAATTTGTCCAACAGCACTTTATTCCAAAATAATCAGTATTACAGCAAAGTCTAAGAATTCACCCCCCTCAATACTCTAATTGAGAGAGTATTTATACAAAAAATTATAAAAAATATCTCCTAACAAAGTGAGATATATTTTGGGGTGACTCATGAATAAGTTACAAGAAAATAGAGACAGATAGTCTCGTAGATAGGAGAAGATGTAAACCGATGTTGTGTTGTTCCTATTTTTGTGAGTGTGCTAGAGGCAGGCCCTATGATTTGGCTTGCTGTTGTGTTCTTTAGTAACTCTGTGCTGGCTACCCTGTTTTTACTGATACTCTTTATCTGCACTGATACACTTTGACCTGTTTGATCTCTGTTTATCCTTTTACCATTACTTACTGTAGTAAATAATCAAAATTCATCCAAGGATATTTTTACAAAATGTCCAACATGTCTTCCCACCATTGTGCTTCTGGTATTCTGGTACTTTGAAGCTTTCTCAGGGTCTCATCAGTTTATGTGTATCTGAAAAAGGTAGGTTGAATTGGAAATAAGTGCTTTACCTCATGTTTGAGATAAAACAAGTTTTCCAGACTGTCGTAAAGAATTTTGCCTGTAGGCAACGCTTTTGCTGCTGATGAACTTGTCGATGGACTAGCTTGGTTGTCTGCATACTTATTCAATTTCTCAACATAGTTTTGATGGCTCATTAGTTTATCATGAGAAACTAAAGGACTTGGCAACCCTCTACTATACAAAATATAAAATCTTTTCATAAAAGCATTGATTTCTTTCTGCATATCCTGGCATCTTCTTTCTAAATTTTGCATCAGAGTTCTTTTAGTAAAAACCTTTTTTACTTCCAAAATTGTCCCTGTTCTATCTTGAATGCCCAGCTCTTCAAGCTAATATTTGTTCTTGGTATTTAAAAATTGTATGAGCTCATTGGCTTCTTCAGGCATATTTCCTAATTCTGCCCTTGCATTTTGAACTTCTTCTAGAGCCAGTTTAACTAAATCATTTTGCTCATACATTATTTGGATTGATGGCCACACATCATTTATTGATTGAGTGATGTTGGCCCAAAGAATTTCCTTGATTTCATTCAAAGGTTTCTCCAATGTGAGATCCTTTTCTAATGATTTCACCAATTTTTCTAACATGTTGATCTCTCTTGTCTTTTCTGCAACATTTATCTTTGAGAGATCATACTTTTGTTCCAAGGTAGTAAATTGTTCCTTTGCTTTTTGGAGTTCTGTAACTTGGAGCTTCAATTCCTCCATTGATTTTATTATTTCCTCAGTGCTTAAATTGGCAATGTTTCCCTGTGCTGGTCCTGCTGACTGCCCTGTTGTTGTTGTACCTGTGACCACTTCTATTGTGGCTGTTGGGATGTTGGGTGCTAGCGTTGTCCCAAATGTAGAAGGGACTGATGTTGAGACTACTGGTATCACATTGGGAGGCTGAGAGGTCGACTCTCCCTGCTTGTCCTTCAATGCTTTTTCAAGTTTTTGTTCAGTCTCATTCAGTCGTTCATTAAGTTTTAAGAGCAAATCCATCAGCTCTTCTTCAGATTTTTGCTTTATGACCTCAGTAGTCTGTGGATGCCTTGAAGGTGGCAGCTTTAGTTGTTTCCTTAGGGCAGCAATATCGTCATCTTTCTTTTTTATTAAGGCTTTTGCAGCCTTAACATCTTTGGGATCATGACCCAATCCAATAATTATTTCTTCTAAAGTCTTTATTCTGTTATCTTTGGCCTGGGAGGAAGCTTTTTCCAAATGCAGTTGGGCAGTTGTATTATCCAAGGAATTTTGCAATCTTTGGGCTATCATTCCCTTACCAGTCAAGGTTGAATAAATCATTTCTCCAGTTTGTTTATGCAATTCAATCTGATCTAAAGGATGAATATCCTTTCCCATGACTTCAAAATTGGTTCTAAGACAGTATGCTGCTATTTGGGGCTACTGCACTTTAGGCTTGAAATGACTCATTACCATTTTTCCTTCCTTGATGTCATAAGCTGACATCAATCTCTGTTGATTTGTGGGGGCCATTTTCAAATATTGATTATAAACTTGAAGTCTCAATGGATCATTTCTGGCTTTTGTGTCTATAAATGTCTTCTTGATATTCCAAGCGTCCTTCACAGGTGGTCTGAAGGATGATACCTCTGCACTTTGTTGTCTTTCTAGCTCCTTTTTCTCTGAGTTCGTAGATGTCCCACTGATTGGGAATGTTTGTTGGCTCTCTACGCCTTTCCTCTGACTATCAGTGATTTCTTCAACAATTTCTTCTTCTGATAGGGGATTTAATCTTTGCCTTTTGGTACCAGGCTGTTCTGAAGGTCTACTGGTAGGAGTAGTTGTTTCATTGTCTCTCTTTTTACTTCTTTCCTCATTCAAGGGAGTTTGCAAGATTGGAGTTTCTGCCATATTGACCTGAATGGGAGAAGTCTGCATTTTGGCCTGTCCTTTGGAAGTTTCAGGCTACTCCGACATCGTGAATTGCTCTGTGGCCTATGTACTGGTCTCTTTTTCCTTACCTTTGGATGTTGTTGTTGTTGGTGTGCTGGTTTCCTGTGAATGTTGTTGAGAGGTTCCAGCAGAGGAGGGACCAATCCCTGATCTTTGTACCTACCCAAAAGAATATAGGTCAAGTATTTTCTCAAGATATTTCATAATATTCTCAACATTGACCTGTTCACTATCCTTTTCTACTAGGGTCCCTTCCATCCATTCATCCATGTTTGCAAATTGTTCAATCTCTGGAATCCTATGGTGAAGGTATGGTGACAATCTGTTTTTCATTCTTCTATCACATATAAAGCTATTAGGGTCATATGGTACCCACCAAAAACTCTTTTGCAACTTAAGATAATCTTCCAGAATTCTTTCTGCTTCTTTCCATGCATCCCTAGTATTACAGACAAAAGGGCCTAATTGACTCTTGATTCTGAGCTGAGCCGCCTTCTTGGCATTACAAAAATGGACCAGGTCTGAATTTATCATTTGCCTGAAATATTCCAAGGCAAAGAGCCTCATTGGAACATACTTTGGTAGCTTGAAAGGGCAGAGCTCACATCCATATATCATGATTTCTGTATGATTTTTGTATAGGTACCAGTCACATGTCCTGTATTGTTTGGAGAGCTGGAGGATTATCTTCATATAACTATTGACCCTAGGAGGGGAAACTACTATTAATAAGGTGGTTGCTGGGTGAACAAATAGGTCAATGAATTCATTGTAAGAGTAAGGGGACTCAAAGGAATTATGGAAGATTGCAGACCAGAAGATTACATACCTTGGATTTCCTTTGGTGTCAAGTTTCATGACAGGGAAGGGGAAATTCTCTAACTGATAATAGAGCATAAGATGGTATATAAAAGTAGACTATTTGAAAACTCTTTCATCTTCTGGTCTCATGAACTGGTCATGAATCTTGTCAGCAATGTAAGAGGCAAAGTCATATTTGACAGCAGGGGGTTGTCCAGGAGTAAAAATTGACAATAACACTAGGGTTAAATTATCAACGTATTCACTAGTGTTGAATCCCATTACTAAAGATATCATATTCACTATGAGTCTGCCCATATCTATGAAAAAGGTATGTCCATAAGGAGGGGGGCCTTTGGGTTGATGTTCTTGTAGCATGAAAGTTTGACAGAGGCGATTCAGTTCTTCTTGGGATAAATTTGTGGATTTTTCAAGTAAATCTCCCATGGAAAGGGGAGTCAGGGCTTGACCGGGATGAAATTGTAACATTTCATTGATGGATTGAGCAGTTATTGGAAAAAGAATGGTTTGACTTGGGGACATAACTGCTCGTTGATTAGGGTCGTAATTGGCATGGCAGTGATAAATTATTTCAGGAAAAACATGAACTGAGGGTAAAAAATACATAGGAAAGTTGGATTCCCATAGTCCAAAAATATCAGAGCCATTCAGGTAATTATATCTGCATTGGCAAAATATTTTTAGGGGATTTTCACTAAAGGTGAGGTCTTTTATTTGGAAATCCCTATCCGCTAGAGGCAAATAGACTAAATCTTTATGGGGGGCATTCAGAGCTGCAACATTGAAAGCCGTGGAGGTTTCCATTTCTGGTTCTTATAGATTCAGAAAGGAATTTGGGTTTTTAGTGGAAAAATGGGCAAAATTACAGGTCTGGCAACTTATGCGGTGAAACAAAGACCGAATTGTACTATTTTTTTAGTCTTTTTATGTGGAATTAAAGTAAAAACCAAGACTTGCAGGGTTCGACGGAAATTGGATAAATACATGTTTCAGGAAGTGAATAGTGAGGAAACAGGTGTGGGCAATAGCTAACTGGTTCAACTGAAAATCGTTTGGCAAAGTGGCGGTTGGAAATCTTCAACAACTGATTTTGACGTTTTGCGTGGGAACACTGGTCGCAGCATAAAATGATGAAAATATGTGCCTTTGTTTGTTTTATTCACAAATTCAAGGTTGGCCGGGGTTTTGTTATTTCGGACGGATGATGTACGCTGGAAAAGGTCTTTTATCGTATGCGGAAGGCGGTAAGTGGTATGACATCGCACCGCTTTTGGGGACGGGCGGTATTTATCTGGGAGCCAGTGATTCCACAGGTTTTTCGACGCGTGGCAGAGCACTATTTACAAAACCACTTCGCGACCACACGTTATCGTTCGGTCGTGGAGGGCGATGCGATATGGACGACGACCGTTGGATGCGGGGTGTTTGATCAAATGGCTATCGGGGAGGCGGGATGACGGGTGTTTAATGAGGGCAGGCCCAATACAACGACGGTCATTTAATCATATGAGGAGCAACATGATTGGTCAGGTAAGTTATTATTTAACCATGGGGGTTAATTAATCCTTTTTTAAATTAATGTTGTATTGTGGTTATATTTCAACCAAGGGGCGGGATATGTAATATTTGGAAATTTTATATAGTTAGAGTAATATGGGAATGGGTAGATGTTATAAGGGAATTATATAATATAAGTTAAAAATTAATATGTCAAAATGAATGAAAAGCACTAAGTATAAAAACATTAGAATTGTGTATTTAACTTAGGCTTGAATGAAAAAAGGGTTTTTATGGGATATTGCGTAATTTTCCTAAGTAAAATAGGATTTTACTAAGGAAAAGACTTGTGGAAGTAAATGAATGACTTCTGGATGGTTTTAAGTACTTAGGCTTTTAAATTATTGGGCCAAGGGACCGGTCCCTCCAAAAGTCAGAGAAATGCTCTGAGCCCCTCTAATTTTCAAATGCCTTAGTACTTAGGGGAAATTAATGAAATTCTTTAGGGAAAAATGAGAAGGGAAGTTAATCATTTGACCTTGTTTTGCTTGAAATTCCTTCAGTGTAATGTCTGCCTTGCACTTGTGATGAAAGTAAAGATTAACAAATTTAGTGTCATTATCCATCACATGTAATTTTGCAACATCATCTACCTACCTTACCTACTTTAACCTGACATTTTTTCTTCTTTATTACGGTGCACTTAGACTGGCAAACCCTTATCACACTTTCTTTTGTTTTACATGTAGAAATATATCTAAGTCTAACGTTATTACATCCAAGGGCTCAAATTAAGTTGTTGAGCTCCTTTATTTACTCTACCTATCTACTTATCTGCCAAGGTTAAACAGTTTGGTCAGATTTTATTCTCTATCTCTAAAACATAAAATTCAAACATGAACTAGCCAAGTTTAAATTGTTTGACAGTTCACCAATTGTGGCATAAGTTACAAGTTGCACAAAATTTGTTTGTTACATAAGAGCAAAAAGTAGTGACATTTAGACTTGCACACTTTCCTTGGCCTTTCTTTTGGTGGGGTTCATTTTCTTTCACTTTTTTGGCCATTTTATTCTTTTCACCCTTTGATTTTTCTTTTAGGGTATACCCTCTTTAGATTTTTTTAAATTTTTTGATTTTTTGACAATATGGAAAACCTTTGCAACAAGGAAAGGTATGAACATATTACATAGCCCATCAAGTCAATCATGATATATGACACCTATTGGTATAGGAGCATAACACCCGTGTTGAAGCAATTCAGCAGATTGATTTCCCTCGTATAAAAAGGAAATACAGGCATTAAACGGTAAAATGAATTTCTTACGTAGATTCATTCCTAATTTGGCGGAGAATCTTAGAGAATTGAAAAATATGTTGAAGAAAGATAATGATGTGAAGTGGTCTGAAGATGCCGGAAATCCTTCAACTCAATTAATTTTTCCTTGACTATTGCCTCGGTCTTGATAAGTCCTGATTATACTATTGATTTCATAATATTCTCCTTTTCTTCTGAGAACACCATGGCAATAGTCTTGATTCATAAAATGGATAAAACAGAGCTACCAATTTCCTTTTTTAGTGGAAATATTAGAGATTCAGCCCTTCGCGACAACATCATAGAGAAATAGGCTTTGGCTTTGGTTAAAGCGCTCAAAGATTTCAGAGTTTACATATTACATTCACATACTCTTGCCTATGTACCTAATGCAGCTGTAAAATTTCTCATGCAGAAAAACCCAGAAGGTAGGAGAGGGAGATGGATAACAACATTATAAGAATATGACGTTGATATCAAGCCTACCAACCTTATCAAAGGTCAGGGATTATCCAAGCTCATGGCTAAGTCAAACCTTCATGCTCTTGACATCAACTTGATTTCAGCCTTATCAGAAAATGAAGAAGAAGTGAATCTCATTCAGGTATCCGATATATTTTTGTCATCTCCACGGTATTCTGATATTGTTTATGTTTTACAACACCTAAATCCTCCTGTAGGCATGACTAAGAGTCAAGGCATATCTTTGAAACTTAAATCTTAAAAGTATTTCATACTAGACAATGCACTTTACTGGAAGGATCTCGGAGGTGTGTTGTTGAACTGTTTGGTCGAAGAAGAATCTAAGGAAGTGATGAATGACTTCCACAAAGGAGATTGTGGGGGAAACCTATATTGGAATACCACAGCCGATAAAATATTGAGATCGGGATATTATTGGCCGACACTTTTTTCAGATGTCTACAAAGTAGTAATGAGTTGCCATGATTGTTAAGTTTTTTTGGGTAAGAGAAATCTTCTCCCATTACCTCTTCAACCTATTTCAGTACATGCACCATTTTAGCAGTGGGGCCTAGATTTCATAGGCAAGATTCACCCAACATCATCTGCACAACACATGTGGATATTAACAGCCACAGATTACTTTACAAAGTGGATCAAAGCAATCCTGACCAGGAAAGCAACAGATTCTGTCATCATTTAGTTTTTAGAAAGTAATATTTTGTCCCGTTTTGGTTTTCCTACTAAGATTATCACAGATAACTTGGCAGCGTTCAAGTCTAAGAATATGACTGAGATTTGTGACAGATATAAAATTAAGTTGGGACATTCTACAGCCTACTACCCGCAAGGTAATGGATTGGCGGAGTCCTATAATAAATCCTTGATCAATATTATTAAGAAACTATTAGAGACGAATAAAAAGAATTAGCATAAGAATATGATCAATGCATTGTGGGCAGGCTGGGTGAGTAATAAGAATTCTATTGGTATGTCTCCTTTTCAAGTTGTGTATGGTGTCGATATTGTGTTCCATTCATGATTAACATTGTTGGTAATGAAATTTCTAAAAGAAGAAGGGACTGAGGAAAATGACATACAACTTCGTATTAATCAAATGATACACCTTTAGCAGACGAGAGATGAATTATTTGAGAATACTTCAAAACTTCATGACAGGATAAAGAAGATATATGACCGGAAGACTAAGGAAGACAACTTCAAGGTTGGAGATGTGGTACTCTGCTGGGATGCCAGAAATGAAGACAAGGGTAAGCATGGAAAATATGAGAATTTATGGAAAGGGCCATATCAGATTTCAGCTTGTCAGGGAAAAAATGCTTATTTTATTGAAGAGATGAATGGACAAGAGTGTTTAGGAGGACCAGTCAATGGTATGCTCCTGAAACACTATCTCTTCTTAAATACATTTCTCGATTAGTTTTCCATTTCATTGTAAATACCAATTACATTTTCTGCAAGTGTAAAGTAGAGAATCAATGGAGTTCATAGCCCGAAGTGAAGGCCATGGAGCTACACTGATTTTCTACCATTTTCAAAAAGTTTAGTTTTGAGTCAAGTTTAAATCATTTGAGTTTGTCTTAAGTCAGTTTATTTTTATGAGTTATCAGTTTTTAGTCATGTTATTAGTTTGATTTTTTGGCCGTATTGGCCCAATGTATAAGGCACTGATATGCAAAATCCAGAGTTTTGCAGTTCTTGACACCTCTTTCATAGCTACCATCCCCAATAAGTCCAATGTTAGTGTCAGTATTTGCATCCTGCCATTAGTGATCAAAATCCTCTTTTAATATCATTTTAGGAGTCCCACTCAGAAAATTTTATTCATTCCACTAGGTCATGCAAAAATTTACTCACTGATGGTAGCCCTAAGTAAAAAAAATCACTTTTTCTAAATTTCCATTACTTGTTGGCTAAATTTCATACCTCGCTGACTGTACATCATCCATAAAGCTAATTTCAGCATGAAAACCACTCTTTCAAAGTTTCATTAAGTTCCTGTGGTTTTTTCCAAGGTCCAATAAACACACCATTTCCATTGCATAAAGCCAACAAAGTAAGAGAGTGAACAAAATAACATCTCTTTACCATGTAAAGATGATTTGCAAAGATGTAATTCTGATTCCAAAGTTGTGATTTTCATCCTAGAATGTAATTTTTATTCCAAAAATATGTAACTTTTATTTTTGTTTTGTAATTTTATGTCATTTAATATGTAATAAGTAGAAGGTTCCCAAGCTGCCAACTCAGAGTTCCACATGCCAACAAAGCAAATATCAAAGTGCAAAGAGTTCCTAGTCCATCAAAATGATCAATTGTCAAAGGAAACAAATCAAAGTGAAAAGGTTTAATTGTGAAGTTTAAAGGTGAATTTGAACATAGGAAAAGTGGGTCCCAAAGCTCAAAACATCCAATCCATCAAGCATAAAGCCCATCCAAAGATCAAAAGACATTAATTTTCTCTCTATGCCATCAAGCCACCACTCACACAACTCAAAAAGTCGAAATTGAAAGGTAAAAGGTCAAAATTCTCGGAGGTGATCTACACCTGGAACAAGGCGCATAGAGAAAAGGCATTGCGCACATGGAAGAGAGGCCATTCGCATGCACCAAAGGCACTGCACATCTACCCAATTTCACTTGCAAGCTTCCAAACTTTATGCAGGTGCTCCAAACATTTAGAAAAGGGTTTATCCACTTCCTAGCAAGTAATTAAGACATCATTATGCCCTCCTTGCATTTCTTAAGTGAAAATTTCATGGTGTCAAGGTTTTCATGAGAAATCTCTAGTTTTTTCAAGATAGAAACCCTAGTTTCACTTCCTAATACCAAATTTGATCCGTGAAGACCCCTTTTATTCTTCCCACGTCGCAATAAATCTTATCCCTACCCCTATATCATTAAATCCCTATCCCAAACCCATTTGTCCCCTAAACCCTAAGACCTAGGTATTTCAAATTCCTAGACTCCCAAATCCTCGTGCCTATAAAAAAATTCCTATTCCTAAATGCCACAACATTTCTACTCCCTGTCACCTCCCTAAATTTAATAATCCCTTCCCCCACCTTTATAATTTTTTCCATCCCATTCCCCACTCCCTAAACCTACATTTCTCTCTCAATTCATCTCCCTAGGGTTTCTAGCCAAGACACTATGGAAGAAGAAAACAAAGAATTCAGTGAAGAAGAAGAAAGGAAAGAGAGGAGGCCACACAAAGGAGGGAATATCCTTAGACTTGAACCTACAAACACTAGAGAACTCATGGCCTCTCCCATGACTATGACATGTTTCAAGCATGTAGGATGCTTTGACTTTTGTGAAAAAAAACAAAAGGTCCAACATCATCCTGTTTTGAGCAGGCTTTTCATCTCTAATATTCATGACAACCAGGTAACCCTTTCTGGTGTCACTTTCACAGTATCCACAACCATCATAGCATATGCCACTGGAATTCCAAATTTTGGTGAAAAGTGGTACAAGGAAAAATACTTGGAGAATCATTACTATGAGACATATATCAATCCAAGGGACAAGAATGAAGGAAAAAGGTTATTTCCTTTCTCTTACCTCCTGGATAGGTATGCCCCCATGATGAAAATCATCATGAGGTACTTTTCTTGTGAAGGAAGCTTCTCTATACTCTACACCTACCATATAATATTATTAATGCACTTCACAAGGGTCAAAATACTCAACATGCCTTATTTTCTCTTTAGGAACATTGAAAAAATGGCATAAATTGTTCAAAAGAGAGATTATGACCACCAAATGAGAAGTCTTTTTCACCACTCTCTCATCGAGATTATTTTCCTCCATCACCTCGATCAATTGAACATCTCATGGGACACTTTCATAGCTAATGACATCTTTACTGCTCCACCAATTCAACATGCTCAAGTTGTGCCTCCACCATCTCATCCTTCCATATCCATTCCTCCATCTCAACCTACAGTACCTACTTCTTCATCAGCCCAAACTATTTCACCACCATCATCACTATTTCACACTCATATTGGGTCATCTAGCAGAGCTAAGATCAGTGAGCCTCAAAAGACCAAAGTGGCAGAGATAGATACATTGGAAAAAGCATATCAGAGAGGTCATAAGGGAGTGTTTGCTCCACAGATTGTGGAAGGGGCCTTGCCTTCTTCATCAGCAAAGCAAGTAGACAAAGGAAAGAAAAATATGACAGAGGCAGATATTCAAGAAGAGATTAGGCATGAGGAGGTAAATCTTCATGAGACAGAAATGGAGATTAACCTTGTTGGTGTTGGGTTTTTGTTATATTCTTTACACGACTAATCACACACGGGGGGGTAATAGGGGGGGCGGACCTGCCCATGGTTTTGTTCATGGGTTTGCACATGGTTTTGGCGCATGATGGTTTTCGGCCCCTGGTATTTTGTAGATACGGTCAAGGGAACTACGGTTATGTTCTAATCCAGGGTTAATGGATTGGGTTTTATGTATGCTTCGGCATGTATATATATATGTGTGTTGTAACATTAAAAGGAATATAATGAAAAATCAAGTTGGTCGTCCCGATTTGGGATCCAGGGCAAAATCTATGTGTTTATCTATTTTATGTTTTATGCTCTCGCTATTGTTTATTTTATGCTTTAAGATTCATTTGCAGATAATTTCTGTACAGGGTTAAAACCTACATTTGGTATCAGAGCAATTTCAGCTTCAAGGGGAAGCCTTTGCTGTTGAGGGGGTTTTTTTGCTCAAGCCTGAAGTAGACCCTGTTCAGTGGGAGATCTGCAAGATCGATTCTTGTGGTGAAAGAAGATGGCGAGCGGTGGGAAGATAGAGATCAATAAATTTAATGGTCAGAGTTTTGATTTGTGGAAGCTTAAGATGGAGGATCTGCTGGTGGATAAAGATCAGTGGATCACGGTAGATCCGGGTACTAAACCAACGACAATGTCAGATGAAGACTGGAAGAAACTAGATCGAAAGGCAAAGAGAACAATACGGTTGTGTGTCTCAGATTCAGTATTGTTGAATGTATCTGGGGAAGCTACGGCGAAGACCTTGTGGGACAAGCTAGGGACTTTGTACCAATCTAAGTCTCTGGTGAATAAATTGTTCCTACAGAAAAATTTGTATAACCTGAGGATGAAGGATGGAGACTCGGTGATAGAGCATCTGAACGCCTTCAATACTATGGTAAGTCAGCTATCATCTGTTGATATTAAAATCTCATATGAAGATAAGTGCATTAGTTTTTTGTGTTCTCTATCAGATTCGTGGGACAGTCTGGTTATTGCAATAGGTAGCAATACAACTACCTTGAATTTTGATGACATTTTCTTGGCCCTGTTGTCGGAGGAAATGAGACGGAGAAATATGGAGGGTCAGAATGGAGATGCCTTATCTGTACGAGGAAGGTCCCAAAATAGAAAAAATAATAAGGTTTTGAGTGGGAGATCTAAATCTAGATGGAGATCTAAATCTTCTGGAAAGTTTGTAAAGGTGTGCTGGAAATGCATAAAGGAAGGGCATTACAAAAAAGAGTGCAGATCTAAAGCTCCTGAGAAAGGAAAGGGATCTGATGATTCTCCTTCTGCAGAGGCAAAAACCACCTCGGATGAAGGTGGGGATGTGTATTTGGCTTCTTCTTCAAATACACATGTAGATCATGAGTCATGGTTGATTGACTTGGGTGCATAGTTTCAATTCACTCCCCATACAAAGTGGTTCTACGAGTATGAGAAATATGATGGCGGTGATGTCTTCCTAGGGGATGATAGGAAGGCCAGAATCGTCGGATGTGGAAAAGTCAAGCTGAAGCTACAAGGTGGAAGGATTAGAACACTTCCTGGTGTTCTAAACATTCCTGCATTGCCCAAAAATCTGATTTATGTAAGCAAGATGGATGATGCAAGTGTAAAAACAGTGTTCGAGAAAGATACCTGTAAGATGATTTGGGGAACACTGGTATTAATGCGGGGAGTTTGGATTGGAACTTTGTACAAGCTACAAGGTGGCACTGTTATTGATGGGTGTAATAGTTTTGTGGTTCCTAAAAGTGGAGCGGAAAGCCTAGCGGTCTCTGGAGAAAATACCATGCTATGGCATCAAAGGCTTGAACATATTGGAGAGAAGGGCCTTCAGATATTGCATGGAAATGGCATGGTAGAATGTATGTCCAATATCTCTCTGAATTTCGATTTTTGTGAACATTGTGTGTATGGGAAGCAGAATTGGGTGAGTTTTCCTTCTGGTGCTAAGAGGGCGAACAAGATATTAGAGCTTGTGCACAGTGATGTGTTTGGACCTGTGTCGATTCCATCACTAGGTAATTTTGTGTACTATGTTTCATTCATAGATGACTTCGCAAGGAATACATGGATATATTTCTTGAGGAATAAATCTAAATTCTTTGACAGATTTAAATAATTTAAGGCTCTGGTGGAAAACCAGACAAAGAAGAAGATAAAGGTGTTGAGGACAGATAATGGTGGGGAGTTCTGTAAGAAGGAATTTGAAGATTTCTGTAAGAAGTGTGGTATAGCACGACAAAAGACTACTCCATACACCCCTCAGCAAAACGGAGTTGCAGAAAGAACGAACAGAACGCTGATGGAAAAGGCAAGAAGCATATCAGTGGTACCGGGTTGGGACAAGAATTATGGGCAGAGGCAGTGGAGACTGCATGTTACTTGGTTAACATACCACCTTCATCAGCGTTGGAGGATAAGAATCCACATGAGGTATGGACTGGTAAGAAAACCTCTCTTTCACATTTGAGGGTATTTGGATGTGATGCATATGTACATGTTCCAAAGGAGAAAAGGATCAAGTTGGATAATAAATCTGAAAGGTGCATATTTATTGGGTATAAGGATGGTTTAAAGGGTTACAAGCTTTGGAACCTGGAAACAAGGAAGGTTATGTACATCCGAGATGTGGTGTTTAGAGAGGTGAAAGATATTGTTAAACATGAAGTCCTACCAAAGGAAACTGAGAAGATAGAGTTTGAGCTAAAGGAGGATGAATCAAACTCTATAATAGAAGAAGACTCAGAAGAGGAAGAGCCATAAACTCCAGCTGTGAGAAGATCAGTTCGGGAAAGAAGACAACCAGAAAGGTATAGTCCATCTGCTTTCTGTTCAAATTTTTCTTTAACTATAACTGATGATGATCCCAGAACCGTCAAGGAGGCAGTAGATTATAGGATGGAAAACTCTGGAAGGATGCCATGGTTGATGAAATGGCATCCTTGCATAAAAATGAGGCATGGGATTTGGTGGAGTTGCCAGCTGGAAGAAAGCCCATCGGGAGAAAATGGGTGTTTAAGAAGAAGATGAATTTGGAGAGCAAGGTGGAGAAATACAAAGCTCGGTTGGTATCAAAAGGTTATTCCCAGGTGCCGGGAATTGATTTTGGTGATATTTTTTCTCTTGTTGCCAAAGTTACTTCTATTAGATTACTTTTATCTATTGCTACTACATTTTATTTTGAGGTAGAACAAATGGATGTGAAGACGAAATTTCTTCACGGGATCTGGAAGAAGAGATCTACATGAAACAACCTAAAGGCTTTATGGTGAAGGGGAAGAAAGAGCTGGTATGCAGGTTAAAGAAGTCTCTGTATGGGTTAAAACAATCACCAAGGATGTGGTATCAGAAATTTGATACCTATATACGGGGACTTGGCTTCACCAGAAGCAAGGAGGATCACTATGTTTATTTTAAATTAATTGGTGACCGTGTTATTTATTTGTTCTTGTATGTGGATGATATGTTGTTGATTGGAAATGAGAAAGAAATTATCCAAGATTTGAAGACCCAGTTGTTCTCCAAATTCGACATGAAGGATCTTGGTGCTGCAAACTATATTTTGGGCATGGAAATTAAGAGAGATCGGGCAAAGAGGAAGCTTTGGTTAAACCAAAGGAAGTATGTCGAGACTATATTGCAGAGGTTCAATATGCAGGATGGTAAACCGGTGAATGTTCTAATTCCTATAGGTACAAAGCTGTCTTCTAAACAGTGTCCCAAGACACAAGAAGAAGAGGAGGATATGTCCAGTGTTCCATATGCAAGTGCAGTGGGTAGCCTGATGTATGTAATGGTCTGTACTATACCAGACATTGCACATGCAGTGGGAGTATTGAGCAGGTTTATGTCAAACCTAGGGAAGGAGCATTGGACAGCAATGAAGCGGGTTTTCAGATATTTGCATGGCACTAGTGATTATGGCTTGTGCTACTAGGGAAGACTAGAATTGGAAAGAGTGTTGGACATTCATGGTTTTTTTTATGCTAACTGGGCTGGAGATCTAGACCAAAGAAGATCTACAAGTGGGTATGTGTGTTAGCCTATTTGGAGGTGCAGTCAGTTGGATGAGTAAATGATCAGGTGATCATGTTCTAAGTTGAAAAAATGCTCAAAATTGGAATTGCTCAAAATTGGTTGGAACCTAAGAGAACGGATAGGCCTCAGCGATATGATCCCAGCGCCGCAAACGGCACTCAAATCCGACTTCGTATGAGGAAGTTATGAAGGTTTGAAGTTTACAATTTTCTACAAAAAATTAGTTTGACTGCCTTTAACCTTCAATTTAAAAAAATTAGAAAAGTAATATTCTTGGAATATTCTTCAAAATATTCCCTATAATATTCCATCCGAGCCAATCAAGATTTGACACTTGGCATGCAGTGAATGGACAATGGTTTGACTTCATTTGTGTTCGAACCAATGAAAGGCTGCCATGTGGTAGGCCCGGAGGCCGCCACATGGCCCAGGGGTCATGGCCAAAATATATGGAGTCCACAGGATTTGAAACCGGGCCTCCTGCCCGCCAACATAAAGACCCAACCAATCGGGCTCCACGACAGTTCTTAATAAACTATGGGGGTCATTTAATATTTAAGGTTTGAATAAAGTTGGTTTGGCGGCATATGGGGGCTAGCCCCTAAGGGCCAGCCCCCACGCAGTATGTGACCACAGGTCCTACCACCGCGGAATTAACAACTTATATAATTGTTTCACGAAATTCATGTGACCGCTCCCATTTGCATTTAAATGCCATGCTCTAATATGGTTAGTTAACCCGACTTTTAATGCGGAGGTCACATGTGACCATAACTACCACTAACCATTAAATGCCAACAGTTACAGTCCAGCCAAATTTGGAGTGCGCCCTCCTAATTCGGCGACATTACCTAATTCGATTTCATTTAACTAAAGTTGGCCCACCTTTTGTGGGATTTTTGCCTAACATTGGGCAAAAGACTGTTTGGGCCATATCTTTCACATGGGAGATCCTTTCTAAGAAATTATTTTTTTGATTTTGAGTCTTCTCAGCATTTTTAAGCCATTGAGATAGGTTTCAGAGCCATTGGAGCTGTTCTTCAGCCTGTTTAGCTTCAGAGAAGCTTTTTGAGCCACTAGGGTCGTTTTGGGGTTGATGTTGTGCTGCGTTGTGGTTAACCATTTGAGGTGAACCAAGAGTCTACTTTGGGTAATTGGAGCATTCTAGAGCCACTAGAGCAGGTTGCAAAGCCATTAGAGCATTTCTTCAGGTGTTTTATCAGCGAGAGAGCTTGAAGAGCCATAAGGGCTTAGAGATTGGAGAGTTGTATTAGATTATAGTTATCCATTGGAGGTGAAACTATAGTCATTTCTTACTGTTTTCTGCACTCTGAACTCATTTCTGCAACTATTTTCGCCTGTTTAGGATTTCTTCACACTATATAACCATTTTCAGAGCATAATAAGAGCAAGGACATGCCCATTTGGGGGCCTTGGACCCGACAGATGTAGCCCAGGAGGGGTGAACTGCCTTATCATATGCTGAGTTATATTCTGTGATTTATTTGTTGCTTATTTTCAGAGTTAAATATGTTAAACAGTAAAAAGAAATAAGCCTCCTACATACAAAAAGACTCATAAACTCATTAAAGTCACTTTGTTCCAATTGCAAAACACATTAAACAGTTTGCACACATAAGTTTATGGATAATGAATACCTTGCACCAGCAACAAGTAGTTTCATTTCCAGATCATTAGTGATTACTTCTATTATTTCTTTAGGCAGAGTCTGTAAAGGGCCAGAAATCTTCGAGATCTCATCCTTTCTTTGAAAGGTGACATATCCTATAAATGCCCCTACAATCTATCTCTGTATTAGAAATAAGAAGTTCTCACATTTCAGATCAATAAAAGACAGTCTGTAGTGGCTCTTTCAACTACAAAGGCAGAATACATGGCAGCCACTCATGCAAGCAAGGAAGCAGTTTGGTTGCAGAGATTGTGTTCAAGTATGGGGTTGGTGCAGCAAGCTATAAGGATAGACTGTGATAGCCAAAGTGCAATTTTCTTGGCTAAAAACTCTGCTTATCATTCAAAGACAAAGCACATTGATGTTCAATATCACTTTGTGAGATATATGGTTGAGGCTAAAAGGGTGTTGCTAGTAAAGGTGGACACTTTGAAGAATGTTGCAGATGCATTGACTAAGTATGTGAGCACTCAGAAGTTCTCTTGGTGTAGAGAAACAATGGGTGTTGCAAAGCTGGGCTAATGACTCGGCTCTCCTGTGGCCCCCTATGGAAAGAAAACAACAAGTGGGAGAATGTTGGGTTTGTGTTGTATTCTTTCCACAACTAATCATGCGCAGGGGGGTAACAGGGGGGGGCGATAGCCCCCCCTGTACTTTGCATTGGGTGCAACGTCGGGGGTCACGGGCGGCGGTGGCCTGTCTCGGGGAGTCGGACGGTGCCCCGAGGGAAAAAAAAAAAAAAAAAAAAAAAAAAAAAAAAAAAATAATAATAATAATAATAATAAAAAAATAATAAAATAAAAAAATAAAAAATTTGGTCCTTATTTTCCGGTGGGCAGACCCGCCCATGGTTTTTGCGCATGGGTTTGCACATGGTTTGAGGCATGATAGGTTTCCATTTTGGTATTTTGTAGATTGATTGAATTTCTGATTTATGTTCTAATCCAGGGTTAATGGATTGGGGTTTGTGTATGCTTCGGCATGTATATATATGTGTTGTAACACTAAAAGGAATATAATGAAAAATCAAGTTGGTCGTCCCGATTTGGGATCCAGGGGAAAATCTCTATGTTTATCTGTTTTATGTTTTATGCTCTCGCTATTGTTTATTTTTTGTTTTAAGATTCGTTTGCAGATAAATTATGTACAAGGTTAAAACCTACAGCTAACTTGAATCAGCAAGATGATTCTGAGATCACTAGCACATTCATCAAGGAAAAAGAGGCCAATATTAAATAGCTACAAACTAATATTGATAGATCAAAATTTGTCATTACCTTTCTTAAGTAGGAGAATGAGAAGCTAAAGACCAAACACTTCATTGATGAAGTGAAATTCATCAAAGCTCAAAGAGAGGCAGAAAAGACTAAAGTATTTCTTGAAGAGACACTAGAAAAATATGGTGTGCTAGATGAACCAGAAGAACAAGTGCCAAGAAGAAGGCCAAGGACTAGAGGTTTGATAAGAGCCCTAGAACTATAAAGGCAGAAAGAAAGAGAACTAGCAGATGAGGTCACTATTAATGAGAAATTTGCAGTGGTAATCAATGAGAACCGAGAGCAATGGCTTGAGAGGGATAACCAACATATTGAGAAGCTCCCAGAGAAATAAAACAAGGACAATGATATTCAGATAAGGATGGCAAAGCACTGTGCCAATAGAGACAAAATTGCAAGGTCAAAACTTAAACAAGCCAATGCAAAAAATGAAACCATGGCCATGTAAGAAGAGAAAAGAAGGCTTGATATCCTTGTTGAAGCCTCACTCCATGCCTAATCCTCATCATCAACCACCATTCAACAAATTTTGGAAATTTTTGATACATTTTTGCAAATTTTTGAAGTTTTTGTGCATTCCTGGACAATCATGTGATAGTTGGATTGTCAGGTGTGCAGCGCCCTAGGCGTTGCGCACCTGTTTGAGGCATATTTTGGTAAAAAGGATACCACCATTGGATTTAGAATAGATAAAAAATGCAAGAAAACCACTTTTCTAACCTTGTTTGGTCAAACCTAGCAGGGGAAAACGTAAAAAAACCTTCAAAAAATCACATTTCTTCCTCTTTTTTCACCTTGGCGCTATGCATAGAGTAGTCTTGGGGGAATCACTTTTTAGGAGTTCAAATCAAGTAAACTATGCAAACCAAGAACATATTTGGAAAGTAGACTAGATAATATTTCCAATGAGCTATCCTAAGCTCAGTTTGGACATCGGAAACTCCCTCAAAACTTGGCTTGAAGAAGGAGTTGCGCACTTGACATTGGCGTTGTGCCCCTGACACTGGCGCTACGCACCTGAACAATGTCTGATTTTTCTGAGTTTTCTCTGTAATTTTGATTGTCACCTTGATAAATAATGTTTTTACTGATGTAATTGATGGAATTAATGTAATTATGACGCTTTTACACTTACCTAGGGTAAATACATTAGGTGAAAATTTTTAATGACATGTAATGAATCAGTTTGGAAAAAGTGAGGGATGAGTCAGTTTGACCTTCCTACACTCTAGGAATTCAGCTCAGTTTTGGGTGGAACTACTCCTCTCATGGATTCGACCCTTGAGGTTGGGAGAGGTTGTTTGAGGTTTATATCATGTACTTTTTTACTCATTTCACAAGTTGGACATTGTTGGATGTTGATGCATTGATCAAAGACTCTAGTGTAATCATTTTTTGGAAAGAAATTAATGAAAAGGTTGCAGATATTTCTTTGGGATACCTGTGGTATGAGAATTTAGCATTCTTCTTATGTCTCATCATGTATGAATGTTTTGTTTCATGATCCATTTCATTTCTATGATATGTTGGTTTTTAAGTTAATAAACAAAATACATCTCTCATGCTCTATTTTGGGAAAATCTTCATAGTTTGTCCATCTTCTTCAATTTAGAAAGAATTCATGCTTAGCCTTGCTCTTTCTAGATCCTCACCTGTCTGATCCATCCCACTCAAGAAACCCTAAAATGTTAGGTTTTATACCTACCTTGCCTCATTGAATCTCTGCAACCCTGGTCTTATTTGTCTTAACCTACCCTCTTTGACCTAATTCACCCATCCAGCAACCCAATTCAACCAAATCAAACCCATGTACTCATACTTAGCCTAAAACCCTAATTCATCCAGCCCTATTGGCTGTGACATTGTGGATATATATATGACATCAATGTTTATTCCAAAACTGATGAAGAGCATTTGTTACAATTGAGAAGAGTTTTTGAGAAATGTAGGAGGTTTGAAATTTCACTTAATCCTAAGAAAACATTTTTTGGCCTTGAAGAAGGAAAACTTTTGGGTCATATCATTTCCAAGAAGGTATTAGGATTGATCCTGTAGGATTGAAGCTATCCTGAAAATCAGTCTTCCTAGAAACATTAAATAACTTCAATCATATATTGGAAAAATAAAATTCCTAATAAGATTCATTCCCAACCTTGTGAAACTCCTAAGAAACATAACAAACATGCTAAAAAGATATTCAGAAATAATATGGAACATTGAAGCTAGGTAGTCATTTTACCAAGTGAAACAAGCTCTAACAAAAGCAGTAGCCCTGATCAGTCCATATTTTACCAAAGATTTTATAATATTTTCATTTGCATCTGAACACACTGTTGCAGCAGTTATTTTACAGAAAAACAATGAGGGATATGAGCAACCCATTGCATTATTTAGTAAGGCTTTAAGAGATGTTTCATTGAAATATAACATAATGGAGAAACAAGCATTCGCCCTAATAAAAACAATTAAGGATTTCAGAGTATATATTATCCATTCTCACATAATTTCTTATGTACCAAATTATGTGGTTCAGGATATTTTGACTCAAAATGGAATAGATGGTAAAAGAGGTAAATGGATTGCCATTATTCTTGAATATGACATAGAAATCAAACCCACAAAGCTCATCAAGGGACATGTACTAGCAAAATTGATGGCTGAGTCTAATTTTCATGCCTTGGATATCAATTTTGTAGCTGCATTACATGATTAAGAGGAGCAGGCGACTCCACAAATAGATGAGGCTTTTATAACCTCACCCTGGTATGTATATCTCATTTTTGTATTATTCAATTTACATGCTCCTCCTGGTTTGACTAAGACAAAAGCTAGATTTCTAAAACTGAAGGCAGTGAAATTTTGTACCATAGATAGCATTTTATATTGGAAAGATGTTGGTGGAATTTTACTAAAATGTTTGTTGAAGAATGATGCAGAAAGAACTGTGCAAGAAAATCATGAAGGAGACTGCGATGGACATTTGTATTGGAAAACCACCGCTAACAATATCCTTAGAGCTGGTTTGTACTGGATAACACTTTTTCCTGATGTCCACAAGAAAGTTACTTCCTACCACAAGTGCCAAATTTTTTAAGGAAAAAAAAAACTATTTCCACTACCCTTGAAGCCCATATCTGTTGAAAGCCATTTCCAATAGTGGGGTTTGGATTTCCTTGGAGAAATCCATCCACCATCCTCTTCCCAACACAAATGTATCCTCACAAACACTGACTATTTCACCAAATGGATTGATCCCACACCCTCCAGACTAGGAACTGATGTTGTGATTATGAAATTCCTAGAAATTGATTTACTATCAAGTTTTGGATGTCCAAGTAAGCTTATCGTTGATAATGCAGCAGCTTTTAAGTCAAAGAAAATAGTATATTTCTGCAACATATATCATATCACTCTAGGACATTCAACTGCTTATTACCCTCAGGGTAATGGGTTTGTTGAATCTTCAAATAAAATTTTGGTTAACATTATCAAAAAACTTCTAGAAGACAACAAAAAGTCATGGCACAACAAGCTAATAAATGCACTTTGGGTTGATAGGTTTACTACAAAGAAATCAATTGGCATGTCACCATACCATTTAGTTTATGGAATGGATGATTTTTTTCCATATTCTTTAGGATTTCCAATTATGAAGATAATTCAAGAGTTGCATGTTGAACCAAATGATACTCAAAGAAGGATAAATTAGGTCATTCAACTACAAAAATCCAGGGAAGAAGTCTATAACAAAACACAGGTTATCCAGGAGAATGTCAAAAAGATTTTTGACAGAAGAATGAAGGCAGATGATTTCAATTTGGGTGACATTGTTTTAAAGTGGGATTCAAGAAGAGAAGACAAAGCCAAGCACGGAAAGTTTTATAATATGTGGAAAGGGTCGTATATAATTTATGCTTTCAGAGGTCATAATGTGTTTTTTCTCAAAGATTTGGATGGAACAAAAATGCCTAGTGGACTTGTGAATGACGGGATGCTAAAGCTTTATTTCTCACAAGAATATAGGTGTTTCTTAGATAAGTTCATTGTAAATATCATTTTCTTTACTATTTTGATTGGGTGACCTATTGACAGAAGTTGAAGCCCACAAAAAAGGCCCTAAGCTTCTGATTGATTTGCTACCATAACTACTAGAACAACAAAATAAATCAAATGCAGACATTGTTGAAATAGAACATTCAAGGCTATTGATCAAAGGTTCTTGGCACCTCACATGGAGAGTGACATCCCGAGCTAGAGCCAATGTTAGGGTCCTATAATTTATAGGATCTCAAGGTTATTGATATTTTATATCAGTTATATCATGTTGTAAATAATATTTCAGGCTGCAAATGATTTCCAAAAAAAATGTAAAAGAAAATGAAAAGAGGGTATTTAAAAAATATATATGAATAAAGAGACAAAAGAAAAAGAAAAGAAAAATAGTGAAAAAGAATGAAAAATAAAGATGAGAACCCCAAAAAAGAAAAAGAAAAATATTGAAAGTGTTGCAAATTTAAATGCCACTACTCGATAGATAGTTTCTTTCTGTTAAATAAAATAAAGGTTGTGTGCAGCTTGTTCAAAATGCAACAATCATTAGTCATTTGTTTGATCATACAGTATAATAATGATTAAACAAGTTTAAATTTATGTTAATTAGATAGAGAATAATGTTATCCAAACTGTTTAAACTTGGCTAATGTTAGTTTGGTAGAAAATAATATTGATTCAATTGTTTAAGTTGAATCAATGGAGAAATAAGTGGATAGGATAGAATAGATTAGGATTTTTGTTTTTCATAAGAAGTAAAATGAGGGTTTGCAAGTCTAAATGCACCCTTAGGAAGAAATGAATAAAATGATTAGTTTTAGGACTATGTAAAAAATTGAAGTTTAAAGGGTAAAGGAGGATAATTTTATTTCAAAGGACTCACTATTGCGATTTTAGCCTAAATTTTGAAAATATTATTTAAAATATGCAAAATGCTAATGTCTTATTTCATTAAAATTTTATCCAAAGTCTTCGCAATCAAATGAAAGTCTGCTACATGAAAAACACATTTGTTGGGATGTGATTAAATCGCGCCCAAATTTCATCTGCCCAATCATCATCAGCACCAGATCAACGACCCATGTTCCTTTTCGTCTCCCCCTTGCCATCCTTCCTTTACTGTCGGGGGGAGGGTTTGAAAATGTGGTTTTCCCCTGTCAGGTCCCACGCAACATGGCGCGCCCTCAATGTTTCGCACCCCCCCCCCCCCCGCATCAAACCACTTACCACACTCATCCCCCTCCGAAAATTTCCAACCCTCATCGCTTTCACAATGTCCCTACCCACGCACCTCCCTCCACTCACAACATGTCATGTGGTTGTAGTCGTTACCCAATTAAAACGTTTCCTGGTAATTACTGTTGATTCAATTAATTTCTCCCAGGTAACCATTTAAAATCCAACGGACACGCACTTGCAACGGAAAACCCTTAAAAGCTTTAAAAAAACCCTGTCACATTGCCATTTTTCTTTTCCGCTGCATAATCCTCTGAAATTCACTCTTATTTTCAGGTTTTCCATTGCATAGTGAAATTATCCTGTCAGACAAGCACCCGATCGAGCGACCAAATGTCCTAATTACTTCGTTGATCTGTGACAAAACCACATCCCCGATAATATTTCATTTGCCCCCCTGATTCTGTAAAATTTTCCATTAATAATATGCCTCCCAAGAAGAAAAACTAGGAGGACTCTTTCAACCCCATGATTCATCCCCCTGTGGACCTGGACCACATTCCCTTAGTCGACCAAGATTACAAAATCTTTGAGACATGGTGTGAGTTCGATCTCTTCGAACTTTAATATTGGTTTGAAGATAAATTCGTGGACAAGACTGATGAAATTGGACTCTGGGAGTCCAATCTTCCTCATTACATCTTTCCCCAAACCTTATATTCTTTTGAATTTGCAAGAAAATGCCAAGCTTGCTATGTCCCAAACCAGAGAGCAATCATAGCCCCTATTGGTGAAATTCTCTTCACCATTACTGCTAAAACCATAGACAAAATGATGCAGTCCCCCTCTGTAGAAACTAATACCCCATTTTCAATAGAGGCCTTAACTGAATTATACCAAAAACTAGATTTTGCTAAAAGAGGCCAGATTTTTTACCTTTTCTTACCTGAAAACACCCAATTACCAAAAAATAATCCACCTTATCCTTCCTCTATTTTCCCAGATCATGCCAAGAAAATTATATCTGTGCTAACCTACATTTTAGGCTATTATTCTAATTAGTGGGTAGATGAACCCATCTTAGGTTTCATGTCAATATTTTCCAAGTATACTTCAATTCTGGTTTACATGTTCATTTATTATCAGGCAGACAGATTCAAATTTTCTATGCAGAAGTTAGATGAAGAAGGGAATCAGTAGTCTATGATATTTTGGACTTCCCTAATGATGAAGGAGCGGGAAGAATTCACTTACAAACAGTACATTGAGAAATTTATACATCCAACAATGAGTATGTTAAACATCTTAACAAAGCCAAGGATCAATGAGGAGATAAAAATAATTTTACACCTAACAGAGCAAGCAAGACTGGAGACTAGTACTTGTACCAGAACTACACTGAAATCAGAGTGTATGGGTGTGAGTTGGCACCATATAAATTACCAATTTACCTCCCCATGAGGATATTTTCATTAGAATATATAAGACAGATGATCAATTCAGATGAAATCCACTTTGTTTTAGTAAAAAATAAATCACAATTCACAATTAAGACACAGGTTGGCTCTTTTGTGTATAACAGCAGGTCAATGGGCGAAGAAGCAGATAAGCTGCTCAAAGAAATGAAGTTCAATTTAAGTTTCACATGGTCTTATGACCCTTTGCGTACAATTTCTAAATTGAGAATGGAAAACAAAACTACTCCATATACTCATACCTAGAGGCCTGAGATTGAAAGATATGTGAACTAGTTGACTTGGGCAGAAAATACCTTGCAGGAAGCTGAAGAGCAGCTTGTTTCTACTTTAAATTCACAAACTCCTATTCCTCGGG
The DNA here is from genome assembly GCA_034641835.2 of Pinus albicaulis. Taxonomy (NCBI): domain Eukaryota; kingdom Viridiplantae; phylum Streptophyta; class Pinopsida; order Pinales; family Pinaceae; genus Pinus; species Pinus albicaulis. The sequence continues at coordinate 962,152,857 of CM076574.1, forward strand.
AGAAAGTAGCCAAGAGACAGAGAGAAGAAGAGTCACCTTCAGTGACAGACAGTGCAGGGAAGGAGTTCAAGATTATGTACAGAAATAGGACTAAATCGAATCCTAAAGTATATTCAGAGAAGAATCTAGAACAAGAAGTTTCCATGATAGTCAAAGAAACACCCTATTCATCTCAAGCAGGCACCCAATTTGTTGCATCTCCAATAGTATCATCATTAGCATAGGGTCAGCAAGACACAATCCAGACTTCAAAGGCTGTTCAAGGAGAGAAGGAAAAGAGAATTTTTGACAGATACAGAGAAATCAAGCTTAAGAATGAAATTCTTAAGAACGACACTTACACTCAGTTTTGGAAGCATACTTCCAACTCACAGAGTAGACTCCTTACAGCTTTTCATTCAAAGAATGGGATGATGCAGATGGCCTTCCTTCAGGCTCAAATACCATAGCCCAAATCAACAGCGGATTATAAGAAGACAAAATTTGAGTTTGACATTAAAGATATACATCCCATTGACCAAATACATATGCATAAACAAATTGGTGAGATGATATGTTATACTCTAACCAATACCACTATGACTATTTCTAAATTGCAGGTTTCACTTTCCAACATTCAGTCTCATCTAATAATGGAGAATATTTCATCTCTAGCAAAGGATACCAGGATTGAATCTTTGGAGGATTTGGTTGTGACGATGGGATATGATCCAGAAACATGAAAGCTACAAAGGATTTGATTAATAAGAAGAATGATGACATTGCAGCATTGTGAAAAAAGCTAAAGTTTCTAACAACTGAATATCCTCTCACTAAAGACATTGAAAAATATGAGACTCGGAAAGGAGACACGATGAAGTTAATCATGGAACAAAATGCTCAGATTATACAGATGGAGACATAGCTAGAGAAAATTATTAAGGAAAAAGAGCAGAGTTCACAAGTATCCATGATTCCTTTGGATGATGTACCTCTCACAACAATACCCACCACAGGAGCTGCAACATAAACTACACCTTGTGCCCAATCTACATATACTGCAGAACAATTGACAAAGTCTATTGAGAACTTGTCAATTCAGAAATTGCAGGGACAAGTCAAAGCTCTGCAAGATCAGAAAACCATGAGTGAAGCTTCATATTTGGCATAAGCACAAAAATCTCAGATGTTGATAGAAAGGTTACAAAAATCAGAGAGAGAGTTAGCTATTGGATAGACCTTGGCCCAAGCCAAGGAAAGTATATGGATGGACATTCTGAATTCTCTAAATGAAATTTGGCCATGTATTCAGATCATTTTTTAGCAGAAGGACATGATAAAGAAAGCAACAGAAGCCATTACAAAAATTAGGGAACAATTGGGTGACATGCCTACTAAAGCTACCAACATCATCAAATTCCTAAATTCAAAGAATAAGTATGAGCTAGATGAATTAAGAATTTATGACGAGAATGAAACCATTTTGGAGGTCAAGAAGATTCTGACTAAAAATAATCTTATTACTGAGTTGGAGGAAAAATGCAAAGGTCTAGAAATAACAGTAAATAGGGTTTTCAGCAAAATAGAAGATTTGAATCAGGAAGGATTACCCAGTGTATTTGTAATTAATGATAAATTAATTACTCAAGAAGATTATGTTAAAAAGCTAAAGGAAGTGGCCAGAGATAGCTCCAAATTTGCTAATATCAAAGGCAGTATGACAGGTACAAATTTCCTAGAAGTAAAGGGAAATGATTTCTATATTTAGCATGAGGTAAATCACATCTTTATGGTAAGGCCAACATTTGCGAAATACATTGAGGTAGACAAGATTTACCGGATGGTAACCAAATTGACCATTTCGGATGAAGACATATGGGAAAATTTATGCGAACTACTAGACTAATTGGTAATTCATATACAATTACACGATCTACCAGCACAACAAACAACGCAACAACAACAACAACAGACCAGATCACCAACAGATTCCTCCAAATCAAAGCCACCTCTCCACGTAGTTTTCCACCTAGCCTATCACTCTGTAGAAATAGATAATTTTTTTAGATTAGTGCTAAATATACATTTTCTGTTGCGAAAACAATTTTGTAATTATTGTATAAATACTTCACACTTCGAAGTATTTCAAGTTGATTGTTGAATATAATTTTCTCCAAGCTATTGTAATTTTCTAGTTGATGGACTCATCAATAATACAAGGAAATTCTTCACAGGATTCATGTGGTGTAGGAATTGGTGATGTGTTTATTTCATTCATATGTTTATTCATTGTTTTTCTTTCACTCTCATTTATTAAAAAATCTTAATTACATTACAGAAACGGTGACGAATAAGATTTTTTGAAATATGCACCCTATTCTAGTTGTAAGTAATTTTTATGTTTTCTTATGAAGTCAAATTAAAGAATTCTTAATTTCTCCTTACTTTCTACTTTACCTTTCTTTTATGTTGTTTTGTGTCATTTAAATTCTAAAATATCCAACTAGTGCAACCCAGCTTGCCCTGTGAAACTCCTTTAAAGTTTGATGCAGATCCAGTTAGTTTTTAGACTCCATAGCCCAATGGAATTATAATAATTCAATCAACCAAAACAATCCAATAAAATCACAAACAAACAAAAACAGTTGCACAGTCATAACTAACCTAAAATTTACATTAAAAAAAGCTAAATTTTATAGAGAGATCCCTCTCTAAAGCTGACAGGGCTAGATCCCACCTTCCAAAGCGGTTTTGATGTTGTCTTATGTGTTTACTCTCACAATCTCAAAAATTACAAAACGATAACACAAACCTATGGCCAAACATAAGTGGTGAACATAACAATAGTAAATCTCCTTCATGGTTATCGCAGCAAGCATCCTAAAATTTTGGATAAAAATTTGCACTACATTTAGCATGCTTACAACCAAGCCAAGCATTCATAGACTCAAGCATCTCCATTTTAAGCATGCTTGTGATACTTACCAAAATATCCTCTATATTTTATCTTTGGGAAATGTGTTGCTATTGATGGGCATAGTGACATAGATAAGGCAAACCAATTCATTGAAAAATTTCAATTAGTGCATCAAATGGTTCAAGAACAATTGCAAAAGTGTCAACCCAAGTACAAGATAAGACATGATAAGCATCGTGTTGATCACAATTTTCAAGTGGGAGATGAATTTTGGCTTTACATTAGCAAGTAAATACTTCAAGGAGAAGGTAAAAAACTCAATCCAATTAGATATGGTCCATTTAAGTTCCTAGAAAAGATTGGTAATAATGATTTCCGATTAGATTTTCCTCCATATATGCAAGTATATGCAGTTGTTAATGTTGAAATTTTGAGACTATATGAGACTCATTTGATTGAAGATCAAGGAGAGAATGTTTAAATTCCTACAATTAAATATTTCTCTCCTGGATATATTGAAGAATTGCAGAAATATACCATCCTTGATAGGAGAACAACAACTTCAAAACGAGGGAACATGGAGTACCTTCGTGTGGGGATCAAAGGTACTAATCCAAGCAAATCCAAATAGATTGAGTTTGGAAGGGTGAGGGAATTGTACCCTCATCTACTTTTTGACTGAAAATTATTTTGGAGGTCCAAAAGCTTCCACCCGGCAGGAATGATCTAGGAGATTAGTAAAGGGCTCAAAAATGAAAGTGTACAAAAGTACTCAAAAAATTTGCCAACGCATATATCTTGTCGTCCTGAATCCAACGCAACTTGAATCACTCAAAACCGATATCATATGCTCCATATATTGTGTTATGACCATTTTCCTAAACAACTAAAATTTTTCTAGGTTGAAGTGTAGGACTAATGACCAGGAAGTCTATATGATGACGCAGAAGGTTGATTGTGTACCTTGGGCCAATGACAAGCTGAAAGTGGTAGCGTCTGAATTTAGCACATGTTCAAAATTTTATTGGTTTTTTCCTTTGTGAAGTGGACCAATGGTTGGGTGCAACGTGGCTCAATCATGGGATGCCACATGGCACCCCAACACTGGGCCATGTGGAACCCTGGGACAGTGTAAAATTTTGGCCCCAACCTCATTTTGCATGGCCCCATGTGGCCATATTTTTCCACCATAAGGGTCATTGGACATTTAAATTGTCTGACATTTTGCACCCAAATCGGCGGGAAACTTACCGACTGATCCAGGAGGATCTTGTTTAGTGCAGATTGACAGAGAGGTCCAGTCAGCTCCAGTTTGTATGATGTCTGGTTCAGTCTTTAGTATCATCATTTTCACCAGTGTTGTCCGAAGAGGAAATCCTCAAGTTGATCATGGTTCAGTTTTCCTTCATGGTGAAAATGTGGTAAAATATTATGTCGTGTGACAAAGTTATTTGTAAAGGTATTTAACTATGGTGAATTGATGTAAAAGGTGGTTGTCTTAAGGCCTAAACCTAATACCTAAACCCTAGCACTAATACTAAGTTTCAAATTCCTAGCCCAAAAGAAAAACATTAAAACCTATGGTGTAAAAACCCTTTTGGGCATAAGGACTAAAACTATGTAATAAAACTTTATAATAAAGTTTTAAACCCTAGACCATCCTAACCATATAGTTAAACCACGTCAGAAATTCTAACTGCTACCATGTGAGCATATGTAATAATATCGTAATGGAAAATTCAGCTAACCATAGTCCTAAACCACCAACTATTGATCGCTTCGAAACTGCGTCAGCACATGTGAACACCACAATCTTAATTTTAATGCGGAGGTTAAGGCATAAGCCACAAAATTTACGTCAGTAAAAGTTGTCACATCATTGCATATCGTAATGGTTAGCACAACCACCGAATCCAACCACAGAGATAGCCGCCTGAAGACCTGTTCACATGCCGACGGCTTCTCCTACACGTCGTTTGCTAACTGTCGGGGATAAGGTTTTAATCCTTAGTCTATTTTGGGTTTTCAATTTAATTTGCGCTAAGGATGTATTCAAAACACCTTATCCAATTCACTAGGTGTCATTACATGACAAGACCAACACCTCAACATATTGATTTTTCTCAACCACCTACCTATTTTGGATTTCAGGAGTTCGAGTCCAACATTATTTAAACCATGACATTATTCCTCTATGTAGACATGAATAATTTTGAGTTCAAATTCTGAGGGTTAGAGGTAGTTTTGTTTTCAGTAGTGCTTGACCATACGGAGACAGAATTGAGCACAGAGATAGGCGTTGGAAAACTAGGAGAGAAATATTTATGTTGTCAGTGACCAAAGGTGCATGCAAGCACATTTATTCTAGTGTATTTTCTGTGTAAAGACTTCCTCGGAACAATCGAAATAAAGCGGACCCGGAGACGTAGTCCACCAAGGACGAACTACGTAATCAATGTTTGTTGTCTCTTTTCTCTATTCTCTACTGTGATTTCATTTTTAATATGTTGTTGGTTTAAGTCGTAAATGAATTAGTTTTCCTTCAGTATTCCACATTAAGCAATTCAGTTAACAATCAATTCACTAATGGTAAATAGTCAATTCTACCTCAGCACATAATAACGATCACATTCATATCATATATTTTGGTATCAGAGCGGGTTGTGCTTTATAGTATTTTTTCCAGTGGATGTTAACCAGGTTGGGATTGCAACTTGGAGAAGGAACGCTTGAGGAGTTCGATCCAGAAATTAGAAAGCAGAAAGGCGTTCATCAATCGACAATGACAGAAACTAAACCAGGTAAAACTCTTGAAGTGAAGCACATGAATGAGAATCAATTTCAGCAAATGTTTTTGAACATGCAACAGATGTTGGGAGAACTCTACGAAGATAAGAAGGCGAGAGATGCAACTTATTCTTCAAAGGCATCGAAGAAGGACAAGGGGAAAGGAAAATCAGATAAACCTCCTTCTCCTCCATCATCTCCATCATCTTATTCTTCTTCTTCTTCTAGTTCAGATTCTGAAAAAGAAAAGAAACCTCAGAAATCTATTTTGAAACTAGATGTAATGTTGAATTACCTATTTATGATGGCAAAATGAACCTAGAGAAACTAGATAGTTGGATTAAGAAGATAGAAGTGTATTGTAGGATTCATAACATTTCTGATGATAAGACAAAAACCCAGTTAGCTACTCTTAGGATGGGGAGAACTGCTTTAATCTGGTGGGAGAGTAAAACGCAGACAGATTTAAAGTGTAAAGGTAAAGTCATCTCCTCATGGTCTAATTTTTTGAAGGCTCTAAGCAAACAATTCAATCCGTTGGGATGCATGCAACAAGTTTTTATTGATTGGAAGCATTTGCAGCAAGGTAAGGGATAGAATTTTCAATGTTTTACTCAGGAGTTAAAGAAGAAAGAGTTGGCGCTTGGTATCCCTTTGGATACATGTGAAATTTTACTAAAGTAAATTGGCAATCTACATTCATATTTATAGCATATGTTATTGATGTTTAATCCTAATGAATTTGATGAATTATGTGTCCAAGCAATACATATCGAATCAGGTGGCAGACCATTCAATTTTTCAACGAAGACATCCAAACATTTGGAGTCCAAAGACAGCAAGAGGAAGAGTAGTTCAAAGGGAAAGAAAATAGGGACAACTCAAAAGGAAGGTGAAAGACCTACATGTACTCACTACCAAAGGGTCAGACATGATGAAGCCAGAAGTTGGAAAATTCACCTGGAACTTAGACCAAAGAAGTTCCAGAAGAATAAAGGTGAAAAGAATGCTATGACAACAATCCAACAAGATCTAGGCTTTGATTCATGTGATGAAGGGAAAATAACTGCAATGGTTACAACTGGTAAAAATTATGACGCTAGTTCAAGTTTAAGTACTTCTGCTTCTTCTTCAAACATTAATCATCTGGATGAAGATAAAAGATTTGAGTTATTTCACAGAAGGGTAACTTCTAAGCACACGAAAATAGATACATTGTTTGACACGGGGTCACAAGAAAATTTAATATCTAAATCATTAGTTAATAAATTGGGTTTGGAAACGCATAATCATCCAAGACCATACCCATTAGGTTGGCTAAAGGAATAGACTCAAATTAATGTCACAAAGCAGTGTCTTTTAAAATTTTCCATCACAGCTAATTACATTGATGAAGTGGATTTAGATGTGATACCGTTAGACATATGTGGATTAGTGCTAGGGAGTCCTTATCTCTATGATCATGATGCAATATTTCATAGGAAAGAGCATAAGTATCATCTTAAGAAATATGGGATTGAATACATCGTATGGGCACATAAAATAAAAAAATCACTTGGATTTAGTTAATGATAATCAGATGAAGCAATTAATAAGTTGATGTAAGAGATATATACTCATGGTTTTAAAATAACAACATAAGGATCGTCGTGATGTTTTTCAGGTTGTGAATCTCAGTTTAAAAATAGTTTGGTTAAAGTGGTAGATTCATTTCAAAGTCTATTTAAAGAACCAAAACATCTACTTCATAAACGGGAAATACAACAAGAGATATAGTTGATGTCTAATGCCCCTCTTCCTAATATCATAATGTATCACAAGTCAATCATAGAGCACGAAGAAATAAAGAAACAAATCCAAGGGATGGTTGGAAAATACTTCATTCGACCCAGTTCATCTCCATGTGGTTCACCGACATGACAGGACATGGGGAATGTGTGTCGAATTTAAATTTTTTGATTCATTTAAGCAGAAAATTTTCACAGCACCAATCTTAGCTTTATTATATTTTCAACATCCATTTAAAATAGAAACAGGTGATAGTTGTTATGCAATGGGTAAGGAAACGGTGATTCACATAGATCATCAATCGCTTCAATACCTTCAATCACAGACTAAGTTGCAACAATCTCGCCACTACATATGGACGAGATTTCTTCAGCAATTTCACTTAGTAATTAAGTACAAGAAAGGTAAAACAAATAAAGTAATTGATATGTTGTCTAGACCATCTTTTGTCTAGACCATCTTTTAATACTTCATTAGTACTGCAGAATAGCTCATTGAAACATGAAAGTTATGTAAAATAGTATAGTATTGATGTTGATTTCAAATATAATTATGAATCACTAACTCATGGTACTCATATAGAAAAAGTCAATTTTCATATTCATGACAGTTTATTATATCATCTAGGTAAGTTGTGCATACCACAGACAGAAAGGGCGCAAGTTATTCGGGAAGCTCATTCTTATCGAATTGCAGAGAATTTTGGTGTCAGCAAGATTATGGCACAAATTAAAAGGTATTGTTACTAGCCTCGCATGTTTGAAACAATTGTGAAGTAGATTAAAGGATGTGTGATGTGTTTGAAAAGCAATCCACGCAATCGAAATATTGGTTTGTACATGCCACTTCTAGTTCCTTTGCGACCATGGGACAACATTCCATGGATTTTTTTGAAGGATAGACAGAAATGGTGAACATGATGATTATACATATTCTTCGAGGTTACTGTAGTAAACATCCTAAGTTGTGGGATGAATATTTACCTTATGTGCAGCATGCTTACAATCAAGCCTTACATTCTTCAACTAATCGATCACCATTTGAAACATGTTTTGGGTATCTACCAAAGTCATTGTTGAGTCTGAACTTTACCCATTTTTTATACCTATCCTAGACTGTGCCTCCCTTATTTTTGAACCCTTTTTGCTCTTTAATTATACCTAGTTTGGCTATGTTATCTAATTTTGGCTAAAAATGGTATCATAAGCCTAAGGTATGTTGAATTATCATAGGAAGTGTCATTTTATCTAAATTTGAGTATTCTTTGATCTAGTTGTGTCTTAATTGCATTACTACTCTAACTAGTCTAGAACTCGTGCTCAAATTTGCTAAGGTTCGAACAGTTCCGCAATTCCTGTAGATAGCTCATGCGATCGAGATTCTTGCAGATGTTCCATATTTCCTGCAGATACGCCGATTTCCTGCAACCATCTCAATTACCTGCAGCAAGATTAATGGTTGACCATGTTCCACTCATCTCCAAATCGAGCAAAGACATGGGTTTTGAAGGAAATTTGTTGCATATGCAAGTTGTCCTATTCATTGTTCTGAATCCTCTTTTGCAACCACTCAAACCTCTAGATCTTCTCTCGTGCCCACATGGAGAAACAGCTTCAGTCGCATAACAAAAATCATCTAATCCATGCTTCCAGTCATGGATTAGACTTAACAAACTTGTCGATTTGTATCTGTATCATTGGATGTAGGCTTAGAATAGTGATCTACTTTTTTCAAGCCAAATATGAGCTTCGAGAAATGTATAAATGAGATGTATTTCACTTTGTAAGGGAGGAGGGGTTGAGATTGTTGTTGATAGCAAGATATCGGATTGTACTTAACTATGAATTCCATATTAATAAAATAGTTTATGTTCTATTTATATTTCTGAGAAGCTTCTTCGACTTTTGAAGGAGTTGTGAGCAAAGGGGTAACTCCCGCAGCATAGTGTGTGTGTTTTATTCTTGTTTTATTTATTCCTTAATAATTCATGTATACATCTAGTGCTTTGTTTCTGCATTTCCTACAGCAAACTGTTAATTTATTAAGTGATTTAATTCTTTATATTAATGAGTTCTTTTCATTTGATCAATGTTTGGATTCATGCTCTTTAAGTTGGATTCTTGATTACGATTTATATTTTATCTTTTCCAACATCAATATCAACAAACTCAAGTGTTGTAGAGGGATGATATATGCCACTCCATAGCCATTGCTGCAAAGTATTGTTACAGGAAGGAAGCATGAGTTTTTTATTGTTGTTTGATCTTTATCTTTTCATGATCAATATTAGCAATCCTAAGTGTTGTAGAGGGATGATATATGCCACTCCATATCCATTGCTACCAAGTATTGACATAGGAAAGAAGCATTAGTTGATGTGTGTATAATTTATTAACACTTGAAGTAATCAGCCTGCATATACTTTGCATTGCATCTCATCAGTTTACCATCCTGGGTTGACAATTCAAGATTGGAAAATTATAAGCATATAATTTGACTCAAAATTTTGGCGTTGTTTCCAGGGAGGTGCTAACGGATGATACTGAAAGTGTTTTTTTTTTTTTTTTTTTTTTTTTTAAATTTATTTAGGACTGGGGGAGTCGAAGTGCAAAGACGAAGGGAAAAGCCCACGCGCCCACAGAGGTTAGACACTTGCCAAAGCCGTGTCCTGATTGTTTGGTAAGTTTTAATTTTGTTTGAATATTAGATGAATAGGGTCCAATATTTCTTACATTTTTTCATGGTGGTGTGAGCACCACGTCATTTACTAATACACTAGCAAGAAAAAGGAAGTCTGCAAGAAAAAATGAACTAAAAGAAGAAGAATCCGAACCAGAGGTCTGTAGTCTGGAGCAGATTGACAATTCCACAGCAGAATCCTCTGTTGGAAAGTCTTCCATTGTTTCCCATCTCAAGTCTCCCCTTACAAGAAAGACAACATCTCTTCTTAGTGTTCAGTCGGAAGAGGAGTTCCTTGTGAATCTTGTTAAAGAACCAGAGTTTCATACCATTGACTCTAAGGAATCTATAGCCTTCCAAGATCCCACTCTTTCTTGGACTGATATGGCTCATCTATAAGGCACTGGTGAGACTGAGGAGAAACTAGTCACATTATAATTTCCTATTAAGAAGATTGGTGGAGCTACTCAGATGAAAAACATTCCTCCCTTAGCCTTGCTTAATTTTCGTGGTACTTCTAGCAAGGATCCAGATGCCTTCCTATTCGAATTTGATGTGTTGTGTCAGAGCTATGACTATTTTTCCAATGCTCAGAAGTTGAAGTTGTTTCTTACTACATTAAAGGATGTAGCTCTCAGGTGGTTTATGGGTTTGGGGTCAAACTCCATTTCAACTTGGGATGAAATGAAGAAGGTATTCCTGAGAAAGTACCAAGACTACTGTAAGACCAGAGACCTTAGAGAAGAGATTTTTGGGATGACTCAAAAGGAAGGGGAGAGTCTTGAAGATTTGGTAGAAAGGTTCCAATATAATTTGCAAAGATCCAATATGAATCAACTGGATAAAGAGACCAAGAGAACCATTTTTCTTAGGGAAATCAGACCAGAATATCTGGAGGTCTTAAATCTAATGGGGACAGGTGATGTAGAGAAGCTGAGTTATGATGATGTATGTGAGCTTTGTAAAATATATTCAAGAGGAAACTCCAAGGTTGGAGGAGGACCAAGAGATCCTTCTTCCAATCTTGTCAAAATAGTTGTTGGAGCTGGAGTAACCAGAGCTGAAATGGGTAATTTATTTGAAAATTTTAAAACTGATATTCTTAACACTTTATCTTCACAATTAGATGTTTTAAAGGCTAAGAAGAGACAGGAGAAACATGATGAACTGGAGAAATCCTTGGCAGTGTTTTGCTCCAAATGTAGGAAGAAACATGCTCTAAGGGAATTCCCTGCTGATAGTATCGAGGTATGTTGAATTTGTGAGGCGAGCATTCCATTGATCAATGTCCTTCTCTTCCTGAAATTAAAGCAGCATACATAACAGATCAAGGAGTTGTCAATGCACTTTATGCAATGTCACCTTAGAGGCCATGGCAGCCACGTCCTGCAGGTATGTCATAGTTAAATTTTCAATTTCCTTATGCTCAAAATTAGATGTGGAATGTTACAATGCCCTGGTAGCCTTGGCCTACTCAACAGCCTTGGCAGGGGAACTATTCTTATACTACTACACAAAGTTTCCCAACTAAAAATTTTTACTCACAACCCATACTGCAACAAATGATACAGCCACAACAACAGCTCCAATTGACTACCCCACCAAATCAACCTCGTCCCACACGGCTTCCTGCTCAACCAATGTCTAACCCCAATAACAAAACCATCTGATCCACTCACAACATCAGATTGGTCACTTATCCCAGTTCTCCTACCTATTGTATTGCACCTCAGTCGCTGCAGGAAGTTTTTGGCTCTATGTTACAGGAATTTCCTGTGTATCTGCAGGAAATGTATGTTCCTATACAGTTGCAAGAATTACTTGCGTAGCTGCAAGAAATCAACCTTAGGTCGGGAAAGGTGGTGACTCAGCCCGAAAGAATTGAGGAGATTGTAGAGGAAGATACCTTAGAAACACATGAAGAGGAAACCACACCTGAACCAGCAAAACTATCCACCTCAAGGCCATGAGAACCTTCCTCATCTCATATATTCTAGCCTCATTTTCCAGAGAGTTTGGAAATGGAAATTAAAACGAAACACCTGAATTTGATCTTGTGTCTGAACTGAGAAACATGTGCACCAAGATCCCATTACTACAAGCAATAAAAGACATCCCAATATATGCCAAAACAGTGAGGGAACCATGTACCAAGAAACCAGGAAGAAAAAATAAATAACCTTCAACAATTCAAGTAGGTGGAAATCTTGCAAGTTTAATGTCTACTGGATTTGTTACTGAAAAATATGTGGATCCTGGAATCCTTGTGGTGACCACCGTCATCAATGGATACCCCATAAAGAACACTTTGATTGATTTAGGTGCAGCCATCAATGTGATTACTATGGAAACTTTATCTCATATAGGATCCTTTGACTTATTACCCACTCCTACCATGTTAGAACTAGCAGATAGGTCTAAGGTAAAGCCAAAGGGGGTTTTAGAAGACATTGTCATCTCATTGGATTCTTGGGAGTACCCTGCATATTTTTATGTTCTTCAACCTAAAACTAACTTGGGAGGGCACCCATTGATCTTGGGTAGATCATGGCTAGCCACGGTTGATGCCTACAGAGGGTGTAGATCTGGAAACATGACTATCACTCATGGGGCTGAAACAAAACATATAAACTTGTATCCCCCCCCCCTGCTAAACCCCTCTTTAGATCAAAAAACACACATAAGGTTGAAGAAGAACAAGAACATGATTTGGAAGGTACCCAACCAATTTTAACAATATCCCAAGCCATAAGTCTTAAGGAAAATTCTGAGGAAGATCTGATAAACTGTTGTATTTCTAATCCTGATTTCCTGCAGCATTTAGAAGGACAGTTTAGTCATAATTTAGATATCATTATTGATCTGCGGTATTTTTATGAACATAGTTCAGCTTTTGAATTACATTCAACCCTCTTATCTGCATTTCCTGCATATTCAATGTCTAAATGGGGGAGTAAGGTAGTGGAAATTTTTCCTGAAAAATCTCTAAACATTAATTTTGCCTTAACTCATGAACAAGCACAAAAATTAATTCAAACATTGAAAAAAAATTCAGATACATTTTCATGGGAATATACTGATATGAGAGGCATTCACCCAAACAAATGCATTCATCACATTTACATAGAAGAAATTTCTAGGCCTATGAGACAATCGCAAAGGAGGATGAACCCTACTTTAAGGAAAATTGTAAAAGATGAGTTACAAAAATTGTTAAATGTAGGATTCATCTATCCTTTCTCAGATAGCCAGTGAGTATCCCCACTAGTCATTGTCCCCAAGAAAAATGGTAAATGGTGAGTGTGTATATATTACAGGGAACTAAACAAATCTACATTAAAAGATCATTTCCCTTTACCATTTATAGACCAAGTACTGGATACTCTAGCATGGAAAAAATATTCTTCCTTCCTAGCTGGATTCAGCGGATACAATCAGATTAGGATATCCCCTAATGATCAGGAAAAGACAATGTTTACATGTCCCTGGGGTACCTATGCATACAAAGTATTACCATTTGGTCTATGCAACGCACCAGCCACATTTCAACGGGCGGTCCTTGGTATTTTTTGCATGATTGCGTAGAGGTTTATATGGATGATTTTACAGTTATGGGTGATACTTTTGAAGAAGCTTTACATAATCTTGAAAAACAATTGCAGAGGTGCAGAGAAACTAATATTTTGTTAAGTAATGAAAAATGTTTTATGATTATGACTGAAGGTATTGTTTTGGTTCATCATGTTTCTGATGTAGGAATTAAGGTCGATCCAACAAATATTGAGGTTATTGTAAAGTTGCCTCCACCAACCAATCAAAAGGGAGTTCGTATTTTTCTTGGACATGCAGGCTACCATAGGAGTTTTGTTGAAAAATTTACAAAGGTAGCCTCTCCATTGTTTAAATTATTGACCAAAGAATCTGAATTTCATTGGAATAATGAGTGTCAAGTTGCATTTGATAAACTCAAGGAAAATCTTTCTTCAACACCTACCTTAAGAGGCCCAGATTGGAATTTTCCTTTTCATATTTCCACTGATGCCTCTGATTCAGCCATAGGAGTGGTATTGGTTCAAAAGGAGGATCTTGTAACCCATGTTATTTATTTTATTAGTAAAAACTTGACTCCTGCAGAAATGAATTGCATGGTAACTGAAAAATAATTCCTTGTTGTGATTTATGCTATTAACAAGTTTAGAAACTACATTACGGGTTATGAAGTTTTTCTTCACACAGATCATTCTGCTATTCGTTATCTCATGAATACTAATGGAAGAATTACTAGGTGGATGTTGTTGTTGCAGGAATTTGACATCAGGGTATTGGATAGACCGGGAAAACAAAATCAGGTAGTTGATTTCTTGTCTAGACTCAACCATGCAGGTGAGGATGTTACTGTTAATGATGACTTTCCAGATGAAAAAAAATTTGCCATCTCTATTAAAACACCTTGGTTTGCAGACATGGCCAATTATCTTGCTACAGGAAAGTTCCCACCTTACTTTTCATCTAACCAAAAAAAGAGAATCATTAGGAAAAGTGCTGATTATTCTTGGATTAGGGGAGATATTTTTTTACTGGACCTGATTTGATTATTCGCAGGTGCGTCAGAGAAGATGAGATATATGACATCTTGAGAGCCTTTCATGATGAACCTTGTGGAGGAAAATTTGTAGACAAGTGGACAGCTTATAAGATCCTTCGCACAGGTTATTATTGGCCTAATCTCTTCAAGGATGCAAAGGAGTATGTTCGAAAGTGTGATAGCTGCCAAAGAATGGGGCGGCCTGTACAATCATATGAGATGCCTTTGCAGCCACAGGTTCTTATAGAACCATTTGAGAGGTGGGCTCTTGATTTTTTAGGTCCCATCAATCCTACATTCAAAGGTAAGAAGTATATTTTGGTATGTACTGATTATGTGACAAAGTGGGTGGAGGCAAGAGCGCTACCAAGAGCAACAGAAAAAGCAGTGGCAGATTTTTTTTCTTTGATATTTTTGTAAGATTTGGAGTACCTAGGGAAATAGTTACTGATCAGGGTGCTCAGTTTGTGTCTAAGCTTATGCAGGAAATGGTGCAAAAATATCAGATTACCCACCGTAAGTCCACCCCTTATCATCCACAGGCCAATGGGCAGGTGGAATCAACCAATAAGGTGCTAGAAACAATCCTTACCAAGACAGTGCAATTACACAAGAAGGATTGGTTTGACAAAATTCTTGAGGCCTTATGGGCTTACGGATTTACATGGAGGGGTACCACTGGTTTCTCTCCGTATGAACTAGTGTATGGAAAACAAGTTTTGTTTCCCATAGAATTTCATATCAAAATCTTTAGAATGGCATCAGATTTGGGTATAAACCTTGATGAGGTAGAACAACAGAGAATCTTGTAGCTCAATGAGTTAGACGAGATTAGGCAGGATGCTTTTCAGCATACTGACTTGATCCAACAACAAAGGGCTAAATGGCACGACAGATACATCAATAATAAGCAATTCAAAGAGGGAGATTGGGCATTGTTGTATGATTCTAAATTTAAAAAATTCAAGGGGAAATTTAATACACATTGGCTAGGCCCCTATGAGATTGAGAAAGCTTTCGACAATGGATCTGTTCGGATTAAAACTATTGATGATGAGACTGTTACCTTCTTGTTGAATGGGCACAGACTCAAGCTATATCAAAAACCCCAATCTAAGGAGGAATTTGTGGAATAAATTGTGAAGAAAAAAGAGCTAGAAATGGTAAGGGAAGGGATCCTTCCTTCCACTGACTCTTCCTAATTTCCCTATTGATACAATGAGCTCACTCTATTCTTCCTCGTGCTCGATAAACCATAAGAGGAATGTCTATTGGGTATAGGTTTATCCCTTTTTCCGGGCCCAATGGACTATTTATCGAAAAGGAACCCCCTAGAGTCTTCTTTTTCAGTATTTGAGACTCTCTAAAATTGAAATCTGGCGAGCATGGACTGCCACTGGGCTCATTAAAAACACAGGTTAGTAGATCCTTTTGGATCCTCTCAATAAAATTTGTTTTTCCTCAATTAATATATGGATTGCTCGTGTTGGACTGATGTGGGATTTCTTAAGGCCCTCCTTCCAACAATTCTAGCCCATCAACATCAACAAATTATCTAGGTGTAGGGTTAGAGCCTTGTGATGCCTTGAAGCTTGTATGCCCCAATGACAGGCTATCTCACCAGTGGTAATGGAGAATCATCATGGCTTCTTTACTACTGGATCCTACAGGGAGTTTGACAACAACTCATATATTCACACCTGATAGGATGCATCAGGTTACCTTGGTCCTCACTCTCATTAATGGTGATGGACCTCGCATTGGTTAATAGTTTACCTCAATGGTTGGTAATCCAATGAGGCCATTGCACATTCAACATCGCCACATTCATTCATGTGCAATGGATTGTGCACAATGGGTGGAGAAAGAAGTTCCTGCAGATTCAGCTTCAATCCCTGCAGAATGTTCAGTAGTTATAATTTTTAATTTCTGAAGAATGTTCACAGTTGTTTCAATTCCTGCAGAATTTTCATCAGTTGCAGTTCAATTCTTGAAGAATATTTAATAGTATTTTTGCAGAATTTTCAGCAGTTGTAGTTTTAATTCTTGCAAAACATTTGACAGTCAGTTTTAAATTCCTACAGAACATCCGTTAGGCACAGCAACACCTAGATTTCTTGAAAGACAAAAGAAAAATCATTAAGCAAAACATTAGATCAAAATCATGTAGTAAAGTACTAACAGTAATTATTTGGTTAAGATCGTGGATTATATGTCTGATGTAATATGTTATCATTGCAAAGAGCAAGCTACGTCATCGAGTACAAGACTATTGGAGGTAAGAGGTAAAGTACAGTCGGTGATAAGATGCTCGAGGTAAAGGTATAATGACGCTTTAATCTTTAAAATTTCTCATAACTAAGGCTTTGGTAACCCTTGTGGCTGTGAGTTGTTGTGGCATTAATTCCATGACCTATTATCATCACGCCAACGGTGGTTGTACTTTTGAGGTATGTCATGCAGGTCAGATCGTGATGGAAATCATGATCACGACCTGCTGCTGGAAAAAACCTCGTATTTCCTATTTAGTCCCTTCCATTGTCGAAACCATTGCATAAGTCTCAGACTATATTCCCGCAACCCACATTTGCCCTGTTCCTTATGTCCTTAATTGCCTTATCTGTTTCCTCACTTACCTGTCCATTCCCTCCTCCGCCATGTCTAAGATCTGAGCCACCGTCCGATTCGAGCCGTAGAGCCTTGCGCTTCTTGAAGTTGATCCTCGCAGCAAGGAAAGAATAGAAAAGGTGGGATGGTTGTCTTTCTTCCAGAGGTTCAGCGGCCATAACTCTAAAGTAACAAAATATTTTTCCCTGAACCTGAATGGGGATAAAGCACAGGATGGAAACATACAGTTCAGGTTGATGGAAGATTTGGTGGCACGGGCATGTGGAATCCCGCAAGATGGAGAGCGATGGTTTAAAAACCGTTGCTTCAACAAAGAAAAGTGTGCATCTTTCCTGCAAAAGGATCACTCAAATCCCGACTCGAGTAAGGGGATTCCACAGGAGTTCTTAAGGAGTAAGTATCGTCAGTTGTTGTTTTTTCTTGCAGAAGTATGTACATGTGAGGGTCGCTTTGGCCTCGCATTCTTGTTTCATATCAGGCTTCTCAAACAGTTTTGAGACAAGCCCCTAAATTTGCCATGTTATTTAAAAATTTCATTGATCAAAATGTCCACGACCGCAAAAGAGAGGGTCGCCCAAATTGAGGAAAACCTCTACCATCATGAGCTGGTGAAGATTATTCTGGTGGAAGTCCTGCGGAAACAGAAAAATTCATGGGAGGACTTTCTAACAGAAAACCATTTTGTGGATGCTGGAGATTCTAACTCCTCGGGAGTTGGGGAGGAAAAGCCCACAGAGAAACCGAAGAATAAACTGCAGACCCATGGAACAAAGGTGAAATAAGATGAAGGGGGTGACGAAGTTATGGTGACTGATGAAACTACTTTGGAAGGCTCCCAGCGGAAGAAGCCTTCTACCCTTGCTAGATGATATACTAGAAGCCAGGCTACTCGGCTATCCATTAAGGATACAGTAAAAGAAGGGACACCACCCGAAAAGTTTACCAAGAAGACAAAGGATTGACGTGGCCAGGCTAAGGGAAAGGAGAAGGTCAACCCTACTACATTCATTGACAAGGACACTGTGTCCTTTCAGGATCCTTCACTGCATGAAGGTCAGAATGAAGCCGTGAAAGCGTAGGAGGATTTGAGTGTGCCCCAATCCTCACATGGGCATCATGAGGAAGAGGTGACTCCATCAAAGAAACAGTCTTGACACATGCTGGAAGAGACCATTAAGGAACTTACCCCCTCAAAATGGGCCTGAGAGCAGAGAACATGGCCCTGAAGGAAAATAGCCTTAAGATGCAAAAAGAACACAAGGAGTGGCATGAGAAGGAAGAATGAAGCATACAGGGAACAACATTCAAGCGAAATCCAATGGGCCCAAATGAGATCATTCGTCGTTAAAGTAGTAGCTATAGCCCAGGAGAAAAGTTGATTTTCATTTCGCATCCATTCATTTCTTTGCTTCGCATAGGGACATGCAAGAGTTTTGGTGTGGGGGAGATGTTGAGTCTAAACTTTACCCATTTTTGAAACCTATCCTAGACTCGCTCCCTTATTTTTGAACCCTTTTCGCTCTTATACCTAGTTTGGCTACGTTATCTAGTTTTGGCTAAAAAGGGTATCATAAGCCTAAGGTATGTTGAATTATCATAAGAAGTCATTTTATCTAAATTCGAGTATTCTTTGATCTAGTCGTGTATTTATCGTATTACTACTCTAACTATTCTAGAACTCGTGCACAAATTTGCTAAGATTTTGAATAGCTTCCGCAATTTTGCATGCTCTCATGCGTATGAGATTCCCGCAGATGTTAATAATTTCATTGTGACACGTCATTATTTTCCCCGCAACCGTCTCACTACTCCGCAATGAGATTAATGGTCGACCATGTTCCATTCATCTCCGTATCGAGTAAAGACATGGGTTTTCAAGGGAATTTGTTGTGATATGGAAGTCGTCATATTCACTGCTCCGAATCCTTTCAGAACCACTCAAACCTCCAGATCTTCTCTCGTGCCCACATGGAGAAACAACTTCAACAGATAACAAATCGTCTAATCCATGCTTCCTATCATGGATTAGACTTAACAAACTTGTTAATTTGTATCCGTATCATTGGTTGTAGCCTTAGAATAGTGATCTACTTTGTTCAAGCCAATATGAGCTTCGAGAAATATATAAATTAGAGGTATTTCGCTTTGTTGGGTGGGGTTGGGGGTTGAGATTTTTGTCAGCAAGATATCTGACCGTACTGACCGTGAATTCCTGTGACATCAAAATAGTTTATGTTCCGTTTATTTTTCTGAGCAGCTTCTTCGAATTTTGAAGGAGTTGTGAGTGAGGGAGGGCCCCCTTTTCTCACAACTCCTGCAGCATGGTGTGTGTGTTTTATTCTTGTTTTATTTATGCCTTAATAATTCCTGTATACAACTAGTGCTTTATTTCTGCATTTCCTGCAACAAACTATTAATTGGTTAAGTGTTTTAATTCTTTATATTAATGAGTTCTTTTCATTTGATCAATGTTTGGATTCATGCTCTTTAAGTTGGATTCTTGATTACGATTTATCTTTTATCTTTTCCTGCATCAATATCAACAAACTCAAGTGTTGTAGAGGGATGATATATGCCACTCCATAGCCATTGCTGCAAAGTATTGATACAGGAAGGAAGCATGAGTTGTTGATTGTTGTTTGATCTTTATCTTTTCATGATCAATAACAACAATCCTAAGTGTTGTAGAGGGATTATATATGCCACTCCATATCCATTGCTGCCAAGTATTGACATAGGAAAGAAGCATTAGTTGATGTGTGTATAATTTATTAACACTTGAAGTAATCAGCCTGCATATACTTTGCACTGCATCTCATCAGTTTACCTTCTTGTTTTGACAATTCATGATTAGAAAATTATAAGCATATAATTTGACTCAACAGTCACCGATGGACTTCATGTTCGATGAAGAAGATAAATTGGATGGACATGACGATTCAAACAAATTAGTTAAGTTCATTCACCGGATACAATAGATACATGAAGCAGTGCAAGATCAGTTAGAAGAGATTCAAGCCAAGCACAAAATGCGCCACGACAAGCATCGAGTCGATCATCATTTTCAGGTTAGCAATCAGGTATGGTTGTATATCAGTAAAGACAATTTGAAAGGAGAAGGTAAGAAATTGAAATCCATCAGGTATGGTCCTTTCAAAATTGTTGAAAAGATTGGAAATAATGCATTCTGATTAGATTTACTGCCTTACATGCGTATTTATTCAATTATGAGTGTAGAAAATATGAAGTTGTATGAACCTCTGATGATCATTGATCCCAAGGAATATACACATATTTCTATTATCGATGATTTAGCACCTGAGTATATGAACGAGTTGTAGGAAGATACCATCTTGGACAGGATAGTTTGTACTTCTAGGTGAGGAGATGTTGAATATCTTCGAGTGGGACTCAAGGGCATGAATCCAAGCAAGGCGAGATGGATAGAGATTGGAAAAGTGAGGGAGTTGTACCCTCACTTGATGTCTACTTAAATCGAAATTTTGTGGTCCAAAAGCTTTCAAGTGGATAGGATTGATCCAAGAGGATCTTATTCAGTGCATATCAACAAAGAGGTCCAGTTAGCTCCAATTTTTCCGATGTCTGGTTTAGTCTTCAGTATCGTCAGTTTTGCCAGTTTTGTCTGAAGAGGAAGTCCTCAAGTTGATCATGGTTCAGTTTGTCTTCATGGTGAAAATGTGGTAAAAAATTTTGTCATTGTGTGACAAAGTTATTTGTAAAGGTCTTTTAACTATGGTGAATTTATGTAAAAGGTGGTGGTCCTAAGGCCTAAACCTAAGACCTAAACCCTAGCACTAATCCTAAGTTTCAAATTCCTAGCGCAAAAGAAAAACATTAAAACCTATGGTGTAAAAACCCTTTCGGGCATAAGGACTAAAACTATGTATTAAAACTTGATAATAAAGTTTTAAAACCTACACAGTCCTAATTGTATAGTTAAATTGTGTCTGAAAGTCTAACTGCTACCATGTGAGCATATGTAATAAAACCACAGTGGAAAAGCAACTAGCCGTGGTCCTAAACCACCAGTTGTTGACCGTGTCAGAACCGCGTCAGCACATGTGAACACCGCAATGTTAAGTTTTATGCGGAGGTTAAGGGATAAGCTGCAGCATTTCTGTCGGCAAAAGTTGTCACATGAGCATATATCGTAACAGTTAGTGCTACCGCCAAATCCAACCGTAGAGATAGCCGCCTGAAGAATTGTTCACATGCGAACAACTTCTCCTATGCGTTGTTACCTAACCGTCGGGGATAAGGTCTTAATCCTAAGTCTATTTTGGGTTTTCAATTTAATTTGCGCTAAGGATTTATTCAAAACACCTTATCTAATGCACTAGGTGTCATTACATGACAAGACCAACACCTCAATATACTGATTTTTCTCAACCACCTACCTATTTTGGCTTTCATGAGTTCAACTCCAACATTATTTAAACCATGACATTATTCCTCTATGAAGACATGAGTGATTTTGAGTTCAGATTCCTAAGTGTTAGAGGCAGTTTTGTTTTCAACATTGCTTGACCGTCCAGAGACGGAATTGAGCGCAGAGACAAGCGTTGGAAAGCTAGGAGAGAGAGCTTTATGTTGTGAGTGCCTAGAGGTTCCTGCGAGCACATTTAGTCTGGTGTATTTTCTGTGTAAAGACTTCTTTGAATCAATCCCAATAAAGCGGACACCCAACTTGAAAACGAACCCAAAGACGTAGTCCACCAGGGACAAACTCCGTAATCAATGTTTTTTGTGTCTTTTCTCTGTTCTCTGTTGTGATTTCATGTTTAATATGCTGGTGGTTTAAGTCGTAAATGAATTAGTTTTCCTTCAGTATTCCACATTAAGAATTTCAGTTAACAATCAATTCACTAATGGAAAATAGTCAATTCTACCTCATCACATAATAACGATCACATTCAGATCACCGGTGTCAAGCAGAAATCGCGCTCGGTGGACTCCTGATGGCAGAATTCGTAGAATGGTTAGACAAAGGAGCCAGTTTGTAGAGCAGTTAACAACAAAACTTCTCTAGAGCATAAATTTCTCAGTCTTTTTACCAAATTAAGCCCAACAAGAGCCCAACTTGGAGTTTTTCGGTGTTTTGGATCCATTGGAGACATTATATTTGCATTATAAGCATTGTAAATCCATGAAATCACATATTTGAGTACTTAATGAAAGAGGCCCAACATTGGAAGTTAAACTAAGATATGTAGCCCAAGAAGGGTGAACTCCTTTATCATTTTCTTGTCTTCTTTTGTCGTGTATGGTATATTTTTTTATGTTTTTATGTTTCAAACTGAGTTAAAAACCATCAATTTATGTGCTTTTGCAAGTTGTTCAATTGTCTAAAAGACATAAAATTTAACTTGCACATTTCAAAAACCTTCAAGTTTACAAATACAGATCAAAAGATTAACTCAATTGGTTAAGCTATCTATCCAAGACATGTTGTTAATGAGAAAGTCATAAAGTCGCAAGTTCAAATATAAGTAAACTCCCTAAATTACCACTTACTATTATCAATAGTGATTAAACCACTCTCCATTTACATATTTTAAGAAAAAATAAAAAATAAAACTCAAAATTTTCCAAAAAATTATCTTAAAATAATATAATAATAAAAAATAAAATTATATCCATGTAGGTGATATCCTTGTAATACCGTATTGAAAATGTAAGACGTTGAAAGTCCTTAATATCATAGATATTGAATTATGAACCATTCTCATTCAATAATATTATGAAGTAAGGTTTTAAAACCCTACATTTCAAATTTGAAAAGTCTTAGTCCTCGTGATGTGTATATTTTAATGTTAACCAACTCACTCATCATTTACGTAGGAAAATGTTAATAAATTGATAATCTATATGTATATATACACTTCTCTTTATTCATGATCTTGCAACTCAAATTCATATCAAATCAACTTTATTATTATTAGGTGGTATATTTCATATATATATATATAAGATAATCTAATTATTTTAGCATAATTTATTTTTATATGATTTAAAATAAATTTGTTATAAATAATATTTTTGTGATGGAATGAATTTAAATATTATTATAAATTAATATAGATTTATCTTAATTTTGGATTTACTAAGTATATAGAGAAATTAAATTTCTCTACATGTAGATTTATTTTTGAGTGCAAAATTTGAACTCAAGTAATTTGACTCATTTTATCTCTAATATATCTTTAATTAAGATGGATCTATGTGATTTGTTGGCAAATTTCTTTTTAATCAGAATCACAGAAGTATGCAATCTCAAATTTCACATCTCTATATATAAAAGTATTCTCATTTTTAATTTTATTAAAACTTTGAATTTCACATTTCTATATATAAAAGTATTCTCATTTTTAATTTTATTAAAACTTTGAATTAATACTTATAGAATATACGCTAAATATTTTTATCTTTTTAGTAGTATGTAGGAAAGAAGGTTTGAATATATCTTAAAAGTAAATATAACTTTTTTTCTTTTGATTTAATTAAAAAAAATTATAAAATTGAATTAAAATAAAATATTTATAAAAAACTTTGATTATGAAATGAGTTGTGGTTTTTGGGCATGTGGTATTGATAAACCATGGTATTGTAACAAAGTCTATTTACATGTTAATAACATTCATGGTAAAGTAGAGGTGAATATGCATGGTTAAGAATCTTGATATACTATAAGTTTATTGTAAATATTAAGTTTTTGAATTCAGGCTTTGTGATCTATAATTTCTATGAAAATAAATCTTTAGGTGAAAAACACATAGGATCGTCGATGTGTTTCATGACATCAAACTAAATAGATGAAGATAATTGATAACCACTCGTTAGAATATAACAACTAGTTTGACTCAAGAATTATTATTAATAAAAATATATAGAATTAGTTGATAAAAAGAATGAATTTAATATTAATAAGAAATTTTTTTAATTCAAAAAGAGTTAAATTTAATTGTTTAAAAAAAAATTATAGTTAAGTTTAAAACTAAAAGAAAGTAATTATAATTTTGTTTAAAACAATTAAATTTGACTCTTTTTGAATTAAAATAATTTATTATTAATATTAATTTTTTTTTATTAACTAATTTTATATAATTTTATTAATAATAGATTTTTAGTTAAATTAGTTGTGATATGTGATATTTCATGACATCAAACTAAATAGATGAAGATAATTGATAACCACTCATTAGAATATAACAACTAGTTTGACTCAAAAATTATTATTAATAAAAATATATAAAATTAGTTGATAAAAAGAATAAATTTAATATTAATAATAGATTCTTTTAATTCAAAAAGAATCAAATTTTATTGTTTTAAACAAAATTATAATTAAATTTAAAACTAAAAGAAAGTAATTATGCAGTAAGGTATTCTTATTTAAAAACAACTCCCCTAGTTGCCACTGTGTCCATGTATGAACCATTAGATCAAATGTTAGACGATTGAAATGGTTTAGGCCATTAGATCCACAAGTAAATAGTTTTATATAAATTTTTTATAATGTTCTTTTTTCTTTTTTCTTTTTAATAAGTTAGATTGAATTTAGGTTTTGGTGACTTGTTATTAAAAAATTGTTATATTTTTATATGTAAAATTGTTATATTTTTATATGTAAATGTAAATAGTTTTATATATGTTTTAATAAATTAAATTGAATTTAGGTAATAAAATAAAATAATAATAAACTATAAAAATAGCCCATGGTATTGACCCATGGTATTCATGTGGAATATCGTTTATTTAAAGGGGGAAATTATACATCATTTTTCTTGTTCTACATTATTTTTGTTACAACTATTTTATTATTCCAAAAATACATGGTTTTTTTTGTTATATATTATTTATGTTACAACTATTTTATTATTCATGAGTAGTATTTCTTAAAAAAAAAAAAAAATTAATAATGATTTTTTTTTAAATATGTAATATTTTTTTAAATTTCCAAATTACTTCACAGGTCATGATTTATCTTGAGCAATAATGATGAATGTTCATAATTCTCATTTCTTAATTAACACTAAATTTACCTTTAATTACTTAACTGTAATAGTTTGTAACTATATAACAGTTTGTAACTACATACATACTCTTTTGAATTACATATATGTTTTCACCCACAATTTCCTATTTCAATATCTATAACAAAATTTTTTGGTTGATAACTCTATTTAGTTTGATACCATGTTTAGGTTACTCATTCTGAAGATTAATCACACATTGGTTGGTTTGAAACACATTGATTGGTTCAAAAAGCTTCAACCATCTATTCTCCTATGTGATTTTCACCAAAATATTTATTTTGGTAGAAATGTTAAGTTTTTTTGTGTTTATTAATTAAATTTAAATATAATTATGAATCACTATTTTAATTTATATGGTAAAATGGATGTTAATTTATAGCTACTATTTATATGTTATATATTTTACTGTGATATGTATATTATGTTTTTCTTTTGATCTAATAAAAAAGTGTTGGTAATTTATTAATGAAAACAAAATTACAATATAACAGATTGAATTTTGTTATTTTTATTTCTTTTAACTTGTTCTTATTAATTGAGCCAATATTTAAATGTTTATATTACATCTCTCCTACAATAAGCTCTATATTACTTTACTTTTTTATTAGTTTTTAATTAAGCTAACCTGTAAATGTTTACAAATAAACATTTACACCACATTGCCCCATATTTAATTATAAAGCGCCTCTTAACACAATAAGTATCTCTTATATTAAAAATAATATGATATTTCTTATATTAAAAACTATATCTACAATACATTACAGTAGGCTCTATATTACTTTAATTTTTTTATTAACTTTTAATTGAATTAACATGTAAAAATATCTTTTATATTAAAAATAATATGATATATTTTATATTAAAAACAATATGATATATCTACATGTAAATGTGTCTATATATATAATTTTGATATTCTAATAACTATTAAAATTATATTTTAAATTTTTTATTAATTTTATAAAATTTAATATATTCTAAATTAAAATATTGATTAAAAAAAAGCAACACACACTTAAAAATCCTTCTATTAAAAACACCCCAGTCGGAAGCATCAGTTCACTTTTTTTAAAGGTGTCATGGAAAGTTATTTATATTACCAAACTTGTTTCATCATTTAATGTCATGACGCTTAGCTTTTGAAAAAAAACAATAAAATATTGAGCATTGGAATGTTGAGTAGAGTATATGTTGGAATTTGGAATATATATATGTTTTGATTCTACTGTATATATCCCAATGTATATACCGTTCAAGGTTTGTTAGGATTTTAGTTTGTTTGTTTAGAATTTTTGCAACTAGCTGACATTTTCGAGAGCTTCACATTACCATGCACGTGTTATGTGAACACACGTCAATATAATATTGTTTAGATAGAAATAAAATGATGTTTTTATTTCGGGGAAGTCAAGATGGCCGAGTTGGTCTAAGGCGCCAGTTTCAGGTACTGGTCCGAAAGGGCATGGGTTCAAATCCCATTCTTGACAAACTTTTAATATATGTTTTCCAAACATTTTGGACTAAACTTGCGTGGGCTGAATCATATTTTCAACAAACGGTCAACTTTTAAAAGAAATTTGGTTGATCGCGTTGCCAAACGGATAAGGCGCTCGCCTCCGGAGCAACAGATCTTGGGTTCGAGTCCCACTGTGATCTTGGAGTATTATCTGTTTGATTTTCCAAAGTGATAGGTTTTCCAATGGTCATTTCTTGGCCCTTGTTGAACACGTGTGTTCATTGTTAAAGTTATCATTTTGGATCGAACTTTCATGGGTTCGAATCCCATGCTTGACCAATTGTTTAATTTTGAAATTTTTTATTTGTGTCTGTTGATCGCGTGGCCTAATGGATAAGGCGCTCGCCTCCGGAGCGGGAGATTGTGGGTTCGAGTCCCACCGTGATCGTGGAAAATAATGTGTTTTAGTTTTTCACTGGTCATTTGCTTTGTTGAACACGTGTTCATTGTTAAAGTTGTGTAGTTTAATTTTAATGTGATTTATGGGTCTTTGTTGAGTATATCTGTGATTTGCTTGGACTCGTTTAACAACATATTTGTTCATTGTTTAGGTTAAGCTATTTTTCTATAGAGTTAAATGTTAAATGTGTTTGGCATGAGTTATGGTTTAATAAGGTGATTTTTTTATTTTATTTTTTTTAATCACTTTATTTTAGTAACAATTTTTTATGCTGATTTTTTTAGTTAAATGTTTTTGGTATATGGTATTGTTTAACAAGGCAATTTTTTGGTTTTTTTTATTTGACTTTAGTGATAATGTTTCATGGTGACTTTTTGGCCTTGATCACTCGATTCTAGTGACAATTTTTCATGGTAATTTTTTAGTCTTATTGAACACAATTGGTCATTGTTCAAGTTATTTTTCCATCGAGTTAAATGTCTCTAGCATATGGCACAATTGTTCATTGTTCAAGTTATTTTTCCGTCGAGTTAAATGTCTCTGGCATATGGCACAATTGTTCATTGTTCAAGTTATTTTTCCATCGAGTTAAATGTCTCTGGCATATGGCACAATTGTTCAATGTTCAACTTATTTTTCCATCGAGTTAAATGTCTCTAGCATATGGCACAATTGTTCATTGTTCCAATTATTTTTCCATAGAGTTAAACATCTCTGGCATATGGCATGGTCCAACAAGGCAAATTTTTGACCTTTTTCACTTGATTTTAGTGATAATGTTCCACGGTGATTTTTTGGCCTTGCTCATTTGTTTCTAGTACGTGGTGAGTTTTTGGCCTTGTTCACTTAATTCCATTGACATTTTTCCTTTGAGTTAAATTTGTTTGTCATGGGGTGTCATCTAATGAAATGAATTTTTGACCTTATTCATTCGATTCTAACAACATGATTTTTGCTAAAAATATTTGATCTTGTTCAGTTAAATCTAGCAACATGATTTTTATTAAGATTATAATGCTATATTTTTAAATGTAAAAATAAATTTAATGTATTACAATTTTAATTATATAAACTCAACAACTTAAAATTATAATTTTCATTTTTACTCAAACTTTAAACAAAATTAATCCAAAAGAATATATTCAATATAACTAAAAAATGACCTCATTAAATTTTCAGATAGTAAATTTTTATTTGTGTAAAAAAATATGAATAAATTCCTTAAGTGTAAAAATCTAGAGAATGGAGAGGATTTGTTTTCTTCTTATCTTTTCAAGTTGTGAAATATATATATTTTAATTTGATTATATTTTATATTTTTTAATAATGTTTAATATTAGAATATGAATAAATATATAATTATAAATACTTGTTGTAATATCTTTGTTGTGGATGTAAATATATAATTGTAAAAAAAGATATGTAATTCATAATAATAAGAATAAAATTATAATTAAATTTAAATATTAATAAATTCATAACCATAAATTATAAAAAATAGTGTGAGAATAATAATACTAGAATATAAAAAACAAATATAAACATACACTTAAACATGAAAAAAATAAAATTATATATGTATGTTATTTTAAATAGTCCATAAAACATTGGATCAGTGGCTCTACTTTTACTTAGAAATTTCTTGTGTATTGGAATACTCTTAAGTCCAATGTCTTTGTCATTTTATACATCATTTTTTTAGTTGACTATGGAATACTCTCAAGTCCAATGACTTTTCATGGATATATTAAAATAAGGTAAAGTTAAAGTTGTTGATATGTGATTTTGTAATTTTTTTTATCATGGTTTAAATTATTTTATTATGGTTTAATTTATGGTGATGAGAAAGATACTTATATGTATATATTTAAATATTTAATGTAATTTAGAGTGTCTTTTACATTTACATAGTTTAACTTGCAGAGCTCTCTCAATCCTTGTGTAGATATTGCATTCCATAGTTACAAGCCTTAAGGACAATAAACTTATAGTAAAACTTGAAAATTACAGTCTGAAATAGCAAATTATGAAGCTGAAAAACCAAGAAGCCAATCCCTTCAATGTGCACTCAAAGATACCACCTCTTTACATTTTTCAAAGCCTAAAGACATACAAGAAGAAATAAGGAACTAGTAGGTACTTTTCAAGTAAGAAACAAAAACAAAACAATGAACTTTGAATTTGCGTGCAAATCTGAAGTGTCCTTCCACATTGAAAGGTTATTTGGATTTCCTTTTGTCTTCATCATTTTTGTTATGGAAAATCCTATCTAACATTAAAATTTTCTGTTCTTTACTCACATGTTCTTGTTGCCTTTCCTTAGAGGACCTACCATTACATCCTTAATCACCCATTGAATGAATAACAATGTTAGATTTTTTATTGTAACTTTGAACTTAATTTATCCTTTGATATCCCATGTAATAAAGTGTCACTAGGTTTAATGAGAAAGTTTGAATGGGAAGTTACATAAATTCCGTTTATACAAATTGTTGAGCAACAATAATACCTTCCATGAACATTGCAATCATGATGGGATGCTTAAATCTACTCACCTTACTATAGCAACTACAATCAAAGCAACATTATGATGGATTTGTATGAATGAATTTGTCCAATCAAATAGAGACTTGATAAATCATTGTGCTCTTGCTAGTTGAAACATCACACAACTTGGAAATATAAATGGACTCATCAAATGAGCTACCATGTTATAGAAAAAAGACCCAAAGGTCCATGCTTCTATATTTCTATTCAAACTTCCCATTACTTTAACAAAAAATAATGTTACTACAAAACCCTTATGAAACCCTCTAAATGGTACCTTGTTTAAGGTCATTTATCTTGGGAAGATCCTCCTACTAAATACATACTTCCCAAGTTTAATAATGCAAATATTTAAACCTGAAATACTTCAATTAAAAGTGATTGTTTAATAAATTTACTTTCCATTTCATCATCTCATGTATTCTTTAAATAAAAATAATAATGAAATAAAATAATTTTCTTAAAATAACAAAAATAAAAAATGATTTCCACTTCTTCAACCTCTAATTCCAAAAATATCTAAGATAAATGACATCTTTGCATAGCTCGAACTGTTATCTCAATTGGTCAATTTCTCGTCATTAAATCACCTTGCTAATGGGAGGCCACGGGGTCAATTCTCCTGGATGCTCTTGGGGTTAGGTCGTGCTAATGAGCCAAAGGGAAGTGATCCCTTCGAGGGATATGCTTGGATAGTTTTTGTGGACGTAGCAGTCACCAATCTTGAGTGTCCATGAAACACACATAAAAAATCACATATTTTCATGTTTCCCTAAACATCTCAAAACATAACCTATTATATCATCAATGCTCTAGGAGATCCAATCATATCATATACTCCAAACTCTAATTTTCCAATGCAATTATTATAAAATAATCTTTTAAGGACTCAAATAATATCCGAGGGACATCCACTCATTTTACAATCCATTTTGTTACGTAATCTTCCATACAATACAAATACCTAAAAGGCTCATACCACTTGTTGTATCTTAAGAGACAATCCCTCGGTTGTGAAAGGAATCAGTGCTTAAGACATTTTAAAAGTGTGTCACAGAAATAATTTTATCATGAGGTATTTGTTTTATCCCTCTGGAAACTAGTTTTCTAAAACTCTTAATGATCTGGAATAATAAAAGATTTCACAATGCCATCGACTGTTGATATCTGAATGGAAAAGAAGAACTATAGAGGAAACTCAAAGTAATATGTTGTAAAAACAAAATCTATTACTTTTAAGTTTCAGAGAGAATTCATGGAGAGAGAGGAAACTCAAAATAATATGTTGTAAACACAAAATCTATTACTTTTAAGTTCCAAAGAGAATTTGTGAAGGGAGAGAAGTTGGAGAGGAGCGCTTATTAAGGCTATTTAACTCTACTTACAAACGTAAATCAGAGACCACCTACTTCTTTACTTCACTTCATTCAAGGAAGAAACAACATAAAATGACACAAGAAACACGAATCATCATCAATAGTCGCAGGAAAATTGTTGCCTCTTTCATTCACCCATCGGAAAAAGAAGTACAAGATGTAGTAACCAAGAGGTCCAAAACTCGGAACCCCTCCTCTCTCTTTCTCTCTTCCTTAAATGAAAAAAAAGAAGTTTGTAACTGCTCAAGCTTCTTGAAACTCCTATACTGCCTAAATTGTTAAACTACTTATTACATTGTAATTGAGGACATCATTATAGCTTCAATATTAACAAAGAAAACAAAATAAAACTTGAAATATAATCATTTTGCTGAATCTGATTTGTTGTCGATGTGTCTCCTTTTGTTTCTGTTGTGATATCCTAATAGTCTCCATTAACGCATCTCTACCAAACTCTGCCCATGATTTTGCGTTTCGAACACTATCATCATGTCACCTACTACCCGACCCTGTCTCTTTCGCTCATGCGCGCAGCATTTAGCCTTTAATCAATAAATTGCCGCAAACGCATACCGTTGTTTTGCACGTAGTGTCAGGTCTTTTCTTACCTCAGTCTGCCCTGCGTTCAGACTTTCCTTTGTAAATGTCGTAAGACTGGAATTTAAAAGTTATTCCATTACCTTTGAAAAACTGTATCGCGTCCACTTCTCTGTCACATTTCAGCATTTCAACGTTCTACATTATAATCCACTTTTTTCCTCTGATGCGATTTTTACAAAGGAAAAACCCATGTATTTGGACTTAAAAACCTTTAGACGTTAGCAATAACTTCCATCGTGTCTGCTTCATTATCACACTTCGCACTGTAGCGAATCTCGTTATCTTATGATCGTTATCCCTTCTGAGCTTGCGATGTGCGATATGCGAGGGGGTCCCACGGCCGAACTTTAAATACTTTAGATTCGAGCTCCGAAATATATCGCAATTGGTCTTTGTTATCACACTTTGCACTTCGGTGAATCTTGTTATCTTATGATCGCTATCCCTTCTGAGCTTGCAATGTATGATATGCGAGAGGGTCCCACGGCCAGACTTTAAATACTTTAGATTCAAGCTCTGAACTATATCGCATTTGGTCCTTGTATCGCATTTCGCATTTCAACGATTCAACCTTGTTCTATTCCTCCTGAACTTTGCGATTGCAATTTGCAATATGCGGGCAGGCCTTCCACGAGCGATTGTGATTTGCAATATGCAATCAAGCCCTCCACATGCAATTGCGATTAAGCCTCTGAACTTTGTTCTGCATGCATATCTGCATGATTCGACCCTCAGCTGTGTGCAATGTTTTGGACACATCAATTGGCCCGACTCTTGAACTGTTCTACACGCGAATAAGCCCGACTTGACCCTTGTTGCACGCTTTTCTTCTTTGTTACTCCTATGTCTTAGATTACACTCCCAATGTTGTTGCTTCCCTGATTTTGGTTCTAGTGCACATGTGATGATGAATCCTCGTTGAGCTTGTGGTTATCCTTTCGAGCATGTTGCAGGTCTTCTTGAAATTTTAACAACTATTCCTCAACAACCTTGAATTGCTCAGAACCTCTCTTGACTTTTAACTGAGTCAAATTATGCTACAAAATCTGGCTCCAATTGGGGACAACACTTTGGTAGCTGTTGAGAGGTAAATCCCCTCTGCGGACAGAGGCGATCCCTACTAGCCCAGATTGGGTCTAGCAACAACCGAGTCATGCTAAGACGCAGGTTCCTTGTTACAAAAGACCAAGATGCGACAAGAGGCCTACCTTAAGTCCCACGTTGTTGTTGTTTGCAAAGAAGATGGTGCTTCCGTCCTTTACTTTGGCAGGTCACAATCCTCCCGCCCAGCACGTTCGAATACCTGCACACACGAGAAGAAACAACATACAACGTAAAACCTAATACATGCAACCATATATCAGTCAGAGAAGATATAATTCATAACATAAGACATGAACATATGAATGGAACCATAATCAAAGTCATCTATTATTAATCACAACGAAAGAAAGATACAACCTGAGCTCTGACGCTGGATCTTCCTTCGGCGGGTCGACAGCGGAGCACGTTCTGATGAAGCTCGTTAGGATGGGACAAGGCTTTCTCTCTTCGGTTGTCTGACGATAGTCTCCTTACTACTAATTCAGCTCTATTCAGGCTATCTTGCAAAGGGAAAATGACAAGCTTATATAGATGGTGGAAGGGGAGTTAGTATCCCTACAATGGTGGGATTGGCCCTATCCTCAAGGAATCTTCCATGATAGGTGGAAAACCACTTCCCCTACATGGAGATTCGGAGCCAAACCTCCCAACTCATTTTAGAGACTCGTTCAAGAGTTGGTTGGAATCAAACTTCTGCCATTTATTTTTTTTAAACAATCCTTATTAGGCTTGGCGCGAGTAATACACTGGAACAGAGTGCCAATTGGTGCGCCCTCTTTGGTGGATTTCCCCCATTGGCGTGAGGGCTGAACTGTATAGTCTATTTTTATGGCTTTTCACAGGAAACTATCTTCAGAGGAATGATTGCCCTTGTCAAAGGGGATGCCATGAAAGTGGTTTCAGGTCATTTCACTGCTCACAGGTCACGGAGTAGGCCCTCCAATGTGCGGGATGGGGGATTGTAGGGACAGTGAAAAATTACTGTGTAACAGATGCCCCCTAAAGCATGAGGCCTAAGAGAGAGAGAGAGAGGGGTTATATGCTTTACGAGAACGTGTCCAACTAAAAACACTGCCGTCAGAAAACCTGTGTAGACAAATACAACTGATATCTCAAATACATGATATGTGGTATGGACGCAGCCATCCATAACAGAGAATACAATAATCAAGATCTGAGGCATGGACGCAACCATCCAGTGAGGATCAATAAATAGACTCAAGTATGGTCGCGGCCATCCAATCAATGATTCATGCAACTAATCATGATAATCTACAAAATCTGCAGCCTTCATTCCAACAGAAAAAATCTAGGGTCTTGTGCTCCATCTCGACCCGAATAGAGTACAAGTTCTAGCATGTGAATAAGTGAGCTGAAGTCGAACATGCAAGAAAATCGTCTGATTACCAGCCAATGATGAAAGCTATTAACAGATGCAAGAGGAACCACCAATAATTACAATGGCCCTCAAGGTACTACAGGTACAATCCACGGAATGTGAACAGTGAGCTGGCTTCGAACACCCACAGAATCATTTGATCGAAGGTCAATGATGAAAACCTTGCGTCAAATGCAAAGAACCTGCCATTGAGGCATGTAGGCTCCAAGGTACCGAAAGGGAGTCTCTAGATTAGCTTCCTGGATAATGAGCTGAAGTCGACAGGAAGTAACCTTGATCGAAGGTGGGCCATAATGTTTCCAACATCATCGACGCGATACAGAGGAACATAATTTTTGTGAATCAGGATCAGATGAGAATCAGAGGAAGGTTGAAACTGCAGAGGTCAATTTCTCTTAAACATATCGGTGGCACGACAGTGGATTTGGCAGTGTTTGACATCAAAAGATCAGAGGTCATGATGACAAGTCAAAGAGTAGATGAGAGGTCAACAGGGATAACCCAAACCCATGGAGGTAAACAGATAGTGAGATGAGATGTCCCCAACCCGACACGAATGCAGACAAGTACCATGTTCAAGAGCAACATACTGCCCACACGACGATGATACTGGTTTCACTTTTCCCCACCATTTCTGGCGAGTACCTCTTTATTTTTACACAAGCTTGAAGAGGATACCATATGCTTGTCATATAAGTTTGTCCTTTGGACAAATCAAACCTAGTACATTTAACGAGCCCTAGGAAGGAGGAACTCGAGTATCGTCATCACGACGAAGTTCGATGTCATCAGGTTTTAACGAGTCTGACAAAGGAAGAACTCGACATCTTTTCATGTTTAGAGAGTTTTAAAAGACAGCGGAAAAGTAAACTCCAACAGTCCCTTTTCGTAGATAGTTCCTAAAATCCGAAAAGGTAGAAAACTATGTCTGAGAAAACCTCCTAGTCGCGATAGGCTAGGGTATTCCTTTTTCATAAATAATCTATCTCAGCCCGAAAAAGGGGTAAACGTATATTGGGTAGATATCGCTTCGCAGCCAATTCAACGAGTTCAAAACGACAAGAGACTCGGCAATCTTTTCAATTTTAAAGAGTCAGAAAAGAGCTGAAATTTGACTCCTCCTAGAGAAACGAATGGTATAAAGGGTAGCAACTGGTTCTGGTAATGGTGGAACTACTCAGAACAGGTAAAGTTCAAGAGGATGGCTAACAAGACCACTCATCGCAGCGGTTCCTCAGGAATGGGTAAAACAACCAAGTGAAGGCATATGATCGGCCAAGCAGATAGTGATGATGGAGTGAGAAAACCAAGGCTCATATGGAAAAACAGGCTGATAAAATGGCAATCATGAGAGGTAAAATGGGAAAGGTTTCATTTTTACACAAGCTTGAAATCAGGAAACTCTGCTTGAAGTTGGTTTCATTTTTACACAAGCTTGAAACAAAGATAAACTATGCTTGAAATCGGTTTCATTTTTACACAAGCTTGAAACAGAAACAAACTATGCTTGAAAAAGTAAGCATTCCCCCAGCATGGTGACTCAATTTGAGGTACATGCCCCCCAAGCTTCAATCCATATGAATGCCAGATGGAGTGAAGGTTCAAACTACAAGATCAAAGAAAGACTCGACTGGGATTTTACGAGATCTAATCGAAGACTCGAATTGAACAAGGAACGTGTTTCATTATTTTAACGAGGTTTACACATTAAAAGAACTATCCTCATAAGAGCTTGTTTCATTTTTTAAGGAGCTTGACACAAGAAAACGAACTCTGCTCCGACGACCTTGTTTCATTTTTTAAGGAGCTTGACATAAGAAAACGAACTCTACTCCGACAACCTTGTTTCATGGTTTAAGGAGCTTGACACAGGCAGATGAACCATGCTCCAACCAGACCTCATCATTATGAAGAAGAATTCAAGGCTTCCAAGAGTTCCGCACCAGATGGGAGAAAAACATCTTGGAATTCTGGACCCAATGCCCCCAGCACCTGATGTACAACAGCACTATCATTGAATACGGGCATAGGATAGGTAGCCACATAATTGACATGCGACAGGGATGATACAACCGGCGGATAAAGATCCGGCAGAGATGATGGTGGACTAGCCACCATATTGGGACCAAAGAACGCAAGCTGATCGATGGTCACAATCCTACCTTGGTGCGGAAAACACATCACACGAAAGAGGGAGGAGAAAAGTGCTCCCATGGCATAGGTATAATCGCGGCCCAGGAGCAGATTAAAGTCCAAGGGGCCAAGAACAACCATCACGTCCATATGCACAGTTTTCCCTCCCAAAGTAACAAGCAACTTCGGAAGGATCCCTAACGGTTGACTAGTTCCTCTGTTAAACGCCAACAGATTCTGCGTAACAGGCACAAGCGGTGGTGAACCAAACGCTTGCCAAGTAGTTGAGGATAAAATACTAACATACGCACCTTCGTCTATAATGGTGCTGGGTACAACCAAACCAAAGGCCTGTACCGTTATCTCAAAAGGCACATAAGACGGAAGGCAATATCCTGCAAATCGATTCCAATCAAAGGAAGCGACCAAACTACTCGGAGGGGCTACCATCGAACTGAGATGGTCTTCCCCTGATGTTACGGAAGAAGAAGGAGCATCTTCCACGACCTCCACCTCGAAGGCGGGAGGGGTAGCCTCTAGGACCTCCATCACGGGAGGCAGAGGAGCTTCTTGAGGTATAGGGATAGGAGAATCTTTCTCCAAGTATGAAGAAACCAGAAGAACATGAGGGGTGTGAGATCCACTCTCAACGGAAAAGACCTGGTGCACCGCAGACAGGGCCAGCTCAACCGATCCCACGACCAATGGTTGGTCGGGAATGGATTCCTGAATTTGAATTTCCGAGGGAGCGAGATCGACCAAGGATGACTCTTGACCAATCGTAGGATCTGCTGGTGGAGGACTCAAAGAAAGCTATTTGTAACCAGCCGGAAGGCACGGTGCAGAAATAGCCGAGTTGTCCGAAAATCGCTTGGCTTCATCCATATACGGACAAAGGTGAATGGCATGGTGCCCTTCACACAACTTACAGGGATTGGTAATCTTACCCTGATTCTTAGGAGCCTTACCAGCACCAGTTGAAGACGTGCCCCCAACTTAACTCCCAGAAGCCAAAGGCAACAGCAGGCGACCGTTGGACCATACTTCGAGCACGTTGGGAATGCTAGGGCAGTCTCGAAGAAGATGGTCTCCTATGCACAACATGCAAGGGAACTTGACTTTCCGCGGAGGGTTGGAAGGTTTATCAAGAGGAGGTGCTTTAGAAGCAATAACTACAACCTTAGCCTTTCTCTTATCAGACTTCTTCTTCTTTGTCTTCTTCTTCTTCTTCTTAGCCACCTGGTTACTCAAATCCAGAATTTCACCAGGCGAAGTAGAAGAGGAGGACCCAGAAACAGGCGAAGAAGGGGAGAGGTCCACCGTGGAATCAACATGATGTTGTTTAGGCGGAGGAACTGATTGAACAATAGATGGGACATTTGGGACCACGGAGGTTGAAAACAACCACACAGGCAACCCAACAGTTAACCCAGGAAGGGACAACGTTGCCATATAAGGAGCGCCAACATTTCCAAAAGGAGGAAAAGGACCCGGATCCCCATTGGAGGGGATTCCTTAGTTGGTGAACTCCGGAAAATTTGCCATTAGAAACAACTTTAGAACAACACCCTAAGGAAACTAACTTTAACCAGGAATATTTCGTGGGCAATTAATTTTTAAAACATTGAAACAAAACTCTGTTGTTTCATCTTTTAAGAGTCGAGAAACAGGCAAAAGGTGACTCTATCGCTTTCATATTGGAAACAAGCGTGAAAGGACAAGCACTTGATTATCTTTTCAAATTTATGAGTCAGAAAATATCAAAATGACTGTTGGAACTCTAGGCAAGAGGGTGTACTAGATATCCGTGAACTGCAATATACACCTTGGTTAAAAAATGAAAGAGAAATCAACCAAGGACTTGACGTACGTGCAAGTAATCTCCCCGAATACTGTGTCCGGTGTATCACAAGTATAAGGTGGCAGACTCGGCTTCCTACGGATAAAGGATAGCAACCTAGTGGGGTCTCCCTTTATATACGCGACGGTATGGGGAGCACAAGTCCGTACTAGTGTTGTCTAAAGCCAAGAGGCGAACGACAGCTACTAGGTTTAACGACGTCGGAACACGTCACTAGCTTAGACCTCTAAATATTTCGTTAATGTTTCAATGTTTCCTTAAGGTAAATTGAATAAATTTTAGTGTTGATCTTCAATTATGTTTCAATTTCAGGGCCTATCGAATGTTATCTGACAATCTCCTATATGCAGCTATATGATGAAAGAAATATTTCAGTTCAATGAATGCTATCTAGTTAAGGGAAGAGATTCAAACAATGATGCAACAGACAGCAATACTGAGAACGAAACTTTTTCCAAACTAGATGACTTTCACTATCCAAAAGTAATCTCAAACATTCAATGATGTTAATAATTCAATGTAATCTATGCAAAATCCTCTTTTTGAAAACTATGCAATTGTAATCTATGCACAATTTCCCTTTTTCTTTTCAAATGATAAGAATGCACTCAATGCATTTTTCGATGAAATGAGAATCTACTTAATGCATACTTTTAATGAAAGAGAATGCACTCAAAACGATTTTTAGCTTTCAATCATTAAACAATGTGATCTAAATTCAATGATAAATCTCAAAAAATACTTTTCAATGCAATGTGATCTAATGCATTTTAACAAAAGCAAACTTTGAGACGAAAAATAAATGAACGCAAATCTTCTTAATGAAAGATGAAGGCAAAAGGGATGCAAACAAACACTACGAATGAAATCGTTGTTTCAAAACACTTTGTAACAAAATTCCTCAAAAGGTGACAAGACATATGGGGTCAAACACAAAGAGGACTTCCAAAGCATGAGATCAAAACACAACATTCATTCCCTTTTACATCAAGCAATCATGGGGAGAAGACATTTCAGCTGATCAATGAGCAATGTAATTTATGCTCATACATAGAAAATACCGGAAGGGAAAGACACATTGGTGAAGGATTTAGGGAAAAAGTCTCGATTTTCACACACCTTGAAATTGGCATGAATTTTGTGGGTGAAACTAGCGACAACTGGCGCGAATTTCTCACTGAAAGCTAGCGCCAATGGAAAATTTGGCACGGGTTGCTAACTGAAAACAAGTGCCAATGCTTGAAAATGAAAAAACAAAGAATTTCTCCCAACCAAGACCAGACTCACCACTTCAAGTAAAATCTAAAAATAACTCAGAAGGAAAAGCACTGACCAAAAAAACTCCGGAACAAGGGAAAACCCTAGCACCTACAGGAAATGGCACGACTGTCTAGTTGTAATCAGCGCCAGACAGGGGATGGCACAGATGATGAACTGGAAACCTACACCAATGGGCGCAATTGTCGAGGTGGAAACTGCGCCAATCAAGCCAACCATGAAAATATGAAAATCTCGAAAAAGCAGAGGTCAGATCTGATCCTCTAGGGCTGAACAGGGGTCTAAGACCAAAAGGAGACAAACCAGAAGAGAAAATCAAGCGGAAAAAATCCAAAAGTAACCAAAAGAGACAAGACAAACTCCAATCAAGTCCCCGGCGGAGTCGCCAGTTTGTTGGAGAGGTAAATCCCCTCTGCAGACAGTAGTGATCCCTACTAGCCCAGATCGGGTCTAGCAACAACCGAGTCACACTAAGACACAGGTTCCTAGTTACAAAAGACCAAGATGCGAAAAGAGGCCTACCTTAAGTTCCACGCTGTTGTTGTTTGCAGAGAAGATGGCGCTTTTGTCCTTTGCTTTGGCAGGTCACAATCCTCCCACCTAGCACGTTCTAATACCTATACCCACGCGAAGAAACAACATACAACATAAAACCTAATACATGCAACCATATATCAGTCAGAGAAGATATAATTCTTAACATAAGACATTAAAATATGAATGGAACCATAATCGAAGTCATTTATTATTAATCACAATGAAAGAAAGATACAACCTGAGCTCTGACGTTGGATCTTCCTTCGGCGAGTCGACAACGGAGCATGTCCTGATGAAGCTCGTCGGGATGGGACAAGGCTCTCTCTCTTCGGTTGTCTGACGATAGTCTCCTTACTACTGATTCAGCTCTATTCAGGCTAGCTTGCAAAGGGAAAATGACAAGCTGATATAGATGGTGGAAGGGGAGTTGGGATCCCTACAATGGTGGGATTGGCCCTATCCGCAAGGAAGCTCCCATGATAGGTGGAAAACCACTTCCCCTACATGGAGATCTGGAGCCAAACCTCCCAACTCATTTTAGAGACTCATTCAGGAGTTGGTTGGAATCAAACTTCCACCATTTATTTTTAAAAAACAATCCTTATTAATCTTGGCACGAGTAATACACTGGGACAGAGTGCCATTTGACGCGCCCTCTTTGGTGGATTTCCCCCATTGGTGCGAGGGCTGAACTGGCTGGTCGCGCCAAGGCCAAAAGGTCTATTTTTAGGGCTTTTCACATGAAACTGTCTTCAGAGGAATGATTGCCCTTGTCAAGGGGGATGCCATGAAAGTGGTTTCAGGTCATGTCACTGCTCACAAGTCACGGAATAGGCCCTCCAATGTGCGAGACGGGGGATTGTAGGGACGGTGACAAATTACTATGTAACAGTAGAAAAGTGATGAGAAATTGTAGATCAATAGTCTTTATTGGGCATGGAGTCAAAGAGAACTTGTAGATCAGTAGTTTTTATTGGGCATGGAGTCAATCCCAAATGGGAGTTGATCCAGTATGAAATCCTCCCGAAACCTGCTACACTTTGGACTTCTTCCTTTATTCTTAAACTGAAAATATCGAACTGGAAATAATACAACTAAAAATGCTAAACTTCTGAGCCTATTTATGCACAACTCCTATATATGTATTCATGTCTAACTTAATCAGGTGAAGTCAGCCTTCCAATGGCACCAATCGAACATCTACATCTTAGACCTAATGCCTCCATACTATTGAAATTTGAAGATCACAATATGGAGGTACCATGAAATTTTTCCAGATATAAAGCTTTGGGCATACCTTTGCATACATGCTTTTCGCTAACAAAAAAAAATTCATATAGTCAACTACTGGATCATAGAACTGATGAGACCAATTTTCTATTTCCTCCTTTTCTTGAACATCTTGTAGATGTAGACTTCTTTGAACAAGAAATCTTCCTTCACTATTTGACTCCTCAATTTGAGGTTGTATGTGAGAAGGTTGATTGTTGTTTTCTGCTAACAACCATTTAGGCCAAAAATAGAAATCTAAGGTTTTTTCCTCATAATGTTGATGTTATTTGTATAATGTCAATTCTTGACAAAAATCTTCCGCCTCCTGCAAACACACCTGAGGAGCTCCACTAGTTTCTCCTCTATTCACAAAATCATTAAAATTATGAAAATTGTAATGATCTTCTAGGCTTTCAACATGTAGATCTATTGTTGCAAATAATTTTTTACTAGAATATTCATAATGCTTAAATTATTGTGTTTTAGCAATACATGAATCCTCTGAACTTGTTGAAAATCCTTTTTCATCTCTAAATTTGCATTCTCTTGTAAAGCAATTCCAACGTTTTCTTGACGGGCCCTCTTGTCTTCAAAAAAACTTGTTCTTTCAACATGACAGGAAAAATTTCTACAAGCCCACACATTATCTTCGATTTCCTGTGCATAAAGAAGCATCAACTCCAAAGTGCAAGGCTTTCTCTCCTTGATATAAAAAGCCAAGACAATAGAAAGAGCCCTCAAATAGTATAGCATATATACATTTTCAGGAGGTCGAATTTCTTTCGGCATGCTGAAATAGATTTTTTAAAACCTCCTATTAAACGCAACAATTGATTAATTACATTGCCTCTGGATATAATATAACTCCAAAATGTGCTTTTCGTATGACTTTTGCTCGCCCCAATATCTAATAAAGATGTCTTGAAAACTTTTCCATGAACTAATTGAACCTTCCTCCAAACATTGAAACCAATCTTAAGCACCTTGCTTTAATGAATGAAAAAACATCCTTAAAGCCACATCTTCATAGATAATTTGAAATTTGTTCAGAAAGTATTCAAATTCTAGGAGGTGTTGTTTGGCTGCAACCTCATCACTTTCTGCAGAAAAAACTTGGCAAAAATTTAAAGCTTTTTAAAGGATATTGATGAAGAACTGTAGGCAGCACCAAGGGTTTGAAAATCACCTTTATTCCAAGATGGAAAGAAGTGAATTGTTTATGAGGTAGAATATTATCACCCAAAGATGATGAATCCTCACCTTTATGCCCGGACTGTGACAGATTATCTTCAGGAATTGTAATGCAACAATAATCTCTCCTCTCATATTTAGGAGATAAAGTTGTGTCAAGATCAATAATATAAGCAGAAGAAAAATCTTCTTTCTCCAAAAAAGAATGTACTTTTTGGGCCTTATAATATTCTGATAATATAAAGTAGGAAACAATCTTCTTGATATGTAAGGGAAAATAGACCACTAAACTGATAGTGAAAAATACAACTTCCTTTAAAATATTCAAACTCTGATACCCGTTTTTTACACGACGCTTTCTCATTTTCTTTCTAGAAAAATTCCTTATATAATGAAATCTCCATCAGTGGAGTCACCAGGTGAATAATAAACAACCAAATTTTGTATCTAAATCTTGTTCACCATCAAGAAATAGATCTCAATACCTAGGGAAAAATAACTCCGTGCCTTCATCCCCGGCAACGGCACCAAAAAATGTTGTATCTTAAGAGATAATCCCTCGGTTGTGAAAGGAATCAGTGCTTAAGACATTTTAAAAGTGTGTAACAGAAATAATTTTATCATAAGGCCTTTGCTCTATCCCTCTGGAAACTAGTTTTCTAAAACCCTTAATGATTTGGAATAATAAAATATTTCACAATGCCATTGATTGCTGATATCTGAATGGAAAAGAAGAACTGTAGAGGAAACTCAAAGTAATATGTTGTAAACACAAAATCTATTACTTTTAAATTTCAAAGAGAATTCATGGAGAGACAGGAAAATCAAAATAATATGTTGTAAACACAGGATCTATTACATTTAAGTTCCAGAGAGAATTTGTGAAGGGAGAGGAGTTGGAGTGAAGGAGCACTTATTAATGCTATTTAACTCTTACTTACGAACATAAATTAGAGACCAACTGCTTCTTTACATCACTTCATTCAAGGAAGAAACAACATAAAATAACACAAGAAACACGAATCACTATCAAAAGTCGCAGGAAACTTGTTGCTTCTTTCTTTCACCCATCGGAAAAAGAAGTACAAAATGTAGTCTCCAAGAGGTCCAGAACTCAGAACCCCTCATCTCTCTTTCTCTCTTCCTTAAATATAAACAAAAGCAGTTTGTAACTGCTCGAGCTTCTTGAAACTCCTAAACTGCCTAAATTGTTAAACTAATTATTACATTGCAATTAAGGACATCATTATAGCTTTGATCTTAACAAAGAAAACAAAATAAAACTTGAAATATAATCCTTTTGCTGAATCTGATTTGTTGTTGATGTGTATCCTTTCGTTTCTGTTGTGATATCCTAACAATCTGCATAAACGCATCTCTACCTAAATATGTCCATGCTTTTACGTTTCAAACATTTTCATCATGTCACCTACTACCCGACTCTGCCTCTTCCACTCGTGCCCGCAATGTTTAGTCTTTGATTAATAAACTGTCGCAAACGCATATTGTTTTTATGCACGTAGCATCAGTCTTTTCTTACTCGAGTCTGCCCTGTGTTTAGACTTTCCTTTGCAACTTCCGTAAGATTGGACTTTAAAAGATATTCCATTACCTTTGAAAAATTGTATCGCATCCACTTCTCTGTCTCATTTCAGCATTCCAACGTTCTACGTTATAATCCGCTTTTTCCCTTTGATGCA
Source organism: Pinus albicaulis (assembly GCA_034641835.2). Classification (NCBI taxonomy): domain Eukaryota; kingdom Viridiplantae; phylum Streptophyta; class Pinopsida; order Pinales; family Pinaceae; genus Pinus; species Pinus albicaulis. The sequence goes on from CM076574.1 coordinate 962,197,194, forward strand.
ATTTTTACAAAGGAAAAACCCATGTACCCAGACTTAAAAGCCTTTAGACTTTAGCGATAACTTCCATCATGCCCGCTTCATTATCGCACTTCACACTCCGGCGAATCCCATTATCTTATTATTGTTATCCCTTATGACCTTGCGATGTGTGATATGCGAGGGGGTCCCACGGCCAAACTTTAAATACTTTAGATCTGAGCTCCGAATTATATCGAATTCGGTCTTCGTTATGGCACTTCGCACTTCGGCGAATCTTGTTGTATTATGATCTCTATCCCTTCTGAGCTTACGATGTGCGATATGTGAGAGTGTCCCACGACTGGACTTTAAATACTTTAGATTATAGCTCCAAACTATATTGCATCTGGTCCTCTTATCGCATTTTTCATTTCGGCGATTCAACCTTGTCCTATTCCACCTGAGATTTGTGATTGTGATTTGTGATATGTGGGCAGGCCCTCCATGAGTGATTATGATTTGCGATATGCGATCAGGCCCTCCACATGTGATTGCATTTAAGCCTCCGAACATTGTTCTGCACGAATATTTGCGTGACTTGACCCTGACATGTGTGCAATGTTCTAAATGCATCAATCAGCCTGACCCTTGAACTGTTTTTCACGCAAATAAGCCCGGCTTGACCCTTGCTACACGCTTTTCTTCTTTGCTGCTCCTCTGGCTTAGATTACACTTCCAATGCCAGTGCTTCCCTGATTTTGGTTCCAGTGCACATGTGATGATGAATCCTCGTTGAGCTTGTGGTTATCCTTTCGAGCATGTTGCAAGTCTTCTTGAAATTTTAATAACTATTCCTCAACAACCTTGAATTGCTCAGAACCTCTCTTGCCTTTTAGCTGAGTCAAATTATGCTACAACATCTAGCTCCAATTGGGGACAACACTTTAGTAGCAAAGTGTTGAGAACTTGTAGATTAGTAGCCTTTATTGGGCATGGAGTTAAAGAGAACTTGTAGATCAGTACTCGTTATTGGGCATGGAGTCAATCCCAAATGGGATTTGATCCAGTATGAAATCCTCCTGAAACCTACTACACTTTGGACTTCTTCCTTTATTCTTAAACTGAAAATACTGAACTAGAAATACTACAACTAAATATTCTCGACTTCTGAGCTTATTTATGCACAACTCCTATATATTTATTCATGTCTAAACTTAATCAAGTGAATTCATCCTTCTAATGGCACCAATCCAACATCTACATGTTAGACCTAATGCCTCCATACTATTTAAATTTGAAGATCACAATAGGGAGGTACCATGAAAGTTTTCCAGATAAAAATATTGGCACATACCTTTGCATAAATGCTTGTTGCTGACAAAAGAAAGTTTTCATATAGTAAGATATTGGATCATAGAACTGATGAGACCAATTTTCTGCTACCGCCTTTTCTGGAACATCTTGCTGATGTAGACTTCTTTGAACAGGGTGGCTTCCTTCACTGTTTGACTCCTCAGTTTGAGGTTGTATGTGAGAAGATTGATTGATTTTTTTTGGTGACAACAATTTAGGCCAAAAAGATAAATCTAAGGTTTGTTCCTCATAATGCTAATGTTCTTCGTATAATGCCAATTCTTGACAAAAATATTCCCCCTCCTGCAAACACACCTGATGAGCTCCACTAGTTTCTCCTCTATTCACAAAATCATTAAAATTATGAACATTGTAATGATCTTCCAGAATTTCAATGTGTAGATCAGTTGTTGCAACGAATTTTTGACTAGAATATTCAGAATGCTTAAATTCTTATGTTTCAGCAATACAGGAATCCTCTGACACTTGTTGAAAATCCGTGTTCATCTTTGAATTTGCATTATCTTGTAAATAAATTCCAACGTTTTCTTGACAGGCCCTCTTGTCTTCAACAAAACTTGTTCTTTCAATATGACAAGAAAAATTTCTACAAGCCCACACATTATCTTCGATTTCTTGTGCATAAAGAAACATCATCTCTAAAGTGCAAGGCTTTCTCTCCTTGAGATAAAAAGCCAAGACAATAGAAAGAACCCTCAAATAGTATATCATAGCTGCATTTTCAGGAGGTCGAATTTCTTTCGGCATGTTGAAATATACTTTTCGAAACCTCCTATTAAACGCAACGATTAATTCATTACTCTGCCTCTAGATAGAATATAACTCCAAATTTTTCTTTTTGTATGACTTGTGCTCGCCCCAATATCTAAGAAAGTTGTCTTGAAAACTCTGCCATGAACTAATTGAACCTTCCTTTAAACACTAGAACCAATCCTGAGCACCCCGCTTTAATGAATGACAAAACATCCTTAAAGCCACATCTTCATAGATAATTTGAAATTTGTCTAGAAAGTATTCCTATGCTAGGAGGTGTTGTTCGACTGCAACCTCATCACTTTCTCCAAAAAAACTTGGCAGAACTTTAAAGCTTTTAAAAGGATATTGATGAAGAACTGTAGGCAACACCAGGGGTTTGAAAATCACCTTGGTTCCAAGCTGGAAAGAAGCAGATTGTTTATAATGAGGTATAATATTATCATCCAAATATGATGAATCCTCATCTTTATGCTCGGACTGTGACAGATTATCTTCAGGAATTCTAATGCAACATTAATCTCTACTCTCATGTTTAGGAGATAAAGTTGTGTCAAGATCAATAATACAAGAAAAAGAAAAATCTTCTTTCTCAAATAAAGAATGTACTTTTTGGGCCTTATAATCTTCTTAGAATATAAACTAGGAAACAATATTCTTGATGTGTAAGGGAAAATAAACCACTAAACTGATAGTGAAAAATAAAACTTCCTTTAAAAGTGATCAGGTGATCATGCCCAAGTTAATAATTTTTATCAAAAATGAAAGTGCTCAGAAGTGGTTGTAGTCTGATCGACTGGAAAGGTCTCGTCGCTGCAATTCTGGCACTGTGAACGGTTCTCAAAACTGAGGTTGTATGCGAAAGTTATTGAGGTTTTAAATCGTCCAGTGGACTCCAAAGCAGGACTTTTGACTTAGTTTGACTATGAAATTTTTATAAAAAAATATAAGTTGAAAAAATCATTTTTGTATGTTTTTGGACAGCCTATCATAGGGTGCGATGTGGCCTTCCTGAAGGCTGCCACGTGGCCTCGGGCTTAAAGGTTGAAAGCTTGGAAAATTTTGAGGTTCATGGGATTCGAACCTCAACCCGACAGTTCGGGCAGGGCCGACCCGACCGGCCCGCCTGTGGCAAGTTCTTGAACGAGTCGGGCTTCTGAATGTGTTGTTGGCTCTTTTGGGTTGAGCGAAGAAGTTTGGGGGGCTGGCCCCTCAGGTTTAAGCCCCATCACGACATGACCTCACGTTGAGAACCGTGGCTTAAGAGTTTTGAAAACCGACGGAAAATTTAAGGGCTAGCCCTAACATCATGTAACCTAGCGCTCACGACCAAGGTCTTAGCTCCTTACGGCAATGTTTAGGGTGGAAGTTACGGTTTCATGTGGCCAGCGCGGACCTGCAATTAAATGTTACAGTTTTGTCAATGGTTTAAACGACGGTTTGTTCCAACGGGGGTGGGGCATGTGACCACCCCGCCCAACATTTATTGCCACCACTTAACGGTTACCACCAGATTTGGCACGGTCCAGAAAATTTGGATATTTCCCATTTTTAGCGCTGCTAACTGGATTTCCTCCCGTTTTGGAGGAGAATTTTGGGGGACACTGGGCAAAAATTTGTTTTTGCCATAACTTCTTCAGTTTTTGACCAAACAAGGTGCAAAAATAGTCAATTTTGGGTTTCTTGAGCATTCTGAGCAGTTTGGAATAGGTTTCAGGTTGAACATAGGTGATCTACAATAATTTTTTCTTCGAGGAAGATGATGGAGCCATCAGGGCCATCATGGAGAAAGCAATGTATTGGGCTCATTTTATCTGTTTAGTGTAAATGAAAAGCCATTTCTAGATATTTCATATCTTCTGAAGCTGAATTTACAGTTTTTTTTCCTATTGAGGCTTATTTTCACTTGTACAACCATTTTGAGCAAATTAATACAACAAGGACATGCTATTGGGGAGCCTTGGACCGGCAGATGTAGCCCAGGAGGGGTGAACTGCCTCAACAATTTGTTGTGTAATATGCTGGTGAATTTTACTTGCTGTGCATTTCTGTTATACTATGTTAAATAGTTAAGTTACTGAATTAATTCTCACACAGAAAACTCAAAAACATAACCAAAACTAATTTGTTTAACCTGCAATTCATGGAGAACAATTTGCACACTTTATTATATCAGTTTGGATACTTTGCATAGTGTTACAAATATCGTCCGTTCAGATCAAGTGGGTATTAGAGCTAGATTTTTACTCTGCATTATTCTTGTGCAAGGTTTATTTAACTGTTTGCAAGGTTTTTGATGCTTACTAGGCTTAATCTCAAGAGAGGAGAAGGTCAATTGGTGAGAGCTCATAGCAATCCTCAACCAAGGAGGGAAAGAGTGCCATTATCTCCACCTTCAATGTCACCTCCAAGAGAAGCAGAATAATCCATAAGCATGTCTTCAAGGGAAGGAGAAATTCCTGAAGACATTGATCCCAAAGAGGAAGAAAGGGTGTTCAAAAATGCATTCCTAGACATGAATGAAATGGTGAGGATACTCTACCAAGAAAGTAATTAAAGGCTTGAAGGAGAAGGGTCTAAACATCACAAGGAAGGAGAGGGATCTTTAGGAGGAAAGAAAAATGAAGACAAGTCAAAGAAAGGACATGGAGGAAATGGTGCTCCACCATCCCCATCTTCATCCTCTTCCTCATCATCATGATCCTGTACTTCAGTGAATCAATCTCACAAGTCAAAGAACACTGGTAAAAGTCCATTTTTAAAACTTGATGTTAAGTTTGAGTTGCCTATGTTTAATGGTGAATTCAATGCAGAAAAACTTGACAATTAGATAAGGCAGTTGGAGGTTTACTTGAGGATACAGAACCTCCATGATGACGACACCAATATTCAGCTAGCTTCTTTGAGAATGGAAGGTGTAGCACTGGTTTGGTGGGAAGCCAAAACCAAGGAGGAGATTAGAAAAAATGGTAAGATCACTTTATCATGGGTTGATTTCATTACTGCAATTAAACAACAATTTTATCAATTAGCTTATTTACAAAAAGCTATCATGAATTGGAAAAATTTCAGACAACTTAAGGGACGAAATGTACAAGACTACACCCAAGAGTTTAGGAGAAGAGCACTCTTATTAGGGGTAGACTTACAAAGTCAAGATACTTTGCTGAAATATATAGGTGGTTTACACAGCTACCTTAGACATACTATCCTTATGTTCAATCTTACTATTCTAGACGAGGTTTGTTTGCAAGCCACACATTTAGAGGCTAGAGGGAAACATACTTTTGATGAGGGTAGAAACAAGCGTTTTAAGGGGGAAAACAAAGATAAAACCTCAAAAGGAAAAGGCAAAAGAATGCATCTGTCAAAAAGGAGGGTGAGAAAGTGATATGTAAACATTGTTCAAGAGAAGTCCATGAAGAGAAAAACAGTTGGAAACTTCATCCTAAAAAAAGAACTCAGTTTAACAAAGACAAAGGGAAGAAGAAAACTGCAGCTACAACAACTACACAACAAGACTTAGGTGATGATTCAGGTGACGAAACTAAAATTACAGCCATGGGTTTGAATAATATGAAAGGTAAAGAAACTGAAACTAAACCAAGTACTAGTACTTCAAACTCTCATGTACAAGCTCCAAACGAGGAAGAAATAATTGAATTGTTCCATGCGAGGGTTATCTCAAAACATACAAAAATTGACACATTGTTTGACAGTGGGTCACAAGTGAATCTTATCTCAGAAGACTTAGTCAAACAACTAAAACTTGAGACCATTCCACATCCAAGACCATATCCACTTGGTTGGATTTGCAAGGATGCAAACTTACGGGTTTCAAAGAAGTGCATATTGCGCTTTGCAGTTACTGCACATTTCAATTACACAGTTGAACTTGATGTAGTTCCGCTTGATATATCAGGAATTGTTTTGGGAAGTCCTTACTTATATGAAAAGAAATCTATCTTCCATCGCAATGAGAACAAGTATCATATATTTAAATATGGAAAGGATTTTATTGTTAGAGCACATCGCAAGAATACAAATATAGTGATAGTAAATGTTGGACAGGTAAAAAGGCTAGTGAATTCTAGTAAGAGTTTTGTACTTCTTATGGTTAAGCCTAAGGTTGATGTGAATTATGAGTCATTTCAAAGTTGTGATCCCAAGTTAAAATCAGAATTATATGATGTATTTGATGCACATCATGAGATGTTTCAGGAGCCAACAGGTTTGCCTCCTAAAAGGGAGATTCAACATGAAATATAGTTGCAACAAGATTGTCCTCTTCCTAACATAGGCATGTACCGCATGTCTGTCATGGAGAATGCTGAAATAAAGAGGCAAATTAAAGACTTGTTGGACAAAGGTTTCATAAGACCAAGCACTTTGCCATGTGGGTCATCGATAGTGTTGATTCCCAAGAAAGATGGAACTTGGCGTATGTGTGTGGACTTCAGGGCATTGAACAAAATAACGATAAAGAATCGATACCCACTTCCAAGGATAGATGATTTGTTAGATTAGCTGAAAGATGCTAAATTTTTCACTAAGTTAAAATTACGTAGTGGATATAATCAAGTTAGAATTGCAGAAAGTGACATTTGGAACACTGCATTCAAAACCAAACAGGGACTCTTTGAGGGGCTTGTTATGCCTTTTGGTTTATGTAATGCACCTGCAACTTTCATGCGGGTTATGGATGATGTATTACATCCTTTTCTTGATGATTTTGTTATTTTCTACTTATATGACATCTTAATTTTCAACAAGACTAGAGAAGAGCATGTCATGCATGTTAAGAAAGTACTTGATATTATGAAGAAAAAACAATTGTTTCTTAAAATGTCAAAGTGTGAATTTGGAAAGAATTATTTGGTTTATTTGGGACACATAGTAGGAGGAGGTGCTTTGAGAATTGATCCTTCTAAAGTAGAAGCCATTGTGAATTGGCCTACTACCAAATCCATTACAAAGGTAAGAAGTTTTTTGGGTGCAACTCAGTATTGGAGGAAGTTTATTTCTAACTTCTCTGCCATAGCAGCTCCTATGCATGCAGTGACAAGTGTGAAACGTGCTTTCCAATGGGGAGGCAAGAAACAGAGAGCTTTCGAATATTTGAAATAGAAGATAAGTTCAGCTCCAGTCCTTGCATTACCGGACTTGAGATAGCCATTCAAGATTCAGACCGATGCTAGTGATTACGCCGTGGGTGCAGTTCTCTTACATCATGGTAAGCCTATCGCTTTTCTTTCTGAGACATTTAATGGTGCTGTTGTGAATTATCCTACATATGATAAAGAGTTGTATGCGTTGGTACAAAGTTTCAAAAAGTGTAAACATTATTTGATGGGAAAAGAAACAGTTGTACATACCGACCATCAGCCTTTACAGTACTTGCAGTTGCAAAGTAAATTGCAGCAGTCACGACATTTCATATGAATGGGTTTCCTACAACAATTTCACTTGGTAATAAGGTACAAGAAAGGTATTTTCAATAAAGTTGTTGATATTCTTTCAAGGACTATTATTAGTGCTACTACTTTACTTAAGAATGATTCTATTGTACATGAGAGTTACATAGAACAATATGCATTAGATGTTGATTTTAAGGATGTGTATGCTAACTTGAGTGAAGGGAATCAAGTTGAGGAGAATGATTATCACTTGCATAATAATTTGTTGTTTCATATGGGCAAGTTGTGCATACCACAAGGAGAGAGACTAAGTGTCATGAGAGAAGCTCATTCTTCTCTTATTTCTGGACATTTCGGGGTAAGCAAAATGGTGGCACATTTACAGAGGTATTGTAATTGGCCTCGCATAATAGATAATGTTTCACATTTCATTAGAAGTTGTTCATTATGTGCTACAAGAAAGCCTAGCAATAGGAATTTTGGTTTATGTACGCCATTACCAGTACCTTCTAGACCATGGGAAAGTGTTTCTATGGATTTTGTGGGAGGTCTACCAATGTCTAGAAAGCAGCATGATTATATTTATGTAGTAGTTGATAGATTCAGCAAGATGTGTATTCTTATGCCATGTAAGAAATCTATAACTGTTGAACAAACTGTTGATTTATATTTTCAACATGTTTGGGTTCATTATGTCTTGCCTACTTTTATTGTTAGTGATAGGGATTCCAGATTTGTTGGGAATTTTTGGTCCAATTTATGGAAGATGATGGACACTAAGTTGAAAAATAGTATTGCTTTTCATCCGCAAACAGATGGCCAAATAGAGGTAGTGAACAGAACCATTGTACATATTTTGAGAGGTTATTGCAGCAAGCATCCCAAGCTTTGGGATGAGCACTTTCATTACATTCAGCATGCTTACAACTGGGCCAAGCACTCTTCTACAAATACTTCACCTTTTGAAGCTTGTTTTGGGTATTTGCCTAAGTTACCTTTAGATTTCATTCTTGATAAGGATGTTGCCATTGATGGGCATAGTGGAATTGACAAAGCTCGCATGTTCATTGAAATAATTCAACTCATACATCAGCAAGTTCAAGAACAACTTGAAAAAAGTCAAGGCAAGCAGAAGGAGAGGCATGACAAACACATAGTTGATCATAAGTTTCAAGAAGGAGATGAGGTATGGCTGCATATTATTAAAGAAATAATGCAAGGAGAAGGTAAAAATCTGAAGCCTATTCGTTATGGTCCATTCAAGATTATTAAACAAGTTGGAAATAATGCTTTTCAACTAGATTTGCCTTCATATATGCAAATGTATTCCGTCGTGAATGTGGAAAATTTACATTTGTATGAGCCTCCTTTGATTGATGATCAAGGGAGTGAAATTCAACTGCCATCCATAGAAGATTTCTCGCCATACTTTTTGGATGAGCTTAAAGAGGATACTATCCTTGACAGGAGGAAATGCACTTCTAAGAGGGGAAGTGTCGATCATCTTCGGATTGGACTTAAAGGCAGCAAACCGAGTAAGGCTAAATGGATGGAGGTGGAAAAGGTGAGGGGTCTGTACCCTCATCTTATGAATAGGTAATTGAAGGCTTTTGGGGTCCAAACGCTTCCCAATGGGGAGGTGTGATCAAGAGATCATGTCCAAGTTAAGAAATTTTCTCAAATATGAAAGTGCTTAGAAGTGGTTGAAATCTGATCGATCGAAAAGGTCTCATCATTGTGATTCTGGCGTCATGAACGGTTCATAAAAAAGAGGAGGTTTGTAATCATCCAGTGAACTCCAAAACAGGACTTTTGACTTAGTTTGACTATGAATTTTTTATAAAAAAATATAAGTCAAAAAAATCATTTTTATATGTTTTTGGACAGCCTATCAGAGGGTGCCACATGGCCTTCCTGGAGGCTGCCACATGGCCCCAGGCTTAAAGGTTGAAAACTTGGAAAAATTTGAGGTTCATGGGATTCAACCCTGACCCGATAGTTCGGGCAGGGTCAACTCGACCGACCTGCCTGTGGCAAGTTCTTGAATGATTCGGGCTTCTAAACGTGTTTTCAGCTCTTTTGGGTTGAGCGGAGAAGTTTGGGGGGTTGGCCCCTCGGGTTTAAGCCTCGTCGCAACGTGACCTCACACTGAGAACCATGGCTTAAGCGTTTTGAAAACCAGTGGAAAGTTTAAGGGCTAGCCCTGACACCATGTAACTTGGTGCTCACGACCAAGGTCTTAGCTCTTAATAGCAACAGTTAGGGTGGCAGTTATGGTTTCATGTGGCCGGCGTGGACCTGTAATTAAATGTTATATTTTTGTCAATGGTTTAAACGATGGTTTGTTCCGACGGTTCCGGCGGGGGTGGGTCATGTGACCACCCCGCCAAAAATTTATTGCCACCACTTAACGGTTACCACCAAATTTGGTGCAGTCCGAAAAATTCAGAGATTCCCCATTTTTAGCGTTGCTAACTGGAGTTCCTCCAGTCTTGGAGGAGGATTTTGGGGGACACTGGGCAAAAATTTGTTTTTTCTATAACTTCTTCAGTTTTCAACCAAACAAAGTGTAAAAATAGTAAATTTTGGGTTTCTTGAGCATTTTGAGAAGTTTGGAACAAGTTTCAGGTCGAAAAGAGGTGATATACAACAGTTTTTTCTTCGAGGAAGATGAAGGAGCCATAAGGGAAATCATGGAGAAGGCAGTGTATTGGGCTCATTTTATCTGTTTAGTGTAAATGAAAAGCCATTTCTAGCTATTTCATATCTTATGAACCTGAATTTATAGTTGTTTTTTCCTACTGAGGATTATTTTCACTTGTACAACCATTTTGAGCAAATTAATCAAACAAGGACATGCCCTTGGGGAGCCTTGGACCGGCAGATGTAGCCCAGGAGGGGTGAACTGCCTCAACAATCTTTTGTGTAATGTGTTGGTGAATTATACTTGCTGTACATTTCTATTGTACTATGTTAAACTGTTAAATTATTGAATTAATCCTCACATGAAAAACTCAAAAACATAACCAAAACTAATTTGTTTAACCTACAATTCATGGAGAACACTTTGCACACTTTATTATATCAGTTTGGATACTTTGCATAGCGTTACAAATATCATCCATACATATCAAAAAGATTAAAACTCTGATACCCATTTTTTCCACGATTCTTTCTCATTTTATTGCCAGCAAAATTCCTTATCTAATGAAATATTCATCAGTGGAGTCGCCAGGTGAATAATAAACAAGAAAATTTTGTATCTAAATAGTTTCAATACCTAGGGAAAAATAACTTTGTGCCTTCGTACCCGGCAACGACGCCAGAAAATGTTGTATATTAAGAGACAATCCCTCAGTTGTGAAAGGAATCAGTGCTTAAGACATTTTAAAAGTGTGTCACTGAAATAATTTTATTATGAGGTCTTTGTTCTATCCGTCTGGAAACTAGTTTTCTAAAACCCTTAATGATCTAGAATAATAAAAGATTTCACAATTCCATTGACTGCTCATATCTGAATGGAAAAGAAGAACTATAGAGGAAAATAAAAGTAATATGATGTAAACAAAGAATCTATTACTTTTAAGTTTCATAGAGAATTCATGGAGAGAAAGGAAAATCATAATAATATGTTGTAAACACAGAATCTATTACTTTTAAGTTCCAGTGAGAATTTGTGAAGGGAGAGGAGTTGGAGTGAAGGAGTGTTATTAAGGCTATTTAACTCTTACTTAAAAACATAAATCAGAGACCAGATGCTTCTTTACTTCACTTCATTCAAGGAAGAAACAACATAAAATTACACAAGAAACACGAATCACCATCAACAGTTGCAGGAAACTTGCTGCTTATTTCATTCACCCATCTGAAAAAGAAGTACAAAATGTAGTCTCCAAGAGTTCCAGAACTCGAAACCCCTCCTCTCTCTTTCTCTCTTCCTTAAATACAAAAAAAATCAGTTTGTAACTTCTCGAGCTTCTTGAAACTCCTAGACTGCCTAAACTATTAAACTACTTATTACAATGCAATCAAGGACATCGTTATAGCTTCGATCTTAACAAAGAAAACAAAATAAAACTTGAAATATAATCCTTTTGTTGAATCTGATTTGTTGCCGATGTGTCTCCTTCTGTTTCTGTTGTGATATCCTAAGAGTCTGCATTAATGCATCTCTACCTGACTCTACCCATGATTTTTCATTTCTAACACTGTCATCGTGTCACTTACTATCCGATATACCTCTTCTTCTCATGCCTACAGCGTTTAGTCTTTGATTAATAAACTTCCGCAAACGCATACCGCTGTAATGCACGTAGCATCAAGTCTTTTCTTACCTGAGTCTGCCCTGTGTTCAGACTTTCCTTTGTAACTACCTTAAGACTGGATGTTAAAAGATATTCCATTACCTTTGAAAAATTGTATCGCGTTTGCTTCTCTATCGCATTTCAGCATTCCAATGTTCTACGTTATAATCCAATTTTTCCCTATGATGCAATTTTTACAAAGAAAAACTCATGTACCTAGACTTAAAACCTTTATACGTTGGCGATAACTTCCATCATGTCCGCTTCGTTACCGCACTTCGCACGTCGGTGAATCCTGTTATCTTATTATCACTATCCCTTCTGAGCTTGCGATGTGCGATATGCGAGGGGGTCCCACGACCGGACTTTAAATACTTTATATTCGAGCTTCGAACTATATCGCATCCGGTATTTGTTATTGCACCTCACACTTCAGCGAATCTCGTTATCTTATGATCAATATCCCTTTTGAGCTTTCGATGTGTGATATGTGAGAGGGTCCCACGACCGGACTTTAAATACTTTAGATTCGAGCTCTGAACTATATCGCATCTGGTCCTCTTAGTACATTTCACATTTCGGTGATTCAATCTTGTTCTATTCCTTCTGAGCTTTGCAATTGTGATTTGTGATATGCGGGCAAGCCCTCCACGAGCGATTGAGATTTGCGATATGCGATCAGGCCCTCCACATGTGATTACGATTAAGCCTCTGAACATTTTTCTGCACGTGTATTTGCACGACTTGAACCTAACCTGTGTGTAATGTTCTGAACGCATCAATCAGCCCGACCCTTGAACTGTTCAGCACATGAATAAGCCCGACTTGACCCTTGCTGTGCGCTTTTCTTCTTTACTAATCCTCTGGCTTAGATTACACTTCCAATGATGTTGCTTCCCTGATTTTGGTTCCAGTTCACATGTGATGATGAATCCTCGTTGAGCTTGTGGTTATCCTTTCAAGCATGTTGCAGGTATTCTTGAAATTTTAACAATTATTCCTCAACAACCTTGAATTGCTCAAAACCTCTCTTGAATTTTAGTTGAGTCAAATTATGCTACAAAACCACTACCACCATAGGAATAACCCAAAGGTTATAAGGGTCTAAAGCTAGCCCAAGGATTCCCCAAATTTAGTTTCAAGAAAATTTTCTCCAAATCTTCTCCAACCTCAAATATTTCATCATTGAAAGAAGGAAACATAATGAATAATTAATATTATTAGCTTGTAAAATTTTCATAATTATGGTAAGCCTATCAATAAAATACCCATGCTACGACTTTGGTTAACCCTTATCAATGTAATAAGGGCACAATTTACAAAATTTGAAAGACCATCCAATAGGAGATGATAAATACCTCATGATCTCTCTCAATTTTAAAATTCAAAAAAATTGTAAAAATTATCCATGACTTTAGAATTTACCATATCCTCTATTTTTTTCCTGAGGAAAAAATAATAACCTTTATTTTGAGGTGAAAGAGATACATTTTTTTAACTGCTTCAAGCACAACATCAATTTGTCCATTAAGGAGAAATATAAACGCATTATAAACCAATATCCATATACCTAACTACTATTGCATTACAAAATTATCCAATTACCTAAATAAGGGCTATATAATAAAAAAATAAAACAATCCCTAATTACCCATATCCCACATATCCCATATCCATATCCCACATATCACTTATAGGTATTATCAAAAATAAAACAATCCCTAATTACATTGAACAAGGATATAAAGGATAAACCATCATGCCCCACTCAAGTTGAAAAATAATTAAGCACTATTATATATGGAAGAATATAGGCTCCTAGGGGAAATCCACATCTACTTTGTGCTATGTAATCTCCAAAAAGAATTTAAAGATTTAGATTCCCTCCTTGGAAGGTCCATCTACGATTTTCATTAAGCTGATTGGAAGTTATATTATGGAGGTTATCCATCTATAACAAAATGTGTTCCATAACTTCATTATAAATTTGTTGTCCATCACTGACTTGCCATTACTATAGTCAATGAAAAGTTTTGAATCTCAAAAAACTTGAGAGCCATTGATTCCCTTCTCCATTGCAATTTGTGATAGATCTACTAGATCCTCTTAACGCTTTGCAATTAATGGAATCTTGCCCCAAAACAAGTTTGAAGGAATACTAGAGTGATTCAAATAGGTATAGTTATCCCCCATATCTATATACCCTAGGGTTTCTCTCTCTCATGCCATAAAAGAACCCTCGATAAGTGTTTTTATTAACTTCAAGAGTCCCTACTTGAATCACAAATTTAAGTATTAAGGAAAATTTTAATTCATCATGAACAAATTTAATTATGAAAAATACTTTAAGAGGAGTAAAGGAATTTCCTTCAGAGATAACGTCATTTATTATAATCCAAACTCCCCATTAAGTATCACAATGGAGGGATTTATGATCTAACATTGTGGAATACTCCATCGATACTTTATACCAATCATTCACATAAATTCCTTTCTCGTTTATTTTGCTTCCAAATAGAGAAAATAGTGTTTTCCATACCTCAATGGTGATGGGTAATCTATTAGGATATGCTAAGTAGTTTATTCATCATTAATACACAAGAAACAAAGTCTAAACCCTATTGGGACCTTCTCTAGAGAAATCCTAGGTTAGGACCTTAATTGACAAATAAAGACAAAGAAAAAATCTTGTTTTCAAAGATGACTTGAGAAAATATTAGCTTTTCACTCCTTAAGGCTACCCCCCATGTCAAGGATTGGTGGGAAACTTACTGAGAGAAAAGGGCCAAGGAGGAATCTACACTATTCTTAATCTCACCCACTTGGGAATATTTTAGTGATGATGTTAAGGAACAATAATACCCTATTAGAAGCTACAAGGGCCAGTACATGAGATGGAACACACTATGAAAAAAAAGGGACCAAGCAGTTCGGGAGTTCAAAAATATATTTCACGCCTTATGCACTAAGTTGGGTATCAGGGACTCTCAACAACATCTAGTGCTTAAGTCCTATGGTTGTTTGCATAGATACATATAGAAAAAAATTGTGTTTCCTGTACATCTCCTCACTTGCTGTAACATACTGATATGTTATCAAAATCGAGCAAAAATATAAACAAAATAAGCGATACTTTGGATCTACAAATCCTTCATAGCAAAAGTAAGGCAAGGGCATCCCAAAACCGCAAAATAAAGGACAGAGCTAGGGGTGACCACCCTAAGAGAACCCCTGAAATACACAAACAAAGAATGGTAATGGGGAGACAAAGAAAGACATGAGAAACTGGTGCGAATTCCACAAGGTCCCCACTCATAACACTAATAACTATCAAATAAAGCAACCACTAGCGGTGGAGCTAAAAGCTTCATATTCAGATGCAAGTTATGACTCTGAAATAGACCTAGAAAAGGGGAAACAAGTCATTGATCGGAACCCAGTGCCACGGTTGCTACCACCAAGGTCTAGCAAAGTGAGCCCAAATATACAGAGGAAGGTGAGCATATATTTCACTCACAAACATGGGAGAAGGGTGCTCCATTATGTTTCATTGTCGATAGAGAGAGTCAAAAGAACTTCATATTAGTAGGGGTCGTTAAGCGATTGGTCTTGTTGGCCTGTGACCACACTCAACATGGAGAAGTGATCCCTATAAGGAAATCACAGGGCATAGGTGTGAATTATCAAATGAAAGGCCAAACAATTCAAGCGTATGTCGGGCGGAAAGCCCCGCAGTCAAAAGATAAAAGTGCCACGGTCAGGGTAATATGATCCAAAGCTGTGATTAATTTCCGCATCCCACAAACCATTACATATGCTATATATTACATATAATATGTGTAATATCATTTACCACACTTAACACCTCTTCGCTCATCACACTTCTCTCCCCGCAAGATTTAAATTTTACCTTTCGTTGCTTATACATAAAACCTTCCAATTGTGATTTTCAATGTGATTTGGGTCCCACCTCTGTGCCACATCATTTGTCCCCGCTCATCTCGCTCCCCGAAAATCTTAACTCTTACCATTTTTTGTTCACGCATAAAACTTTCGATCTGTGATGTGCGGGTGGCCCCACCTCCGTGCCACGTCACTCCTCCGCCCATCGCACTTCGTACATCGCAATTCTTAACTCTTACCATCTGTTGTTCACACATAAAACTTGCAATCTGCGATGTGTGGGCAGCCCCACCTCCATGCCATGTCATCAATAACCTTTCCATAGATTTTTCTTCGCTCTTTTCAGTGTTAATGAGCCCCGCTAACTCCACTTTCTCTTCTGCCATCCTCCCCTCATCTCCGCTCCTTATCATGCATCCAACGACTCACGATATATTTCAGCACCTCCCTCACCTTCCAAAAGATAACACCAGGGGGGTCCGAAATGGCCAGTTTGTGAAATGACCTCTGGTGCTACGTGTCGGCGCATAGTGATTTCTCACCCCCCTTCCAATACCACAAACCATCTAACCCCCTTCAGAAAATTTGGTCTTCAGTTTCTGCAAGTTAAAGCACAGCATGATTTTTTGGTGGAACAACACAGCTATGGATATCCATTTGTTCCAGAAAAATCCCCGTTGAAGGGTGGGGCACACGCAGCACAGCTGGATGTTCCGCAACGGGAAGTGGAAATAATGAGAACTAGGGAGTGGAGGCTTCCAAACAGCAGGAGGAATAATATGATGATAGCCATCATGCCCACTTGTTCACAGCCACTCCTCACCACACCATTTGAAGGCTCTCATATTTGGCCTCCATGGTAAACCATGTATTTTCTATTTACTATATGATTGTGATGTTTTGCTGGTGAAATCTCGATTTCACCCATCCCTGTTTTGATTTTCTGAGTACAGAATTAATTGCTCGATGTATGCTCTGTAAGTTAGGTAGGATATTTTGATTTCACAGGTATGGGCCAATTATAAATGTTATAAGATCATAGAACCTTAAGCATAACTCTATATGTAGGGATTTCAGAAGTGAAATAAGGGTTCTGAATTTTGGAGAAGTTTGTTGTAGTTCTGTATAATTGTGCTCCCTGTGCTCTAAGATAAATATTTGGGAGAGTTGTTTTGAATTTAATATGATACAGCGTTGTGTATTTGGATTCCATATGGGGAAATGAGTAGTATGTATCTGTTTTCTTATGTTTATCAGTAATCTCATTTTTTATGTATAATCATCTTTCATGCTTTGTTGCTTTGATGATTCATGTAATGTAGCTGTCGGTGGTCTGCAATTTTATTCATTAATTCGTCTATATAATGCTCATGTATTAAGCTTGATGCACTCCCTTAATTTGCGCTCCACGAATCTCTGTTGTTTTCCATATCTTATTCATATCCACTTCCTCTGAGTTCATGGGAGACAAATTCTTAATCCTCTTAAGCATGTCTCTTGTGGGTTCCTTCTCCGTTCTTTCTCAACGCCTCTGCATATTTTTAAATCTTCTGCTCATTTTTTTATACTTGGCCCATTTGAAAGCTGTCAAGCCTCACAGCCTCCTGAGCCCTCTCACAGTATAGGGAATTCACATGAATAAGACTCCAATGTCTTCTCCATTCCTGACCCACCAAAACCATTATTTCTCTTGATTCATATTCTGTCAGAGGCATCTATACAATTGTCCACATTCAAACTCTTATTTTAATATGTCCTAGGCACTAGTCTTTAGCAACTCAAGGTTTTCTCTACGAGCTACAACATCTTTTTGGCGCCGATGTCAGGGAACGAATTAGAAAACCTTTCCCTAGGGTACGACATTATCTTCACCCTTAAATCAGGTGAGCATGGAGGGTTGAGAGTTGCATAGCCCTCACCTTGGCGACTCCACTATTATAAAAGTTCAAATCAAGTGTAATCCTTGCTTACACAAGGCCTAATACTTGATCAGATACTTCTCAATAGAGAAACCCTTCTGTATCTGATCCTAAAAATATTATATTTAAGAGAATCTGGAGGGAGAAGAAACCTATCCAGGCTGACTTACTCTCATTTTCTCTACAGTATTTGCCTTCCTCATATCAGAAAGTTGACATCTATGGTCTTGGCTCCACAACCCGTGTACTTAAGTATCCTCTAGAGACCTCTGCTTTAGCCAGTTCAGCCATAAAAAATGAAGTTGAATCCGCTGAAACTTCTCTGCCTCCCTTGCACCCTACTCCTGAGGCTAAATAATTCAAAGAAGTTACAGCACACCAAAGCTCTTCACAAATAAATATCAAAACCATTACTCAGCATATACCTGTTATACCACAACCAAATCATCCTCAGAGTTTACCACCACCACCCGTCATGGTTGTACCTAGATTCCTCCTCAACAAATATGATCCATTAGCTTTACCTCAAGTATTGAATGACATGCCTCAAGATTATCTAAATCCCCTGCCTCGGTTCACCAGAGAAGATAGTACTCCTACGCAAAGACATATTGAAAAGTTTTGCGCCTTTGCTGAGAATGCGGATGTAGAGCACTTAGATGTGGTGTTGAGACTTTTCGTCCAATCCTTGGATGGAGAGGCTCTAAATTGGTTCAAGTCTCTAGCTGATAACACAGTCACCACTTGGGAAGAAATGGAGAATTTCTTCACTCTTAAATGGGGATAAAAGAAGGACCATGGATACGTTATCACAGAGTTCAATGCCCTTAAAAAGATACACAATGAAGGTGTAACAGAATTCATAAAGTGGTTCAATAAGCTCTATAATAATCTCCCTGCTAAAATAAAGCCTCCCCAAGCAGCTGCCAAGGTGGTCTTTGCAGGAGCTTTTGAACCGGATTTTGGGTTCACTTTAAGGGAAATAAAATCCACATCTCTGGATCAGATCCAGACTAATGCATTGGACATAGAAGAAAACTTTTCTTCTACTGGTAAATTCAAGGGGAAGACTGAGCATGAAACCAGAAGAAAAAATAGGGAGGAGCTTCCACTTCAAATCAGGAGAGGGAATCACAGGAGTATAGAATTGAAGAAATGAATAAGTTGATTAAGAACCTCTCAAATAAGTTTCTTAAGCTTGAATTGGTGATCAAGAGATCATGTCCATAGTTCAAAAATGCTCAAAAATGAAAGTGCTCAGAATTGTTTGCAACCGGAGCGACCAGAAAGGTCTTGTCGCTGCGATTTTGGCACCGTGAACAGTTCGCAAAACAGAGGTCGTATGCAAAAGTTATAAAGGTTTCAAAAGCCCAGTAAACTCCAAAAAAAATGAGTTTGACCAAGTTTGACTTTAGAAATTTGAAAATTTAAAGAAATAGTATTCTGGGAATATTCCTCAAAATATTCTCTGAAATATTCCCCAGAATATTTCGTAAGGGTGAATAACCTTTTGACAAGTGGCAACGTTGGTTTCGATGGCTGGTTGACTTTGTTGAAAATAGACCAGTCAATGGATGCCACGTGGCAGACCCGGAGGCCACCACGTGGCCCCAGGCCGGAGAATTTGTGGCAATGTAAAAATTTTATGAGTCCACGGGTTTCGAACTCCAGACCTCACCTCTACAGGCAGGAGCGCCCAACCAACCGAGCTACGCACAAGTTATTAACCACTATAGTCGACGCGTCATATTTAAATTTGGTTGGACTTCGAGTTGGCGGAAAATGGGGGCCAGCCCCCACACATCATATGACCTCACTACAGAACTAGGCACTAACGATGGCAGAGATGGCAAAGGGGGCCAGCCCCGCTTCATAAGACCTATCGCCCGTGACTAGGGCTCAAGAACCAACGGTTGTGCTAACGGCTACGGTGATGGTGGCGGGTTCAAGCCATGTGGCCAGCGCAGACAGTTTAATGCAGCAGTTAAATGCGACGGTTTGAAAATTGTTAGATACGCCGTTTGTTCCGACGGTTCTGGCGAGGGGTCATGTGACCACCTCGACCCTGAAATTAAATTCCAGCCTAACCGTCCAGCGGATTTGGAGAACGCACCACCAAAATTGGCGGAAAATGCCAAATTAACTCCAGTTAGCTTCAATTCCTCCACGTTTAGTGGAGTTTTTTAAGGAACACTGGGCAAATTCTTGTTTTGGCCATAACTTCTTGGATGTTTGACCAATTTTGATGCATGGACAGTCAATTTTTGGTATTATCGACAATTTGAACACATTGGAATAGGTTTCAGAGCCATCAGAGGTCATGTTGTTCAATTTTATCTTCGGGAAAGGTCAAGGAGCCACTAGGGCCACTAGGGTGTTTTCAGTGTATTGAGCATCCTTTCACTATTTTCTGCAAATGAATAATCATTCCTGACTAATTCAAGCATTCTTAAGCTATTTTTACAGAGAGCACATCCATTTGAGGCTTTATTTAACATGTAATTACCATTTTTGAGCAATAATATATGAGGGACATGCCATTGGGAGCTGGACCAACAGATGTAGCCCAAGAGGGGTGAACTGCTTCATCAAATTTGCTGAGTAATATAACATGTGATGTTTAATTCTCTATTATTTACTATTTTACAGTGTTTTATAAGCAATTTACATGCTTTAACCTCACATAGAAATCTTCTTAACTAAGTTAGAACCATTTTTTTCACCTACAAACTTCAGAGAACCTTATGCACACATTTTAATTAGTGTTTGGATACTTAGCACAACAAAACTAATACATTCCAATCAGATCAAGTTGGTATCAGAGTTAGAGTTTTACTCTCAGTATTGTTATTGTGAAAAGTTTGTTTAACTGTTTGCAAGGTTTTTCATGCTTACTAGGCTGAAGCTTAAGTGAGGAGAAGGCCAATTGGCGAATACTTTAAGTAATCCTCAGCTAAGGAGGGAAAGAGTTCCGTTATCTCCACCTTCAATTTCACCTCAAAGGGAAGTAGAAGAAGTCATAAGAATGACTTCAAGAGAAGGAAAAATTCATGAAGAAGTTTATCCCAAGGAGGAAGAAAGAGTGTTTAGAAAAGCATTCCTTGACTTGACTGAAATGGTGAGAGTTATTTATCAAGAAATGAATGAAATACTAGAAGGAGAAGGATCCAAACTTCAAAAGGAAGGAGAGGGATCGTCAGGAGGCCATAACGATGAGGATAAATCCAAGAAGGGTAATGGAGTAAATGGAGACAGCGGAAAGTTTCCATCATCACCCTCGTCTTCATCTTCATCAACCTCTACATCATCTTCAATACATCATTCTCACAAAGTCAAGAACACGGTAAAATTCATTTTTTTAAACTTGATGTTAAGTTTGAATTGCCAAAGTTTGATGGTGAAGTTAATTCAAAAAAGCTAGATAATTGGATTAGGAAATTAGAGGTCTATTTGAGAATTAAAAATTTTCATGATGACGAAAACAAAATCCAATTAGCTTCATTGAGAATGGAAGGTGAAGCTCTTGTTTGGTGGGAAGCCAAGTCAAAGGAGGAGATCAAGAAATATGGTAGGATTATCTCATCATGGTATGATTTCATTTCTGAAATAAAACAACAGTTTTATCCATTAGCTCACATGAAGAAATCCATTATGGACTGGAAAAATTTTAAACAATTGAAAGGACAAAATGTTCAAGTTTATACCCAAGAATTTAGAAGAAGATCTCTTTTACTAGGAATATATTTGCATAGCCAAGACACTTTACTCAAGTATATGGAGGTTTTCATACTTACCTACAACATGCCATTCTCATGTTTAACCCTACAATTTTAGATGAGGTTTGTGTTCAAGCCACACATTTAGAGGCAAGGGGAAAACAAAACTTAGATGGGAATGAGGAAAGTGAGTTTAAAGGAAAATGGAAGAAAAAGAGAAATGCAAATTCTAGAAAAGAGAAGGGAAATTTTTCTGCAAACATTGTTCTAAAACAAGCCATGATGAGGAACATTGTTGGAAAATTCATCCAGAGTTGAAACCACGAAATTTTAAAGCCAAGGAGAAAGGCAAGACAGTTGCAATAGTTGAACAAGACCTAGGGTCAGATTCAGGAGATGAAACAAAAATCATAGCTATGGCACTAAATAACTTGAAGGGGAAAGAGAAAGAAAATAAACCCAGTTCTAGTATTTCTAACTGTCACATAGAAGCTCCAAGTGAAGAGAAGAGAATTGAACTGTTTCATGTGAGGGTCATTTCCAAACATACCAAGGTTGACACACTATTTGACAGTGGGTCACAAGCGAACCTTATTTCTAAATACTTAGTCAAGAAACTAAATCTTGAGACCATTCCACATCCTAAACCATATCCTCTTGGTTGGATTTGTAAGGATGCAAATTTACAGGTTTCAAAGAAGTGCATGTTGTGCTTTGCAATAACAGCACATTTTATTGACACGGTTGAGTTAGATGTTGTTCCGCTTGATATTATAGGTGTGGTGTTGGGCAGTCCTTACTTTTATGACAGGAAAGCTATCTTCCATCACCATGAGAACAAGTATCATTTATTCAAAGATGGCAAGGAGTACATTGTGAGAGCTCATCGCAAAAAACTAGACTCTTATTTAGTGAATGCAGGGCAGATGAAGAGGCTCGTCAATGCAAGTCAAAACTTGACATTGATGATGATTAAATAAAGGGAAGTTGTATATAATCCTTTTCATGCAAATGCTGATGTAAATAATGAGTTTTTTCAGTCTGAAAGCAGGTTATTTTTGAAATAATATGACAAGCAGTTGCAGAAATCATATTTGGTATCGATCGGTGCAGAAAACAAAGTGTTAGTGCAAGAAGGTGCAAAGTTCCAAGAGAGGGAAAAGCAACTTGACAAGGAAGGCACAAAGTTCAGTAATGATCATTGCTAGTTTCATAAAGGCAGGGTACTATGGCGAGGAAACTTGGTCAGGAATAGACACAAGTACAAGGCTAATTTAGAAAAAAATCGCCATAAGGACAGGATGCAAGGTGAAAGTAATTTTTAGTTTCCCTTGATTATAGACCAATTTAGAAACAATATGTTTTCTGCAAAGTTAAGTTTTTGTTCTGCAAGTTTCGAAAATGTGCAGCATGACAATGTCAAAGTCAGCAACAGTTGGTCAATGGAATCAAGGAAAAATTTGTCGTTTCAAGAAAAGCTCCAATTAATGAATTCAGGGAAATTTCAGTGGATTAATATTGGAAGAGTGGGGACACAGTATCCTCATCTTCATGTTCAGTAGTCTAGAGAGTTTTTGGGGTCCAAAAGCTTCCAAATGGGGAGGTGTGATCAGGAGATCATGTCCATAGTTCAAAAATGCTCAAAAATGAAAGTGCTCAGAAGTGGTTGCAACCTGAGTGACCAGAAACGTCTCATCGCTGCGATTTTGGTGCCAAAAACGGTTCACAAAATAGAGGTTGTATGCAGAAGCTATGAAGGCTTGAAAATCCCAGTAAACTCCAAAAAAAATGATTTTGACCAAGTTTGACTTTACACATTTGAAAATTTTTAAAAAGAATATTTCGTAAGGGTGAATAACCTTCCGACAAGTGGCAACGTTGGTTTCAATAGCTGGTTGACTTTGTTGAAAACGGACCAATCAACGGGTGCCACATAGCCCCACGCTGGAGAAGTTGTGGCAATATAAAAAATTTATGAGTCCACGAGTTTTGAACCTTGAACCTCACCTCTACGGGCAGGAGGGCCCGACCAACCAAGCTACGTGCAAGTTCTTAACCACTACAGTCGACGCGTCATATTTAAATTTGGTTGGACTTCGAGTTGGCGGAAAACGGGGGCCAACCCCCACACATCATATGACCTCACTGCAAAACTAGGCGCGGCAGAGATGGCAAAGGGGGCCAGCCCTAAGGACTAGCCCCGCTTCATAAGACCTATCGCCCACGACCAGGGCTCAAGAAATGATGGTTGCGCTGACGGCTACAGTGACAGCAGCGGGTTCGGGCCATGTGGCCAACACAGACGGTTTAATGCAACAGTTAAATGCGACGGTTTGAAAACCATTAGATACGCGGTTTGTTCCGACGGTTCCGGCAAGGGGTCATGTGACCACCCCGGCCCTGAAATTAAATGCCAGCCTAACCCTCTGGCGGATTTGGAGAACGCACCACCAAAATTGGCAGAAAACGCCAAATTAACTCTAGTTAGCTTCAGTTCCTCCATAATTAGTGGAGTTTTTTAAGTGACACTGGAAAATTCTTGTTTTCCCCATAACTTCTTGGATTTTCAACCAATTTTGATGCATGGATAGTAAATTTTGAGTATTATAAACATTTTGAACACATTTACATAGGTTTCAGAGCCATCAGAGGTCATCTTGTGGATTTTTAGCTTCTAGAAAGATCAAGGAGCCATTAGGGCCACTAGGGTGTTTTTAGTGTATTGAGCATCCTTTCATTGTTTTTTGCTAATGAATAGTCATTCCTGAATAATTCAAGAATTTTGAAGTTGTTTTTACAGAGAGAGAAAACCATTTTAGGCTTTATTTCACATGCACTTACCATTTTTTAGCAATAATATATGAGGGACATGCCATTGGGAGCTGGACCAACAGATGTAGCCCAGGAGGGGTGAACTGCTTCATCAAATTTGTTGAGTAATGTTACATGTGATGTTTAATTCTTTGTTATTTACTATTGTACAAAGTTTTATAAGCAATTTACATGCTTTAACATCACACATAAATCTTTTTAACTAAGTTAAAACCATTTGTTTCACCTGCAAACTTCAGAGAACCTTATGCGCACATTTTAATTATTGTTTGGATACTTAGCACATCAAAAATAATACATTCCAATCAAATCAATTGGAGACCAAGAATTCCCCTCCTCGTCCCAACTAAATGATTCCAAACTGCAGGTTTAATCCCCAGTATCGGAAGCCCCCTCTACAGTTTTTGCAGCAGGAAAGGAAGGAGCGGAAAGATCACATCCAACCTCTTTTGTACCTGGAAGCGGAAGTGGAGGGACAGGTCGAGGAAGTCACAGATAGCCAAGAAGATCAATTCCTCACTTACACAGATGATGAGGAAGGTGAACTCACCCTACAAGGGGAGCAAGAGGAGAGGGAAGTCCCTTCAGAAGACCAAGTAATTGACAATTACTACAGGCAGTTCATGGATTTCATACAAGCTTAACTCCACAAGAAGTAAAATCTTAGGTCCTACAGGAAGAGAACCCAAGTGCAAGAACAAAATGAAGAGTCAATCTCAAGATAACAAACCCCTCCTAGTTCTTCCAGTAAGGGGAAAAATCCATTAGTAGAGTCTGCCCCTCATAAATTCGTTGCATCCACTTCCACAAAACAAGCCCCTGATTCTCCCAAAAATGATAAGTCCACATCTATACCTTTGAAACTTCCCGACCCTCCTAAAGAGAATTTGAAAGAATTTATTATAGAAAAAACTCCCACGGCCTTTAACCTCTAGAAAGAATTAGAGAAGGTCAAGATCCCGGTTCCCTTGATCGAGCTCCTAAAGCATCCTTCATACAAAGGTCAAGTGTCTCAATTTATGTTGCCCCATGGTATAAGCCCTCTCCCTGACAGCCTCAATCTTCAGGAAAAAGGACCCATGGTAGTTTTTGGACCTCATGTAGAAGAGCAGGACTCAACCACTCCCCCATTCTATGTGACTCTAGTGATATATGACCTATTTTTGCATAATTGTATGCTGGATTATGGGGCTTCACACAACCTGTTGCCATTGTTTGTCATGGAGAAATTGGGGTTGCAGATTACCGGGCCTTATAAAGACATGTATTCTTTTGATTCCAAGAGGGTGAAATTCTTGGGCATGATAAAAGATCCGATAGTAAACTTAGCCCAGATTCCTGCCAAAAGTGTGGTAATGGACATTGTTGTAGTTGATATCCCAACTCGGTTTGGAATGTTGTTGTCCAGATCCTGGGGTTCCAAGATTGGAGGATCCATAAATCTTGACCTCACCTATGCCACTATTCCAGTATTTGGTGGGGAGGAAAGAATATTATACCATGAATCCAGATTCTTGAAGATGGTCACCAAAGCCGATGGTTCCACAAATTCTCCGGTATATGAAAAGGAGGGTTAATTCTCTTGTCTAATGCTCGAGGAGGACGAAAATTTCCTGCAAGAAATGAAGGTCTGTCCTCTAATACATAAGAATCCTATGAGCAGAGAGGAAAACAATATATGGACCTTGCAGTTTGATGGAGCTTATTCATGAGAAGGAAATGGGGCAGGGGTACTCTTAATATCACCAAAAGGATGCTTAGTTCCCATCTCCTTTAAGCTGGAATTCAAAGCCACAAACAATGTGGATGAATATGAAGCCCTGTTGTTGGGTTTGTAGACAACACAAAACATGAACATACAGAACCTCAAGGTGTTTGGAGATTCAGAGCTTGTAGTGAGGCAAGTCAAGAGCCAATTCCAAACTAAACACCTACGGCTCAGAGCTCACAGGAATGAGGTATGGGATTTGGTTGAGAACTTCTTTTCTTCTTTTAACATTCAGTTCATGCCGAGGGATTCTTTTGAAAAAATCAAGCAGGCATTTGCAGAAGCTCCAATGTTGATAGGTCCATATTATGGGAAGCCCTTCATGATTTTCTCTTTCGCCTCTCCTCATACAATAGCTGCAGTGTTGCTACAGAAGGATGACAAAGGGCATGAACGACCTATTGCGTTATTCAGCCAGGTTCTGTGGGATGTCAAAGTGAAATATAATACCCTAGAAAAGAAAGCATACGCTCTGGCCAAATCTCTAAAGGCATTTTGGGTGTATGTGTTACAATTTTCAATAATCGCCTATGTTCCCACAACAGTAGTGAAGGATATCTTGGTGCAGGGCGATAGTGAAGGAAAAAGGGGAAAATGGATTGCTAAGATTCATGAGTATGAGATGGAGATAAAGCCTACCAAACTCATTAAATGCCAAGGGTTGGCAAAGATCTTGTCTGAATCCAACTGTCAAGATCTGGGTATAAATATGTCTATGACAGGAGGAGAAGCACAAGAGGATACAGGTGCACATCAAGGTGCAGAATCTTCCACGCAAAAGACACATGTGAAGTACCTTATATCCTCATGGTATAAAGATATAGTGGAATATATTTTAACCCTAATATTCCCTCCTAACTATGATAAGGCCAAATACAACACCTTGAGGATGAGGTCTCAAAAGTACATCGTGGAAAATGGGTGACTATATTGGAAGGACCCAACGGGGATCCTACTATTGTGTTTAACAGAGAAATAAGTTGACCAAGTAATGACTGAGTTCCATGAAGGGATATGTGGCGGGAATTATTGTTGGTGATCCACTGCACACAAGATCCTGAGGGAAGGTTTCTTTTGGCCTAAACTGTTTGGTGATATACATGCTCGCGTCCGGGCCTGCGAGAAGTGTCAAAAATTTGTCGAAAAGCAAAGGTATGCACCTCTCCCATTAGTCCCAGTACATGTTGAAGAACCTTTCAAATAGTGGGGAATCGACTTCATAGTAGAGAATCACCCGTCTTCTAGCAATCAGCATCGATGGATCCTCACCGTCATAGATTACTTCACTAAGTGGGTTGAAGTCGTGCCTGCAAGTAATTCCACCGATGGGGTAGTGATCAATTTCCCGAAGGAGAACATAATAGCTAGGTTTGGATGCCCTGCTAAAATCATCACCGATAATGCCCAGGCTTTCAAATTGGCTAAGTTCATGAAAAATTTTCAGCACTATAATATAATTCTGGGAAACTCCACTGCATATTACCCACAGGGGAATGGGTTAGTGAAGTCATCTAACAAGACACTAGTCAGGATTCTAAAAAATACCATCAATGAAAACCAAAAGAACTGGGACTCCCAGCTCAATTTTTCACTCTAGGAAAATCTCATCACCACTAAAAGATCCACAGGGAAGTCCCCTTATGAAATGGTGTATGTAAGATTTGTCGTCTTTCTTATTCAACTTGCATTACGAATGGCCTGATTCTTACAAGAGAGTGAGGAATATCCAAACAACCTTATCAAAAGAATGAATCAATTGGTCGAGCTGAGTGAAACACGAGAACAAGTAAGCCTCAGACTAGCAGAGTACCAAGAAAATATGAAAGGCTTATTTGATCAAAGAGCTAAAGACAAGGAAATCCAAGTAGGGGATTTGGTGCTACGATGGGATTTCAGGCGGGCAGACAAAGGGAAACGTGGGAAGTTTGACCCCCTCTGGTTTGGTCCATTCAGGGTGGCAAAGGTCAAAGGCAACAATACTTTTGCATTGGAGAACTTAGAAGGAGACATACTTGAGGCACCCGTAAATGGGAAATTCCTCAAGTTATATTTTCATCACTGACGTGGACTAATCTGGCTCATTGTATATATCATTCCACTGTCTATACTCCATTTTGTTTCCTCCACTGTTTGCATTTTCCATTTCATCTTCCATATCATCTTCCACTGTTCCCATTTTGTTTCATCCACTATTTGTATTTTCCATTTCATCTTCCATTTTGTGCCCACTTGACTATTGGTATAAAACTTTGTCTAAGCAGTATGCATTTGTGACTCCATGTGCCCAATAAAGCACAAGCATTCAGGTCTGCAAGCTCTCAATGCACTTATAACAGCGCGTTGCCCCCAGATGGAGCCAATGTTGGCCTGTGACCGCACTCAACATGGAGAAGTGATCCCTATAAGGAAATCACAGGGCATAGGTGTGAATGATCAAAGGGAAGGCCAAGCCATTCAAGCGCAAGTCGGGCAAAAAGCCCAGCAATCAAAAGATAAAAGTGTCGCAGTCAAGGTAGTATGGTCCAAAGTTGTGATTAATTTTCGCACCCCACAAACCATTACATATGATATATATTACATATAATATGTGTCATATCATTTACCGCACTTAACACCTCTCCGCTCATCACACTTCGCTCCCCGCAAGATTTAACTTTTACCTTCTGCTGCTTATCCGTAAAACCTTATGATTGCAATTTGCAATGTGATTTGGGTCCCACCTTTGTGCCACGTCATTCATCCCCACTCATTGCACTTCGCTCCCTGTAAATCTTAACTCCTACCATTTTATGTTCACGCATAAAACTTGTGACCTGCAATGTGTGGGCGGCCCCACCTCTGTGCCATGTCACTCCTCCACCCATCGCACTTCGCACATCGCAATTCTTAACTCTTACCGTCTATTGTTCACACATAAAACTTGCGATCTGCGATGTGCGGGTGGCCCCAACTCCATGCCACGTCACTCCTCCGCCCATCGCACTTCTCACATCACAATTCTTAACATTTACCCTTCACTGCTCATACATAAAACTTGCGATCTGTGATCCGCGGGCGGCCCCACCTCCATGCCACGTCACCTTCCACTTTCCGCTCATCGTACATCGCTCCCCGCAGTTCTTAACTCTTACCTTCCACTATGCATGACATATAAAAATTGCGATATGTGATCTACGGGCGGTCCCACCTTTGTCCTACCACGTCACCTTTCTGCCACCGCAAATCCCACATCGCAAATTCTAGCATTTACCCTCCATTCCTTATAACAAAGCTCTCTAGCTTGTGATTTGCGATATAAGATGGACCCCACCTTCCTGCCACATCATCAATAACCTTTCCATAGCCTTTGCTCCGCACTTTCCATTGTTAATGAGCCTCACTAACTCCACTTTCTCTTCCGCCATCCTCCCCTCATCTCCGCTTCATATCACGCATCCAACGGCTCATGATCTATTTCGGTACCTCCCTCACCTTCCGAAAGATAACATGGGGGGGTCCGGAATGGCCGGTTTGGGAAACTACCCCCTGTGCTACATGTCGGCCCACTGTGATTTTGCACCCCACCATCCAATACCACAAACCATCCATACCCCCCTCTGAAAATCCAGTCTTCGGTTTTTGCAAGTTAAAGCACAGTATGATTTTTTGGTGGAAAAACACAGCTATGGCTATCCAGTTGATCCAGGAAATCCCCGCTGAAGAGTGGGGCACGTGCAGCATAGTTGGTAGTTCCGCAACGGGAACTGGAAATCATGAGAATTAGGGAGAGGAGGTTTCCAAACAACAAGTGGAATCATATGATGATAGCCAACCTGCCCACGTGTTCACGACCATTCCTCGCCACACCGTTTGAAGGCTCCCAGATTTGGCCTCCATGGTCAACCATGTATTTTCTCTTCACTGTTTGAATGTGATGTTTTGCTGGTGAAATCTCGATTTCACCCATCCCTGTTTTGATTTTCTGAGTACATAAGTAATTGCTCGATGTACGCTCTGTAAGTTAGGTAGGATATTTTGATTTCACAGGTATGGGCCGAGCATAAATGTTATAGGATTGTAGACCCTCAGGCAGAACTCTATATGTAGGTATTTCAGAAGTGAAAGAAGGGTTATGAATTTTGGAGAATTTTTTTGTAGTTCTGTATAATTGTACTCTCTGTGCTCCGAGATACATATTTGGGAGACCTGTTTTGAATTTAATATGATACAACATTGTTTATTTGAATTCCAAATGGGGAAATGAGTAGTATGTATATGTTTTCTTCTGTTTATCAGTAATCTCCTTTTTTATGTATAATCATCTTGCATTCTTTGTTTATTTGATTATTCGTGTAATGTAGCTGTCGGTGGTCTGCAATTTTATTCATGAATTCGTGTCTATATAACGCTCATGTATTAAGCTTGTTTCACTCCCTTAATTCGCGCTCCACAAATCTCTATTGTTGTCCATATGTCATTCATATCCGCTTCCTCTAAGTTCACGGGAGACAGATTCTCAATGTCTGTCTCTTGTGGGTTCCTTCTCCGTTCTTTCTCAATGCCTCGGCGTATTTTTAAAGCTTCTTCTCATTGTTTTATACTTGACCCATTTGAAAGTCTTCAAGCCTCACAACCTCCTGAGCCCTCTCACATTATAGGTAATTCACATGAATCAGACTCCAAGGTCTTCTCCATTCCTGAACCACCAAAACCATTATTTCTCTTAATCCATATTCTGTCAGAGGAATCTATACAATTGTCCACATTCAACCTCTGATTTTAAGATGTCTTAGGCATTGGTCTTTAGAAACTCAAGGTTGTATCTGGGAGCTACAACAGGGCCTACTCACAACACCACACTTGTAGCCATACACCATCGAGTGGCTCCACCAAAGGGTGAGATTTTTGCATTTTCCAACAATGCCGCCTACCCTACAACATGAATCCTTTCAAGAACGAGGTTGTGTGTGATGTTTCTCCCCTTGAAGTTGTGATGTTCTGTTAGGCCAACCATACTTGTGGAAGTGTTGTGTATGAGTCTATACCTCGTAGTGTTATTGTTACTTTGGGTAGACAAGATATAGGATACTAGAGGTAGCTCTGCTTACTGCCATTTCTTTAATCTATGCTAAGAAATGTAGTAAATTCATCTCCTATACTATGAAAAAACATTTCTTCCTGATTCCTTGTCAAAGAAATGAGAAGATCATGGCTACATCCATGGCCTCCACACAATGCTCCTCCATGCAACATAGGCAAGTGGATAATGTCGTGGAAGAATACAAAGACATCTTCTCCTCACCCACATGGGTACCTTTACCTTGTCAGATCAAGTATTCAGTCGATTTGACCCCCAACACAGCTCTACCCAATCGGCCAATCTACCATAGCTCTCTCCCGTAAAATGATGAAATCAAGTAGCAGATCTAAGAGTTACTACAAAAAGGATACATCCAACCAAGTTCCTCACCTTTTGGAAGCCCAATTGTACTCATGTAGAAGAAGGATGGGACTTGGAGACTCTGCATTGATTATTAAGATTTGAACAAAATCATTGTCAAGAAAAAGTACCTAATTCCTTGAATTAATGACCTTATTGACTAGCTCAAGGGGGCCAGGTACTTCAATAAGATTTATTTTAAATCCAACTACCAACAAGTGCCAATAGAACCAATTAATGTGTGGAATACCACTTTCAAGTCCAAGGAGGGTCTTTTTGAATGGTTGGTCATGCCCTTTGGTTTTACAAATGCCCAAACAACTTTCATGAGGTTGATGGATGACACCTTGCATTCTTTCACCAACTCTTTCATGGTTGTATATTTGGATGATATCCTCATCTTAAACAAGAGTTGGGAAGAACACTTACAACATATTTGGGGGTTCCTTCACACTCCACGGTAGCACAAGCTATGTGTTAACTTAGAAAAGTTTTCCTTCAACATTTACAAGCTCCAGTATCTACCTTAAATTATTGGTGAGAAAAGTGTGAATGTGGATCTAGCCAAGATCCAAGTCATTTGGGATTGGGTGACCTCGATGACTCTAATATACCTTAGCATATTTTTGGGCCTTGCTCATTTCTATCGAATATTTGTGTTGGGGTTCTCTTATATTCTTTGGCCCTTCATTCAAGTTACCAAGGGAAAAGCAAAAGAAATTTTTTTTTGATCGGATTCAAAATATAATAAATTCAATGAATTTAAACATCTCCTTTACTCTGCACCAACCCTCACCATTTTAGACCTGCAATGGCCATTTGAGATTGAGACAAATGCCTTCAACTATGTTATTGGTCCACTCCTCATCAACAAGGACATTTGGTGGCATATCATAGTGAGACACTCTCTGATACTGTCTAGAGATACCCCACCTATGATAAGGAGATGCATTCCATCATGTAGGATTGTCGACAATGGAAACATTATAATATTCTAGGGAAGGAAATGATCATCCACACGAATCATAGGAATATTTAATTTATGCAGACACAAGGGAAGGTACAGAATGGCCACCATATGAAATGGCCCAAATATTTGCAACAATTCCATTTGAACGTTAAATACAAGAAGGGTAGCACCATTCATATCATATATTTCCTCAATTGGCTGTCAGCGATGAAACTGGCCAACATTCTCAACTCTTGTGGGCATGAGACCTATGGATGGTCATAACTATACAATAGTGATTCAAAAATCACTACCACGTACCAATGTTGATGGAAAGAGAGAAAGTTCTAGACTTCCACCTCCAGTATGCATTTTTGTGCTACCTGGGACACCTTTGTGTTCCTTCAAGCAAGCATTCCATGATGATATGGGAGGCATATTACAATAAATATCTTGGAGGGAAAAGAAGATTTTTTTTTAATTGTATTTTCAACTTATATCATTATAGGTTTACTCAAATGTAAATTGCATACACTTGTTGGATGTGAAATTAAATTCCCCATCCAAAAATTAGTACCCATTTTTCATACTTCTAAGTAGATCCATATCGGAAAAAAATGACACTACATGAAAAAAGTGTATTGAACACACTTTTTTCATGTATTTTCACTTTTTTTCGATGTGGGTTTGCTCATAAGTATGTAGAGTGGATACTCATTGATGAGAAATTTAATTCTACATCCAAATAGTGTCTACACTTAAAATTTGAGTAAAACTATAAGGAGATAAGCCAAAAGTACATTAAACATAGTATTTTCCTTTCCTTTTCTTTGAAAATTCATTCCTCTTATTTGATTACTTTAACTATTATTTTATTATTTTCCTTAGGAGGCCCATATTAGACTTCAAAATGCCCCTAATTTCTTGCACCGCCTGCGTCATTTCCATATCAACCATTAAGAAGCAAGGCCTGTACACCCTTATGCCTACTCCTAATTGGCCTTGGGAATCCATCTCGATGGACTATATGTCTGGCATTCCTTCTAAAAAGCATGGCAACGACTATGTGTTTTTTGTTGTCGATATATTTTGTAAGATGGCAATTCTAACTACTTGCAAAAGGAGTATCAAAGCAGAAGCCACTGCCAAGCTATTCTTTGAACGAGCGTGGGTACATTTTGGGTTCTCAAAAACCATCAAATCATATCGGAATAGAAAGTTCCTAAGTGCATTTTGGTTGAGCATCTAGTAATTGTTGGACACCAATCTCACCAAATCAAATTCCTTCCAACCCCAGACTGATGGCCAGACAAAGGTCTCAAACACAATGATCATGCACATTTTTCACATCTACAACTCCAAATATCCATGCACATGGGATGAGAGTATCCCCTATGTTTAGCACAGGTAAACCAGATCTCTCCATAGTTCAAATAGCTACAACCCCTCTGAAGTGGGATAGAGATTTCAATCATTGGGTCTCATTTATGTCGCACTACCCCTTGCAACTACATAGGCATAATATGTACATGTTCAATTTGAAGTCGATAATGATACTAATTTTATTGAATGAATTCAACACATCCACCACGTCCATGATATATTACAGAAATCCAATACTGAGTATAAAAAATTCCATGATCAACATTAGGTGCCACACAAATTTCAAGTGGGAGAGAAGGTTTGGTTGCATCTGCGGAAGGAGTGCCTTGTAGGGGCCCATTGGAAACTTCAACCACTTTGTTATGGACCTTACACCATCACCAATGATATAGGTGACAACACTTTTGAGCTAAGTACCCCCTCTTCTTTGGCCTACACCCAGTGTTCAATGTGGATCACCTTTAACCATATTTTCCACCATTGTTGGACACATTAGAAATCACAGAGACATTGACAATGAAAAAAATCAACCTAGATTGCATTGAACATAACACAACTAATTAGATTATGGACACACAAATTAAGAGCACTCACCAATAGAGGGTCCAACTGTATTGGGTTGTCAAAGCATGCCAACTCTTGCACCAAGGCAAGTGGCTCACGAGGGGCCAAGTTCAACAAAATTTTCCCCATCTCATGGAGGAACTCAAACCAATGGATATCATTGCTTCCTAACAGAGGAGGACTAGTCCATGTGGATATCAGTGGCCACTCACCTTTGTCATTGGCTCACAACCCAATTTTCCTATTTTAACATTTTTCTACTTTTAGTATTTTTTAGGTCTTGAACTTCCATAACCATTTTGAGGCCCTAAACTTTGGGAGGAATGAGATGAAAATAATTGTAGACTCTTCCAACAGTCAAAAATTGTATTCCTTGGATATACCTTTCCAATGAGATATCATGCATACCAAATGGATATTGTATGTCAAAGTTACGACCCTAAGAAGTTGACATACCAACTTACCCCATCAAGGCCCATAAGCCTTTGGCACTTCATCTCCTAGGGTTAGATTTTTGGATGTTTGGTGGGTCTCATTGTTTCTTGATGATGAAAATACATTTAAGCCTTGTTATAACACAATTCAGGAAGGCACGTAGCCATCACATCTCTTCTCAGATTTAAGCTACCGTCGTTTGAGCTAGTTTGTTTTCATTCATGTATATAGCTTTAACATTTTCCATTTATTAATTAAAGCCAATTTTTCAATGTATCTTTGTATTTTGGTTATAAATATGTCTTTAATTTCATTCTCTTCACAAATATGGATCATTGTTAGCCTGTATTTTGGTGTTGTGAGGAATTTCAATCGTTGGGGGAAACAATGTCGCCTTTGCACTTGTGCCTAGTTGTCACGATTCACATTTTGGCTAATCCCCATACCAATCATATCTCAACCCCTGACACCAACATTTTGTGGTGGCCTCTTACCTTTAGTAATATATTTGGTTAGTGTGGGACATGGTTGTATTTTGGGTATTGGGTTGTATGGCTCTCCATGTCGTGCTAGTGGTCTCGAGTCAAAAATGGGTCATTTATTATCAAGAGCAGTTCCATAGGGAACATACTCTAATGCATCATCAGATTAATGACTTCACCTCTTAGTATCGGGAGCTCACATCAACACATATACATGAATAAATCACCAAGATGGAGGGGGAAGCCTCTTCTCATTGGACCCCCCTCTCAGACACGAAGGTTCTTATTGAATGGTAAAATTATATCCCAAATATTGATCTTATGAGGGGTTGGCTCAACCAATATATTCAGATAGTGGATCTTTACTCGCAAATGAAATTTCTATTGGGGTAGACTCTTATGGATCATTATGAAACTTGCATAGACATTCTCCACTCACTTGAACACCTACCCATACACTTGAGGGATCTTGATCGGAGGATGGAGAATATTGAGCAACATTTTGGCATTCCCCTAGTGATAGGAAGACCTCCAAAGGACCCAAAAACATATGTCTCAACTGCAAGCTCAGATTCAGGCCCCTCATCCTAATTATGATATGGCTTTGGTTTGTAGTGTCATCTTTGCAGCTATCTTTGTACAAGGCCAATTAGGCCAATGCGTTAGTTTCATTTTGGTTACTTTTGTCTCTTTTATCTCTTAGTTCTTCCTCTCCTCCTTAAGGGAAGTTTATTTTTAGGTATGGTACGGTCTCCCTCGTGAGAGACCGACTTGACTTTTGTAATCCTCTATATATATATATATATATCCTAATTTAAAATAACAAAAAACATGCATCACAATCATAAATCACATATTTTCATATTATCAATCCACCCAAAATCCACCCAAACTTACTTAGAGTATGCCTAAAAACCCATTACACTGAATTAATTACTTTTAACTCTAGCGATATGAAAAGTATGAAATCACTAAACTATTGCTTCTTTCTTTCTTTCTTTTATATATATATATATATATATATATATATTCCCGATCATCATGGACAACCACGGCACAAGGTGTAAAAAGGAATCCCAATCTAATTAAAAATGTACACAATTATATTTAATTAAAAATACACCTTTAACCAACACAAAGGTTAAAAATGTTAATGAATAACACAAGCCACATTTGTTAAATTAAGAAGCAAATCCACGCTATATTAATATATCAAGGATAAATCCCCCAATCAACTACGTCGTAAGTAAGTTCAAAGTCAATTTTCAATAATAAAGAATCATGCTTGGTTACTTTTGCTAATTCCATAAATTTCCAAAAAGTGATAATTGAATCTTCTTTTAATAAAACAAATTTATTTCGGCTTCATAATTCTAAAATAAACCTTTTGAATTAACTTACTTGCTTAGGTTTCATAATTTATAAAGAAACCTTTTAAACTTTTAATATCAAAGCCTCGACTAATAAGTATAGTTTTTTTTATCTCACATATACTTGTTACTCTTGTATATAAAATTTGTTAAGTGAATCAAAATATAACATAGACTATACAAATACACCTTGAAGTCGATTGCAACTCCCTCTCGTGGGCATATTTGAATTCTTAAAAAGCCATAGATAAAAAAAAAATGGCGGAAGTACATATGGGATACTAATCATGAAGATGTATAAGTTAAGAGCATATGTATAAATATGAAAGGAAAACCAATTTAAACATAATAATATTTTTATAATGATTGATGAGCATTTAAATTGGTATATTTTTAATGTATTTCTAACATCTTTTTTAATTCAGTTTGAGTGGATCTAATGGTTAAGAGCATGTGTTTCCTCCTAAAAAGTTACAGGTTCAAAACCAGAGGGGGTAGAGAATGTATACCTTTGTAGACTTACCAGTCAAATCGCTATGCGGAGGTGGGTCCCTTGTCCCACAAACAAGGGGGTCTCATACACCAATTTGGTGTCTCGCTTGGCTGTGACCTTAAATTGGATTATTATTATTATTACCATCTTATTATTTATTTTTCTTATATTAATGCATCTTTTATAAAAAAAAATTAATTATGTCACTGCAATGTTCATTCTTATGCATTTAGGAAGAAATTTTCTTTCTTATGTTAGTCTCTGAGAATCCATAATTTTCACTCCATGCAAATACTTTTGAAGCAACGACAAATGATAGTTGTTGCAATACCCTCTTGTGTTTCTACAACACTTTTAGCTCGCAACAACACCCCAAGTACCTCATTGTTACAACACCATGTTGCAACTCCCACACTCCCACTGTTGCAACATGACTAAAGAGCAAGAATTGCAACTCCATTTATTGCAAGCATGAATAAGGTTTAGTGTTGCAACACGATAGAGCATGTTAGTGCAACTTTGATGTTGCGATATGACAAAGTGCAGTGTTGCAACTCCATTGCAGCAACTCAATAAAGCCAATAGATGGTGTTGCAACATGCCTAAGTCTAATGTTGTAACGCACTAACAACTAGTTGTTGAGGGTAATTGTTGCAACTGAGGGACAACTGGAACTATGTACCTCCAACCAACCCCCAACCACAAATTTATCATCAATAGGTTGTAGGTTGGCCATTTGACTACCCAATGAAGAAAGTAACAAAAGGTAGTTGGTTTCCAACAAAGGAAAGTTGACAACAACAAAATATCAACCTGGTTTCCACTTGTCACAATAGCTAAATGAACCAACATTTGTATGATATTTTCTTCTTTTTGGTGAAATGTTGTAATCAAGAATGAATATTATGAGAATCTGAAGATTCGCATGGTTGTCCTTCGACCTCTGAATCAAATTAAGACTACAATACTATGTATATAATCATCCTTCTCTACTTGAGCTAGGGAGTATGATGTGACAACTCTTTTCAATTACCCCAAATTTTGTAATGTGATTATAATGCCAACATGGGCACATGAGCCATGGTTGGATGACACTATGTATTTTAAACATTTAAATATGATCCTTATCATTTTTTTACTAAAGGAGTAAAAAACCTTTTAGATTCCAATGTATAATGGAGTTATCTTGCTTGGAAAGCCATAAAACCAACATTGAACTCAAATGTTGAAGTTAAAGAGCCATTTCCTAATAATCAATTTATGATATGTGATTGGAGGTAGTGGTGCAGACTTTATCAAACCGCTTCCTAAGAGATGATTTATGAGATTTTATTAGAGGTAGCAAAGAAAAGGATGATTCCCATTCCCCTAGTGCATAGAGGAGACAAGCTTGTGACCTATCAAACACATGAAAGAGACGTTGGGAAGAACGATATGAGTGCACAACGGAAGAGAATGGGATCTCTCATTTTGTTGGCTCTCATTGATGATTGTTAGAGTGTGTGGGATATTCCAGGCATTGGTAGTAGAAGATAGAGTAGTGTCTGAGTTGGTATGTAGATCCATGTGCATGAGTCAAACCCCATATGAACCTTGGGTGAAATCCTTATAAATTTTGGGTGAATTCCTAGTGAATTGTGTGTAATGCCACTAGATTATGTGTTTAAGCGTGTGTGGATTAGTGGGAGGCTCAGTGGAATAAATAATAATTGTGATGTTTGTTGTATAGCTAATAAATAACCTGAATAAGGAATTGTAAGTCACTATGGCGTTTGTGCGTAGCTGATAAACAACCTGGATAGTGGATTCTAACCCTTGAAACTTAGAAATACCCCATCTGAACCTTGGGTGAATTTATATGAATGAACTCAAAGGAAAGAGTGGGTTATTGTGATGCTTACTACTAGGAAAAACTAATAAGCCACCCTAGTGCTTTCCATAGTTATAACAGATAAGCCACCTTGGTGCTTGTTGTTATAGAGTAGTTGATAAACCACCTAGACAATGGAATCCATAAACTAATTTTTGAACTAAGCCTTTGATGTGAATTCCCTGAGCAAGAATTTCCTTATACATTGGATCCAACTTAGGGGTGGCCAGCTGCAAGAAAATGGTGGCGTCTTTGACCTTTGGTTGGGTGGAGAGTGGAAGTACCTCCTTCAATTTCCATCCAATTTAAGCTATATAGATAAGTATATTACAGTTTCATATTTGAATCATGAACTGTCATGTTCAATGTGATCTTATGTGTTTATAAATTTTAATTATTGTTTGGGTTGTGTTGTTCAATATGATTTTTAGGATTGATATTAGAAATTGTGTGTTTGTACTCTCTTAGCTGACAACATTGACTTCTGAATATAGTAGCTCAACTTGATTAAGGATTAGTAATGTCTAATAAATGGATTGTAACTCCTCCTATATAGTTATGAGAACTTGTGTATTCATTCTTAGTTAATTTCTAATCATAACTATGTAAAGAAGATTAACCATATCTCAAGTTGTGCAAGGGAATCAATGATAATTTATTAAGGGCTTTGTTGAATTGATGAAATAACCATCTTTAAATAATGTGTTTTTACGTAAAATTTTGTGAATGGTATGCATGGGATTAATTAATCATCCCTTTTTATCAATGTTTAATTGGTGTTTTAAACATAACACCCCAGGAAATTCATTACCAGGGAAATAAATAATATTGTCTCAAGATAGTATTATCGAGGTAAATAAAGCCTACAACCCCAGGGAAATGAAATACTAGGGAAAATAAAGTCGATAAATATGGTACCCAAGGAAATAAATATGGGGAACATGGTACCCAAGGGAAGTGATCCCAAGAGAGTTGGCACACATGGAAAATAAACGATACTCGCTCGGGGAAGTGGTATGTGGGGGAAACGATCCCAGGGGAGGTGATCGCCCAGGAGCATGTAATAGGGGAAGTGGTCCTGAGGAATATCGATCCATTGGAAGGTTGCATTGGGAACCATGATATCAAGGAATGAAAGTAAGTCAAAGTACAAATATGACATGTGTGCCATGTGGAGCCCCACGTGGTGGCGACGTAGCACAATGTGATCGTGTCGTGACATGGGTGCCACACAGATTCCTCTTAATGGCATGGCTTCTCTAACGGATTAAATTTCTAAGGGGCATAACTTTCTACCTAGGACTTATATTGAGGTAAAATTTATATCGTCAAAAATCTCTCGATGATTGAACGATATAGTACCATTAATTTTAGGATTCTAATACTTTGAGGAAAAGATTTTATTGTAACCCATGCTTCATAGCAAACCTTGGAGATCAGGTAAAAAGGATAACACTCCCACAACCTGAGATGACATAAGAGGTGGAAGGTATTACGGAGTGGTATCAAAGCACAAGTTCAACATTGGACTTGAAGGGGCTCCACATGAAGTAGAACTTAAGTTTATATGGATAAGTAAATTGGTTTGTTAAATGAATGTTGATTTAAACCAATAGTTGATGTGATCATTAACATTGACAAAATTCGTATTTGTCTTTTTTTTTCTGGAATATATAACTAACATGGGTTTTAGTTGTGCAATCAACGTCAATTCAACATGCTTGGTGTTAACATACCAAGGATATGATTAATACGTTTATGCTTGATTTAATTGACAGTTGTGTGTTTGTGACAACACATAAGAATACATAATCTACACCAACAAATAGAGGAATGAGCAGCAAAAGGGTACAATACACCATAGACATAACCCCTCCTATCCAGGAAAAATATTCAATTGGAAAGAGGCCAGAAGAAAAATTCCCTAATTGGATGGATTCCCTAAGAAGCTTGAGAGCTAAACCAAGGGGCTACAAGGATGACAACGAAAAGATTTTTAGAGCTCAAAAAAGGAAAGAAAAAGTGAATG
This sequence comes from Pinus albicaulis, assembly GCA_034641835.2. Taxonomy (NCBI): domain Eukaryota; kingdom Viridiplantae; phylum Streptophyta; class Pinopsida; order Pinales; family Pinaceae; genus Pinus; species Pinus albicaulis. The sequence continues at coordinate 962,238,132 of CM076574.1, forward strand.
TGGCACTACAAGGAAAATACCCTCTAGCAGATGCTTTTGAGGAACCCCACAGAAAAATACCCTATAAATCCGTTTCTAGTGGAGGTTACTAGAGGAGGTTGGCGAGCGGAGGGTTTTGCGAATGGTTTCCTCTCGGTGCACTTATCATTACACGTCACCCCGGTGCACTCTAACCACGAAAGCACCGGTGCAAACCAAAACATTGGCACACTGGACACCGTGCACTCCGTACTCACCCTCCCGGTGTGTCTTATTATTCTATAGCACCGGTGCGTCACAGATATTCCACGCCAGTGCATTATAAAACACAGCGCCAAAACCGAGACGACCCAGTGCGGTAGAAATAAATCGCACCGGTCCATCATAATACATCGTGCCAAAACACAAACCGACTGGTGCGTTTGTAAGAAATAGAACCGGTGCACCTATAAACAACGCGCACTGGTAAAGGGTTATATTAAAAAAAAATTACGGCAAAATGGCTATGACTGGCTGCGTCTGGTGCTTATTTAGAATGGCTTTTATGTCTGGTATGTCAGGTGCTCTATGTGCTGCTATGTGAGTTGCTCCATGTGTATGGCGTGTGTCTTGCGAAACCCGGGCCCGTTTCTAGTCTTTTCTTATTTTTTATATAGATAAAAAAATTATATCTATAAGTTCACCCCACCCTAGAACGCACCGGTGCGCACGAGACATTGGCACACCGGACAGCTTGCGCGACGTACACACACATCCGAGGCCCCCTATTTTTGTAACGCACCGGTGCTTCACCGCTCTTCCGCGCCAGTGCATCATAAAACAACGTGCCAAAACAGAAACACGTCAGTGCGTTGTTATCAAAGAGCACCGGTGAGCCTATAAAACACGCACACCATTAAAGGTTTATATTAGAAAATTACAGCAAAATAACCTAGATTTTTCAGTTTTCCAGTGTTTCTGAGCTCTCAATTACCGGTGCGCGACCTCCCATAAAATGCACCAATGCGCACGAGACATTGGCACACCAAACAGCTTGCGCGACATACACACACATCCGAGGCCTCCTATTATTGTAACGCACCAGTGCTTCACCACTCTTCTGCGCTGGTGCGTCATAAAACACTGCGCCAAAAAAAAAACGCACCGGTGCGTTCTTACCCAAGAGCACCGGTACGCCGATAAACCGCACGCACCAGAATAGCGTTACATAAAAAAAAAAAAAATTAAGGCCAAAAAATCGGTGCTTTACAACTATTCAACACCGGTGCTTTATGGATTTGTTGCCCCGGTGCCTCATCAAAATTTCGCGCCGAAACTGAAACATCCCAGTGCAGTGTTAGGGAACTGCCCTGGTGCATTATAAACAACGCGCCAAATTTGACACGGCCTGGTGCAGTTGTAGGTAAGCGTACTGGTGCTCCTATAAAACCCCACGCACCGGAACAGGGTTAAATAAATAAATTATAGCCAAAAAACTTCATTTTTCACTTTCCTCAGTGCTCCAGAGCTCTCAAGCACCAGTGCCATTTCCTTTTGTCTGAGCCGCCCTAACATCGGTGCTCTCATTGCACCCATTGCACGCACTACTGCTCTGCATTGGATACCAATCTCCAGCTTGAATTTTGAAAAACGGTGGGAAAATTTTCTTTTGCAAAGTTTACAGCCAATATGCCTCCTCGACGACGAAATGTACAGGTATTTTTCTACTTTTTCCATAATTAATCCTTTTAGCGGATTATAAATTGAAATAACCTTAAAAACAACCATTAAAAAAAAAAAATTTGTCGCGTGGTGCGTCGGATCTATTCGGCTCGCACAGGATAGCAGTGCTGCCTGTAAAATTTACAAGCCACACTGCCACCAATTCTAATGATAGCCACACCGTTTCTGGGGCAGTACCGAAAGGCGCCCCAAATATTTTTAAAATAAAAATAAAATAAAATAAATGGCAGTGCGCTCATTTATCCAGGCACACCGTTGACCACGGAAATCACAGTGTGGTGCGTTAACGGAATTATCCACCCTGGTGTATGTCAGCGCACTGCATTCTGGATTCCGAGAGGGTCAACGGTGTGGCCGGGTAAAATACTGCACCATCAGCTATGTAATTGTCATGAAGTCAGTGCGTTGATAGGACTATACGCGCTGGGGCGTATATTTCAGTCAGCGCACCGCTATTCTGAACTTTCATAAAGTTAACGGGGCTTGAAAAATAGACAGCTACACCGAGATCGATGTGTTGTATTTCATTAGGGGCATCGGGACCGGTGCTCTATATTCTTAAGACACACCGCGACCAGTGCATGACTTTTTTTATGGCGCACCGACTTGTTTGTTTGTTTTTTTTCAAAAAATATATATATATGTATATTCCTAAATACATGTATTTTTCAAAAAAAAATTATTTAATATGGCAATGATTCAGAGAGAAGAAGAGGAACAGCAGCAACAACAGGCTAAATAGTATGACATGAGTCGCCAATGGGAGGCCCGAGAGAGGGAGAGAGATGCATACCCTCGCCCTACTGCTGCAGATACCCAGGAGATCCTTAGGCAAGTAGGCCTCCTCAAGTTCTATGAGGAGGCTACAGGTGGAATGCCCACCGACAGGCTTTCTAGGTTGGTCTTGACCAGTGGTACACACCCACTGAGGAGGATATTTATTTTATTACAGGACTATCAAGGAGAGACGTGGATTTTCCCTCATTCCCAGACGTGCCAGCTGGTTGTGCAGCAGGGAGTCAGTTAGTTTACTCCCAGAGATACATTGGAGCACAAGTATTGTCTCCTTTATAGTTTTAGGTACCTGGAGGTCAGTTACGTATAGGTGTTTTTGGTATATAGGATGTGCAGTGCCTCTCCCTTATCATTTCGACCATTTCGCACAACACCAGTGATGGGCAACGCATTAGTTGCTCGCTTTTATATTATGTTGATTCTTTAGTACAGCAGCCATGACTTGTCAGGTGGTCTACCATTTTTTTGTGGTAGTTTTGTATGGCCTTAGATAGATGTCGTGCTCGTGCACAAGGGAGGGTCAACTTCCCTTTTGCTTCAGAGCTGTTTTGTTTATTTTTTGAGAGGTTTCCAGAGATGAGACCTAGTTTTGTTCGACAGTCTAGTAGGCCGATGTTTTAGGCTCGGAAGCACATGTGGGGGAAGATGATGCCCAAGAGGGGAGACACTTTGTTTCCAGCTAGGATATCACACGATTCACTGAACTTACTAGCCAGTGTTTACGGGCTGCATCCCTTCATTTTGGTCTCATGTCCTTATGCTGGGTTAGATTGGCGAGGGTGTTCCAACATCCTCTTCACAGCTGATGAGCTGCCAGATGATAGAGGTAATATTACTATTTTATTTATATTTATTATAACATGTTCTTAATTAACTTGTTTTTATTAAATTGTGTAATGAAATTGTCTAATTATTGTTGTGTACTTATGTATATTTTGCAGACATTGGCTCTTTTGATGGAGAGGAGATGCCAGTTCTACCACATGATCCAGGTGTGGATCCTGGTGATGATGATCAGGATATGGCTGATGTCGAGCATGATCATGATGAGGACGAGGCCGGTGCAGCAGAGAGACATGCTCATGCTCATCATGGTGCACCGGTGCCGCCTTTTGCTAGGCGTGGTCGACCTAAGACCAGATATAGGATGGAGTTGGCCAACCAACTCTATGCATTGATTGTTGATGCAGGCACCAGGCCTGCTCATTACAGAGACATACAGGCCGACGATAACCTGTTACGGATGTGGAGAGGCATGTCACGTGACATGTACGGCCTGATGTGGCATGTCGTAGGAGCTATGACAGTAGTTACGCGACTCAGGAGGATTGTCCGTAGCTATAGGCGTAGTCGAGCCGTGGCACGTAATGGCATGAGTCCACAAGCAGCGACTCACATGCATCTCATGATCGTTCACCTTGTGGCGTGCCTGATGAGAATGATGCTCCACTGGCAGCATCTGAAAGTCATCATGGAGATGAGGCTGGACCATCGGCCACGTCCAGTCAGCAGCCTGCAGCTACATCCATCAATACTAGTCATGATGATCATGAGCAGGCCGGACCATCGACCACCGAGGCTGCACTATTCACTGAGAAGGCCTCCACTACTACTACTCATATTGATGTTGTACTACCACTAGCGGATGCATCCATTAGTACTAATGATCATGATCATAAGCAGGCTCGACCATCTACTGTCGAGGCTGCACCCAGCTTTACTGAGCAAGCATCCACTTGTAGTACTGCTATTGATGTTGTTATACTACCACCAGCGCCTGATCCATGACATTTATATTACAGTTGTATATTTTTAACATTATTCAGTTATATATATATATATATATATGGTCCATGTATTTTATGTTCATGTTGCAGTTGTACTTAATTTTCATGTTGGTGATCATCATGATGTGGCGCATATTGTTAGGTCATGTTAGATATGTTCATTTAATGTTTAGCTTGCATATTGTTAGGTCATGTTAGATATGTTCATTTAATGTTTAGCTTGCATATAGAGATGTATATTTGATGTTTGTGTTGTGATGATCTTAATATATAATGTTAATTTTATGTTTGAATGTGTTTATTAGTCGAATATGATGTTTGTACGATGGTTATCATGATCGTGATGATGTTTATTAATTAATTTAATATTAAATGACCATGATATTTATTAAATATTATGTCGTGATTGTAATTGTAATTTAAATTTTAATTGTATGTAAAATTGTAAAATTGTATTTCTATTTGTAATTGTAATTTAAACTGTAATTATATGTAAATTATTTATTAATGTAAAATTTTAATTGTAATTGTAATATTTAATTTATTCTGAAATTACTGTAATTGTATATATGAAAAATTGTAAAATTGTGATTGTAAATGTAATTGTATGTAAAATTCTAAAATTGTAATTGTATTTGTAATTGTTATTTTAATTGAATTGTATGTAAAATATTTATAAAATTGCAATTGTAATTGTAAATGTAATTCTATGTAAAATTATAAATGTAATTGTATGTAAAATTCTAAAATTGTACTTGTATTTGTAATTGTAATTTTAATTGAATTGTATGTAAAATATTTGTAAAATTGTGATTGTAATTGTAAATGTAATTTTATGTAAAATTGTAAATGTAATTGTATGTAAAATTAAAATTGTAATTGCAATTCTAATGGTAATTCATGTATGTGAAATTAATGTAAAATTGTAATTGTAATTTTAATTTTAATTGTAATTATTGTACTTTTAATTGTAATTGTATGTAAAATATTTGTAAAATTTTAATTCTATTAATGTGAAAATTTTAATTGTATTAATGTGAAATGATTTTATTAAAATATTTAAATTTGTAAATTTGAAAATAATTGTAAAATAACAAATCTAGAATAATACAAATTTTTGTAACATAATAAAGTTTAGAAAATAATGAAAATAAATTCATGTACTTTAGAATTATCATTATTTTATTATGATCTTACATACAAAAAAAAAAAACTTTATATAGTTCGTTGCGCTTATCATCATAACATGCACCGGTGCATCCTATTACGAAGACGCACCGGTGCTTCCCAACTCTTCCGCACCGGTAACGAATAAACACAAATAAAAAAAACACAACTCTATTTTCTTTAAGTGAAAAAAGCGACAATTTGAAAAATGGGCGGCAAAATATTTTCAAAAATCTAATTTCATAAAATAATTCTTTAAATACTAAACACTTTTCATTATTTCACTATTTTTGCTAAAATTTTCAGCCAGATATTTGCAGGAGACAACCTGGAGATAGAGAGCATGAGGACACTGTGGAGCAGCGATATACGTTCGAACAGAAGTATTCAGACAATCAGAAACCAACCCTCTGGTGATTCAAGCCCTGTATCATAGAATTTAAAACCATCTCGTGATTAAATTTGATTATTTTTTTTACTTTTTTTCTGCAGTTTATCCATTTTTACCCTAAACCCTTCATTTTTTTGTTTTTGCCCTTTCTTCTCCCTGTTTTTGTGATTTCAGAATTAGGGTTTTTTCATTTTAGATTGACGTCCAACCCACGGGACGACTTGCATAGTCGGATCCCAATCCATTCGGCCATTGCGTGAATTTTTGAAAAAATGGATTTTTCTTTATCGGTACGCCCTGCGTAATATACCACACCGGTGCTCTGTATTATACAGCGCACCGCGAAAGTACTGTAGTAAAAAAAATGAAAACATGTTTTCTAAATCCGTGCGCCAAATCTGAAATAGGGCACCGGTGCTCCATTTAACTACGAAAGCATCGTACGGTGTATTACACCGTTTTTGCGGTACGTTTATAATACTCGACGCACCATTAGGTCTATTACACTATTTTTTGTGGTGTGTTTACAATACCCAACGCACCGAACGGTGTATTATACTATTTTTCGATCCGTTGTTAATATCCAAACGCACCGGCGGAAGTGCGGACCTCGTGAAAGGCGCACCGGTACCTTGAGATTTATTTTCTACCTGAAAAGTTGAGAATTTATTTATAAATATATTAATGAATAATATGGTACAGGTTTCAGATTGATAAAAAAATGTCTGACAAGAGATCAAATAACAAAAATACTGTTAACACATCAAGAAAAGAAAAAAAAGACAAGTTCTTTGTAAATTATTTATAAAAAATATTATTTTTGAACTATATGTAAGTTTAACTAATATGCATTGTTTACTGTGTATCATGCAGAGCCATAAAATGACGAAGCTTGATATGATTATTTCTGATCTAGGTTGTGGAACCCGGAAAATTGTAAAATTTTAATGGAAAAATTGCATATGTTGAATCGAGGTGAATGAAAAAATACTATCGATCCAATATTAGTTTCTTTTTTTTAATTATCATTAATAATATACTTAAAATTATTAGATAACATGTGTCAAACAGTCTGCTAATTCACATCTATTTAATGTTTTACAGGGACCAACAACTCAGAAAATTAATGTTGTTCTAAGAAAAGAAAAAAATAGAACATGCAAATGAAAATCAATTGCTCCTTAGCTCATTTGGAGTGGTGCTGGAAGTTAACGAAAGGGGAAAAAATTTTAAAAAAGTTTGAGGGATCTAGTGGAACGACTGTATAGATGTTCTTTCCAACAACAACAACGTGCTTCAGATGTAATATGTAATCATTGAATTTTTCGATCATTAGGTACAATAAATAAACAATTTAGCATTAAATATTAATTTTCAAGAATTTTCTTACAGAAAAGAAAAGAAAATGGAACCCATTCAGAACATAAAACAGGACGACAAGGAAAAAAATGGTTGATCTCTAAGTTTGTGAGTAATTATTACTTCCTTATAACAACTTAACTAGATTTCATTTTTGCATTTTTTAAGTTGTTTTACAAAAATCATCATTGAATGTCTTCAAACATGTGCTCACATACAAAGAAGAACCATCAGACGAATTAATTGAAATTGGGTTAAATATGGGTTGTGAGTATATGTTGGCATATCATAATTTAATTGTGGAATTTGTAAGAATCTATCAATCTTCTTTTACTTAGCTCCATCTATAATTAATAGAACAAAAACATCTTTTATATTAAATATATGATTTTTTATGGGGTATAAAACTTGCGAACAAAGTATGGGCTAGCCAACAGATGAAATTTTTAAAGATGGCATGGTACATGGTTTTGAAAGAATGTGTATAATTTATGAGTCAATTGTTGCTATGGTACGTCATTTCTCTTTTCGATTTACATTGATTTATATTATTTAATATTGCAATTTTCATTATTCTCACTAATGTATATACACTCATTTCAATTTAATTTTATGTTTGTAGATGGAAGTTGAAGAAGAAGAAAACAATCAACGCCATGAACAAAACATTCCTGAAAAAAAACCCAAGTCATGGAAGTAGCTCTAACAGTGACAGCACTTCAAGCAAAGAATGATGATCACTATGTTTGGATATCAAAGCAAGGCATTTTATTTTTTGAAATATATTGTCTGTGAAATTAGACATTTTGTTTAATGTAATGGACATAGTGTCCCAATTGAAAGACAAAGGGATACGAAATGGCTTGTTGTTACTTGTGATAAAGATTGTCTTATATGTGTGTGTGTGTGTGTGTGTGTGTGTGTGTGTTTTAATTTATTCTATTGCATTCTCCATTGTCGCTATTGCGTTTTCCATTGTCGTTCTCAAATGCACTAAAAAAAATTTAATTCATATGAATATTGTTATAAGATATATATATATATATATATATATATATATATATATATATATATCTGTGTGTGTGTGTGTGTATGTGTGTGTGTGTGTGTGTGTGGACTTTTGATGAATAATGAATTTTAAAAAACCACAATAAGTATGATATGATATAACAAATTAATCCAAACATCACATTCAAATGCATTAATAAAAATGTAATTAATATGAATATTGTTATAAGATGTGTCAACTTTTGATGAATAATGAATTTAAAACAATCACAATAATTGGACTGTCACAGGTCGATGTTTCTAAAAAATACAACATGAAAACCAGTGTTTGTCAGTAACTGTACACCGGTGCATTTATGTGTCTATACGCACCAGTGTCGTTATACGATCTATGGGCACCGCACAAATACCAATACCAGTTATCAATATCGATGCGTTCGTGTGATACTACGCACCGGGGCGTTTACGTATCTATAAGCACCAGTGAATTTTTATGATCTATGGGCACTGCACGAATACCGATACCAATTATAAATCTCGGTGCCTTTCTGTGATATGGCGCACCAGTGCGTTGATATGACCTATGGGCACCACACAAATCCCAAGACCAATTACAATGGCCCCGTGCGTTGTATGACCAACACTACGCCCAGTGTGGTTTTACACCTAAACGTCTCGGTGCGTTGGACTGACATAGCCCCGGGGCGCCATCAGCATGTACGCACCGGTGCGTTAAAGGCATAGTAGCGCACCGATGAAAAAACATTCGTAATAACCTCCGACCACCCTTTTTTTTTAGTTGTGTTGAATTTTTGTTAAAATATCTGCCAAATCCTCCGTAACCATAAATGGATGTTGTAGAAAATGTTTTTTTGACAATTTTGGCCAAGTTTATAACACTAAAAACCTCCTTTATAACCTCCACTAGAGGGTCTTTTCCTTGTAGTGTGGTGACATTGCAGAGTTTACAGATTTGCAAAGACAAAGACAACATGAACCCGATGCTAATTATATAGATAGGCATAGATCCAAGCAAATCCCATCTAAAATTTGGAAGCACGAATTTCAAACCTGTTGAGGGGATAAAATGACCACTTGTCAATAAGAAGAGACAACCTGGATCAAGGTTCTTTAAATAACTGAAGTTGATTGGTGTGGTTGTTCCTGATGGATTTGGTGGCTCTGTTATCCAAATAATTTCCTTCCCTTACAAGAAATAAAATTTTAAATCTCTTCTAAGTATCCTACGTTAATATTTGCAACTAATTAACAGTTAAAAATTATATAAAAACATACAACTTGTAGAATCACCAGAAGAAACTCTAGCTGGTGGAGAGAGATAATTTATAAATAATTTAAATTATAAGCAGAAAAGAATAATTCTAAATTATAAAATAAAACATAATTTTAATGCGAAAATAAATTGAAAAATAACAAGAAAGATCGCAGCTAACACGTTGACTCTTGTAAACAATTTGAAACAAATCTCAAATTATTTTTATTGAATCACATTAAAACCCATAGAGAAAAATAATGAAGAAATGCTAACTATATATCTTGGCTAAGAGTATAATATTAATTAAATGACTAATTTTACTTTCTCGTTTATAAAATAATCATTCATTCATTATGAGCTAGAGACATATGTACATGAAATATTAAAGATTAAGACATAATATTAAGAAAGTAAAATAATCAAAGTATTAATTAAATTTGCACTAATAACGTATATGTGAAAATTTCCATTCATCAAAGACATTCCATAAATTTTAATGCACATTATAAAAAACTCAATCTAAATCTAGTTGATGACAATCACAAAAAATAATATGGTATGTAATTAAGGCAAACAAAATTAGCAAAAGGTGGATATAAGAAGTAATATTTGAAACATCAACTCGCTAAAACATGTTCAGGCAAGAAATACTAAATTCAAACTCTATGAATTCTTGAATCATAGTCAAAGAAATCACAAATGTTGAAACAAGTAACAATCAAATACTATAAATTCAAACAATTGGGTATTTGTTTTAAGAACATTTTATATTAAAAATTTATAGTAGTTTGTTTAAACAAAATTTTAATGTCACCACTTGAGAAGTTTTTTTATTCCATCCCCCCTTTCTCAATGTTTGAAACTATATTTAAATAGTAATATCCCCCATAAAACATTATCAAATATCAAAATGAAGATCATGATTCCCAAAATCTTGGAAATATTGCTTACCCAACAGATTTCAACCTTATAGTTTGTATTGACATATACTTAAAAATAAACAAGTACTAACAATTGAGTCAATAAAATATCTTGTGTCAGCGAGCAACATTAACTGAATATACTAAATCTAGAAAATCAAACTCGACCACACACCTATATAGACACTTGCAGGATATCAAATGGATACAATTAACAACCAATATATTTGTAAAACACTGGGTATAAAAACTTAGATTATGTAGCTACTATTAATAAAATCAATAAAACTAATTAGTAGATATTTGTAGCTTTAGAAAGCTATGAAAATCTAAAACAATTGAATTGATCATTCACTTGGCAGTAGACAGATTTTGTAAACCAAGAGTGATGATAACATTAACCCCTTAAGACCTACTTATTACTTTTTTATCTGTCAACTGTAACTTTTTTCAATTTAGTGAATTGTTTATCATGTTTCTCAGTCATAAATTTTCTTTCTTTCCTAAGCTACTTATTTTCCTGAGGCAATTCAGTATTTTATGCTTAAGATAAGGCACTATAATAGTATATTTTTCTTGCCATAACCAACTTTGTAAATATTTATAGGAATACTTTTTATTTTGAAAATCATCATTAAATCAAAATGAAACATCATCAAATTTGTTGAAAATAGAATTATCCCCAAAATATTCATCAGACTTGGGCCCTTGGTTTTCCCTTTTAAGTTTGGGTTCTTCAGGAATGTCTATCTGAACAAGAGTAGTTAAACATTTTTTAGATCTATTTCTTTTAGCCTGAGATATTTGATGCACTAATTTTTTACTTCTAACTCGATTATGTTTAATTTCATGTTTGAATATTTCATTTGCAGGGTCATCCTAGACACTGTGTTCTGACAAGTTCAACTCAGGGTCAAAATTTCCAGGTAGAATGGGATCGAGATTTTGTTCCATAAAACCAAATTTAACCATATTAGCCGCGTTGTGGGCAATACAAGTGGAGGTTGATTTTGTGAACTTGTCAGGTATTGTTAACTCAAATAGTATGCTAGGGTTTTTAGACATGAAACTACGATGAACCGAGGAGACTTTGGTTTTAGATACATTCTCATGCATCTCCTCCAAAAATTCATCAATCTTTAGAGGAATTTTCTCCCTATCATCAATCAAAGATTTACAAAATTGTTCTCGTGGAGGAATTCCTCCTAGGAATCCCCTAATTGTGATAACCGAAATTCCACCAAAATTTGGGTCAACTCGTAGTGAAACAAACTCCTTTCGGGGTTTTTAATCCCTCTCTGATATAATTTCGACATCTTAGTGAGGCATTTAAACAAATAATAAGGTTTAATTTATAACCCAAAAAATCCAGAAGCAATAGAATGTGATAATATAAAACCAAGCCATAGTGACCTTCACAAGTAATATAACATCGAATAATAATAACCAAGTCTTGCCATTTAATTTTAACTAGGTTAATAGGATACCTTTAATATTGTATGATATTTTCTTGGAGACCACAAACTTGTTCAGTAGAATGTCTTTTGCAGGGCAGTTTTTGGACCATTTCTCTCTTTGGGTAGGTAGGTAAGTAGCTTTTGCTATGAAGGCTTCATTGACATGAACTTCAATATCTTCGACTCAAGATAATGGATAAATCCCAAGAACTTCAATATCTTCGACTCAAGAAAAATGAAAAAATCCCAAGAAAAAGAAAACTGAAATTGCGCACTAGATTAAATGTTGTATAATATAGTTAACTAATTGTCTTAATTAGTTTAATCTTAATTCAGAAATTAATTAACACCTTGTAATAAAGTTGTTTTGTTGTTTGTAATAATTTGGGTGCATCAATCAACTACCAAGATGCTCCCCGCCTAGATCAATGGCTGGGGAAGCACTTCGGACCCCCCTTCCCCGCCCCACCTCACCTCTCTGACATTTAACCAGGGGGGCTCCTAAAATTTGTTTTCAACCAAACTACCTTTGCAACATGTCCACCACTTAAGCACTTTGGACGCCACCCACCCACCCCCCCCCCCGCGCGGGAAAACTGTTAGCACTCTCTCTTGATTGTTTTCGCTCCTGCCAAAAGGTAAACCCACTCTGATTTCGCCATCTGTCCGTTGCCCATTCGATGATCATTAACTGTTATCTATCCGTTCATATCCATGAATTTTTCCACCATAAATACCCCGCTCTCATAATGGACATCTCGAACGGTTAATTCCCAATTTTATAAAATATTGCATAGTTTACCACTGTTTCTTTTATGCATTTTGTAAGTAAAAGTTGCATATCCATGCTCTAGTACAATCAAAGCGAATCAAATATTTCTTACAAAACTGCACGAACCGACTAATCACCTAGTAATCATTGTCCTTGCCCTTGTATTCTATCAAAATTTCTTCATCAAAAGGAAAATCCAAAGTGGTGGAAGGAAACCCTATGCTCCCACCTGTAATAGACCTAGATCATCTGCCATTAGTCGATCAGAAGTATAAAATATCCAAACCTCAATGTGAATTTGATCTGTACGAATTGTACAATTGGATAAAATAGAATTTTTATGATCTCAGTGATGGATAGAGTATGTGGGACTCCTTCCTACTTCAATTCATATTCCCACAGACTAATCCCTTCCCAGAATTTGTATCTTGGTGCCACTTTAGAGATATTCCAAGTCAAAGGGTTGTTGCTCAAAATAATGACATCACTTTTACAATCACCTCAAATTCTACTTACCAAATGCTCCAAATTGAAACCTCGGCTCCTCTACACCCTTTTTCCATAGATTTTTTCAAGGACCTCTATAAAAATCTTACCTTTCCCCAACGAGCCAAGATTTTCGAAATATTTCTACCTGAAAACTTTGAATTACAAAGGACAAGCCCACCTTACCCATCTTCAATGTTCCCAGAGATGACTAAACAAGTTATTTCAATCATTTCTTGTTTATTAGGTTATCAATCTGACCAATGGGTTGATGAGATTATCCTAGGATTTTTATCAATATTTTAAAATGATGAAAAAACTTACATTATCTTCCATTACAGTGAATTCATAGCAGAGGTTATTCATGATCAATTCATGAAATTTTCTACCGAAGGAGCCTTAAAACATGCATCAGTTCTTGTATATTTGTTCTTATTTTATCAACAAAACAGATTTCAGTTTCCATTGCAAAAGATATATGAACAGGGAAACCTTTGATCTGTAATTCATTGGACTTCCTTAGTAAGGAAGAACACCAATGAATTCTTTATCCGTGACTATGTTGATTTTTGTAGCATCAGAAAGTGCTCTAAGTCTCAAATTTGGTGTAGAGGCTTAGACACTTGTATTCCAAAGAACCCATAAACCATTTGTGGAAATTCCAATCTGTTCATGTTTTATTAAAATAATTAATTATTTTAATGGGGACCCTAAGTCTAAACTTAGGGAAATGAATTAACTAAAGGGTATTAATAAAAAAAGAGTGAATCTTCTAGAGAATGAAGATCAAGTCATGTTTTAACCTTAGCCATCGATTAGACATTTAATCTGGGTTGTTGATATGTCAACGAGAAGACTATAAAGGAAGGCTTGAGGGTCATTTGGAAAACATACCGTGACACTAAATTGATCTAAGATCGAAATTTATGTGGCGTGGTTTGCTGAGAAATTTGAGCTAGAGATATGAGCAGTGAGGGGCAAAGATAACATCCAGGGAGGGAGATATTTTCTCCGTCGGTGGAGCATCAGTCAGAGAGAGGCAGAGGTGATCTGGCCTAGCCAACATTGAAGGAATGGGTTGACGTAGTTACTGCGTAATCTCACGCAGAATCAACGCAGAGGCAGAGGCAGAGGTTTCATAATTTTGTTGGTGGTTCAGTTTCGGAGGTCGAGATCCGAAAGTGGCACCAGGTGGTTATTCCTCAGCATTCATAGAGGCAAAACAACCTAGAGGAGGGCTAATGCTGAGCCTGGAAGTGGGTGACGCAGTGGCTGGAAGTTTCAACACTGGATCTGTGCAGATCTTGTCCAAGGTAGATTTTCCTTCATATGGATCAGTTGGAGACTCAATGATTGAGTGAGGTATTTCTCACATATTCTTCTGTCAATATTTCTCTCTGTAACTGAATAACCCTTGAGGGTATTCAGAGATGTATTAATACATTTCTACTGCATAATAATAAAAGCCTACGATCTGTTGCATCGGTTTTCCAGCATTGGGTTTTTCTGGGGACTTAGTCCAAAATAAAGGTGTCATATGTGTGAATGATTTCATTGTCTAGTTTCCTTGTTTCTGAATCAATTTTAGTGTAGGTTGCTTCAGTAGTTTCTTGAATAATTAAAATCTGAATAAAATATGTAATGCAATTTAATTAATAGGAGAAGTACACTCAGTTGTTGCAGTAGGATTCACTAGAACTGTTTGGATCTTGGAATTTCACATGGTATCAAAGAATTGATGTGAAACAGGAAGGACATATATTGTTTCTGAAGTGAAGGTTGTTGTTGCTACAGTGCAGCAGAACGAATCCATTGAAGGACTGTGCAATTCTGTCCAATAGGGTTGAGATTTTCGTGGTAGTCTCTCTTTGAGTGAGTCGACAAAGAGAAAGGACTTCCAGATTCAAGATCGTGTCGAGGAAAAGCGAACAACACAGAACCTCCACATAGAAGATAAAAGGACGCAGTTTTTTGAAGTTTTTGCTGGGCAGAAAAGCGTTAGAAGGAATCAACAACATATATTTGGGGAATTTCTTCCTCAGTGATTTCCTAACCGAGGAAGTCAGCATTTCTCTGTTGCTGAGAAGTAGAGGAGCAGCAAAACTTATAACTCCATCAGGGAGTGTGTAAGCCTACAGGGAGTTGCACAGTAGGGAGGAAGAGGGAGTAGATTCGATAATTTTTCAGCAAATATTGCAGCTAGTGGGTTGCATGACACTGAGGGAATGTCTTACTCAGATAATTCTGAGCCAAGGAATTAAATTTCTCATTGCAGAGCAGCTGTAGTCGGGAGAAGATCTACTTACTCTAGTAGGGAGTGCGTAGAGCCATTCAGCATTTGTGCAAAGGAGAGAGGAGGCATTCGACATTTTGGTGAGATCATTTCCTTCTCCAGTTTTGAGTTTCCATATTTTTGTAGCTCTGCAAGGATGATCGTACAATATTTCCAGAGAAGGTTGTGTGAGTTATCCAGAATGTTGATTTGGGCAGCAGATCGACTTCCAGTTGTCGGAAGCTATTTCTAGAAGAAGTGCGAGTGGAAAACAGAGGAAGGGTCCCAACCAGGTACTAGGCTTAAAGGGGCACCATACCCAGGAGGAGGAGTATAAGGCTCCAGAGTACCATAACAGGTAGGATAGTTGAGGAGCCCACCTCATGGATCATTACCTTGCTACGGGATCTGATGATTTACAGTAGTGAGATGACGGAGTTCCAGTGAGAGCCAAGGAGTGATGGACACGACAATGTAGTAGATAGCAGTGCTTATTTATGGAGCAACGTAGAGCAAATGAAACAACAACGTAGCAGCTATAGTGTAGTGCACAAGAGTGCAGCGCAGTGCAGATCAGTGTTGTGTAATGCAAAGCAGTAACAACACAATGCATCAGAGGGAAAACATAGTATTTATCAGCAGTCAGAGTCTTCAACACCGAGGTGCATCCACTGAACACTTGTTCAGTCTTGGGTGAGTTCAGTTGTTTCTCTTAGTAGCTGAGTTGCAGTGCAGATACAATGTTAGTAAGGACAGTGTTAGCATCATATCAGATGCAGAACTTGAGAGGGAGTTGTAGTACATATGCAACAGTGGCAGTGGTAGTGGCAGTGTCATGGGCAGCAATACAATGGCAGCAGCAGCGTAAAGACTGATGTACTTTAACAACGCAGAGGATGCTTCAGGGACAAAGCAATATGCAGTAGGAATTATTTCTAGAGCACTGTCCTTGTTAAGAGGGAGTGTTTTTTTTGTACCATTAGAAAGTGCTCTAAGTCTCTAATTTGGTGTAGAGGCTTAGACACTTGTATTCTAAAGAAACCAGAAACCATTTGTGGAAATCCCACTCGGTTCATGTTGTATTAAAAAAAAATTTATTTTTAATGGGGACCCTAAGTCTAAACTTAGTGAAATTAATTAATTAAATGGTATTAATAAAACAGAGTGTGAATCTTCTAGAGAACGAAGATCAAGTCATGTTTTAATCTTAGCCATCAATTAGACATCTAATCTGGGCCATTGATATTTCAATGAGATGACTATAAAGGAAGGCTTGAGGGTCATTTGGAAAACACACCGAGACACTGAATTGATCTAAGATTGAAATTTTTGGGGCGTGGTTTGCTGAGAAATTTGAGCTAGATATCTGAGAAATGAGGGGCAGAGATAACATCCAGAGAGGAAGAGATTTTCTCAGCCGGTGGAGCATCAGTCAAAGAGAGGAAGAGGTGATCTAGCCTAGCCAGCGTTGAAGGAAGGGGCTAAAGCAGTGACTGCAGCTCATGTAGAAGTAGCGCAGAGGCAGAGGTTTCAGAATTTTGATGGTGGATCAGTTTCGGAGGTTGGGATCCGGAAAGTGGCACCGAGAGGTTGTTCCTCAACATCCATAGAGGTAAAATGACTTGGAGGAGGGCTAACGCTAAGCCTGGAAGTGGGTGACATAGTGGCTGGAAGTTCTAGTGTTGGATTTGCACAAAGGCTACGCAAAGCCTATCGAAGGCAGTTTTTCCTTCATTTGGATCAATTGGAGACTCAATGATTGAGTGAGGTATTTCTCACATATTCTTCTGCCAGTATTTCTCTTTGTAACTGAATAACCCTTGAAGGTATTCAGAGATGTATTAAGACATTTCTACTGCATAATAATAAAAGCCTGAGATCTGTTGCACCGATTTTCTCGCATTGGGTTTTTCTGGGGACTTAGTCCAAAATAAACGTGTCATATGTATGAATGATTTCCTTGTCTAGTTTCCTTGTTTCTGATTCAATTTTAGTGTAGGATGTTGCAGTAATTGCTTCAATAATTCAAATCTGAATAAATTATGTAACGTAATTTACTTAATAGGAGAAGTACACAGTTTTTGCAGTAGGATTCATTAGATCTGTTTGGATCTAGGAATTTTCATAGACTATAAAGTTCAGTTTTTGTAAACAGTTTCCTGTTTACTCAATAGTGATGTTGTTCCTAGAATTTCTCCTAAAATTAAAATAATTCTTCATCTCAATGAGAAAACAAAGACAATATATTGGTATTTATATTAAATTACACAGAAATTAGAGTGTATGGATGTGAGCTTCCTCCTTACAAGTTTTCTAAGTTTGTGCCTATTAGAATTTTTTCATTATTTAGAATATCTTAGGCAGATGATAAACATGGATGAGCTGCACTTTGTGTCAGCTAAGAAGAAGTCTCAGTTCAAGATCAAGACCCAAATCAGACCTTTCATCTGTAATTCCAAAACAACAACAATGGAGGCATATCTTCTTCTAAAGGAAGTGAAATTTAAATTAATTTTTAACTATTCATATGATCCCTTGGGGGTTATTTCAAAAATAAGGGTAGAACATAAAACTACCCCTTATTCTCATACTCCCAGACCATAAATTGAACAATATATGAATCGGGAGGAGTGGTAAGAGAATACATTGCAGGAAGCAGAAGAACAAGGTTTTAATTCTACAACATCATAGACTACAATTCCACAGGAAAAACATACTAAGAGAGTAAGGGAAACAATTTCTTCTTCAGTTTCAAAGATTCAACAGAAATAATTTGTAATGTAAAAAAAGAAGAAGATGAATCCTCTTGAGTAGTCATTTCCAGAAGAGAGTTCACAAACTACATCAGTTTTGGCAGGGCCTCATGCTAGAACAATTCCAATAGTTGGAGAGATTTTTTCAGGTTCTCCTTCATCCTCAATCTCTCTAGGTTCGTTAGAAACAACTCAAGTAAGAGAAACAACTAATAGTCAAGTTGAGCCAAATATTTTTTCCAGATACAGGGAAATCAAACAGATAAATCAAGCACTAAAGGCTTCTACTTATTATGAATTTTGGAAGGAGACTTCAGCATCTCAACACTGACTCCTTTCTGCCTTGACTCCTTTCTGCCTTTGATTCTGAAATGGGAAATATGCAAATGGATTTCCTAGAACTTAAAGTTCCATTTCCAAAGACAACAGATGATTGCAGGAAGTTAATTTTTTCTTTTGATACAAAGTAAATCCATGCTATAGACCAGATTTACTTACATAAGAAATCTGGAGAAATGATTTATTCCACCCTGACTAGCTCAACCATGGAAAAATCTAAATTACAAGTTTCATTGAATAATATTCAATCCCAATTAAAGCTGGAAAATATATATTCGCTGGCAAATGATACTAAGATAAAATATTTGGAGGACTTGATAATAAAATTGGGATAGGATCCCAGTAATGTTAGAACTGTCGAAGAAATTATTAAAAGGAAAAATGTTGATATTCAAGCATTTAGAAAACAGTTGAAACTCCCTACTACTGAAGATCCCCAAACTAAATAAATTGGTGAATTAGAAAAGGAAAAAGAGAGCATGTTCGAGATTATAATTGAACAAGATACACAAATACAAAATATGGAAATGGAATTAGAGAGTTTATTCAAGGAGAAATAACAACAAGCAAATCAAGCATCAGTTACTCCCTTAGCAACAATTCCAATTACAGGTACTTCAACAACAGGAACTTCTACTTCAGCAATCACTATAGCAGTGGAAACACAATCTACAAACTCGACTACTGACTTAGCTAAAGCTATGGGAGACTTTTCATTAAGAGGACAGAAAATTGAAAAACTAAAATCTCAACATCATAATCTTCAAGAGCGTAAAATTAAAATTGATAATGCTTATGTAGCAAAGATTAAAATAAGTCATAGATTGACTCGGAGAATAGAGACCCTTGAGAATGAGTCTGTCATTTCTCAGACTACTGCACAAGATAAAGAAAACATATGGCTAGACATCAATGAGTCCATGACCGATTTATGGCCTTCAATTGAAATTCTTATTTGAGCTGGAACAATTATTGGAAAAATCAAAGGGGGTTATAGCAGAAATAAAGAAATAATTGGGTCATAAGTCAGGAGATGCAACAAAATTAATCATAATTTTAAATTCAAAAACAAAAGAATAACTTGAAGAATATGATATTGATGACAAAATTGAAACTATTCTGGAGGTCAAAAAAATCTACATTAAAAGAAATCTAATGCTGCAACTTGAAAATAATCCCATAATTTAGAGTCCAGAATCCAGAAGTTTCAAAAGAAATTAAATGTGTTGCATCAAAAGGGAATTCCAGGTTTAAGAGAAATAGCAGATAAGCTAGTTACTCTTGAAGAATACCAACGAAGATTATATTCTATAGCTATAGAAAAATCTAATTTTGTTAAGATCAAAGGAACCATTACAGGGAAAGCATTTATTGAAGGTTTGACCTTTGATATATTAATTCAACATGAGATTAAACATTTGTTTATAGTCAAACCCACCTTTTAGAAATACTTTGAGGTGGTTGAGACTTACAAAAAATTGATTAAAGCTACCATTGTTGATGAGGATAGATGGGAAAAGATATGTCAACTCATTGACTAAACAAACAAACAGGTTTGCAGCAACAGATATGGGCTTTCAACAACAACATGCAGGTTTATATGAGGAAAAGGACAGGTATTGGAAAGAAAAACAATACAACAACCTTGCAAGCCCATTCATCAGCATAAGCCTCGAATTCGATGCCAAAGGGATTGGATAGTTTAATTTTTCTATATTGTAGATCTATTTTTGTAAATAGTTTTGAGATATTTTGTAAATAAATCTTGCTAGTTAAATCCAGATATTTTTAGAAAAGTTGTATAAATACTTTGTAGATTGAAGTATGAAGGGTTGAACCCTTGTAATAGACCATTAAGCATAATTGTAATCATCTGAATTTCTTCTAATATTAATGAAAGGATTTTGGATTTACCTTGAAGCAACTTGTGTTCCTATGAGTTCATATTTGTCAATTTATGTTTTCATTTTGTTATTTCCACATATATTTGATATTAATGAAGAAATATGGGTTAGATAAGACTGAATATTGATCTGTCTAAAATCCCATGTGAAGTTATTATCAATTACGAGGATTATTTAATTAAAGTTATTTGTTTTCATTAGTTCCTCTATATTTTTAAATTTTCACTTCTTCTTACATTCAAATGTATTTGGTTGGTTGTAAACATATTTTACATGTACCATCTATACATGGTTAATTAAATACTCTTTTTGAATATTTAAAAGATCATATATTCTCTAAATTTCTACCATACACATCTATCAAAGTTGAATTTATGTTAAGAGGTGAAGAATCAACCCTTTTATTATATCATGAACAATTAAGACTTTGCACCTATTTAAGAAGTTTAAAACATTGGTTATCCAAAATTCAAAACAAAACAAAATATTTTAGATGGTCTAACATAATTCCTTAACCTATAATTATCTACATATGTACAACATTAGATTGGAGATGTTGTGGGGGAACAAAAATTTTGAATTATTTTCCCTGGGACAGCGATTAAACTTTCCTTTTAATGGTGAATAAAAGGTCAGTAGATTAAAATGTTTCACCTGGCGGTTCCACAAAATAAATCTGGCTTCACCAAAGAATACCAGATCTCACTCATATCCTCATCTTTATTCTCCATTTTAAAATCGAGAGAGGCTAGTGAGAATTGCCTCTTTGAGGAGAAGATTGGAAGCTTCTACTTCAACTTTTGTCTCACTTCTACCTGAAATTGTTCCAGAGGCTGGTCCTTTTAGTCATGCTTCAATTCCTCCTAAACTATCAGATTTACCACCAAAAGTGCTAGAAATTTTATCCAAAGGGGTTGATTTGCAGTCAACTCTTCTTGTTTATCAATTAGAGTCTTGTCAAATTCCTGAAACTGCTTCAGAATATCCTAAATCTGAAGCATATTTAGGGATAGAATTACCTGAATTAAAACCAAGTGATTTTATCTCTTCTGTCATTCACACTT
Organism: Pinus albicaulis; assembly: GCA_034641835.2. NCBI lineage: Eukaryota > Viridiplantae > Streptophyta > Pinopsida > Pinales > Pinaceae > Pinus > Pinus albicaulis. Next base: position 962,259,583 of record CM076574.1, read on the forward strand.
TTCCAACAACTTCTGCAAAATCTGGAGATAGATTTTCTATTTATACAAATCCTTTATTTGAAAGTGAAGAAAAAATTGATCAAGAAGTGCAGAAGTTAGTTATTCAATCACCATTTGCAAAAACTTCTACATGTTCTTCTCATCATTTCAAAGGAAGGTTATCCACACCTTCATCATCATCTTGTACTTCAAGTTCTTCATCATCTCCACCTCATTCACCTAATAGAATGGTTTGTTTTTAGCCCATCATTCAGGGTTGTTATGCTGCAATAATTATTCCTAATCAAATTAATGATTTTCTAGATGGATATATTAAGCATCTACCTAGGTTTAATGGAGAGACTATTATGTATGTTGAATATAATTTAGCTGCCTTTTTAGATTTTGGTGATAATATGAACATTGAACATGAAGATGTGTACATGAGACTTTTATTTCAATCCCTTGAAGGAAATGTAAGAATCTGGTTCAAATAATTACAGGCCAATTCAATTCGTACATGGAACGAATTAACCATTATCTTTAAAAAACAATGGGGAGTCAAAAGGGATCATGTATATTATCTTAATGAATTTGATGATTTGAAAAGAAATCTTGGTGAGCTTGTTTCTGATTTTATAAAAAATATTCAATAAAATTTATAACAAGATGCCACTCGACTGTAAACCACCATTGGTTGCATCCAAGGTTAGATTTTCAAAGGGTTTTGATGATGATTTTGATGTCATGCTTATAGAAAGAAGATCTGTCACCTTGGCAGATATGCAAATAAATGATATTAAGGTTGAAGAAAATACATTTGCATCAAATAAACTTAAATAAAAGGATGAAAATAAAGTTAAAAACTAGAGAAGAAAGTACTTATTTTTCAAAGAATAAGGATGAAGATCATAGGATAGATGAAATTACTTCCTTATTGAGAAATATTTTTAATAGAATTTCAAACATGGAAGCACGGCCTAGAGCACCTCAACCGGTCAAAAATAGACCTCAAGTTCAATATAAAAGACCTTTTCAACCTCAAATATCGCAAAGACCAAACATTGATCAACATATCCAACCTCCAGTGATGATTAATGATCAAGAACCTGAAGAAATCAGTCCATCAGCTACTATTGACATTAATTGTCTTGGTGATATATCATTACAAAATTCTCTTTTCCCAATTTATTCTGATCAACCTTCAATCCAAAATCAAGAAGCCTCCCAAGTTTCAAAGTATCAAGCCTTTTCTGAATATCTTATTGATGAATTAGGGAGAAGATATGATTTGAGACCAAGACTACGGCCTGGTAGACCAGCAAAAAATGTTACTATTAATGAACCTCGGGTCAAGACAATTGAAACACAAACAACATTAATTTAACCACTTAATCAATCAAATGACTAAAATACAACACAAAAATTTGTTCCAATAACTTTTGATGTGGAAAAGGAAATGGAGAGATTTAAGATTCCAATTCCATTATATGAAAGCTCTAAAAATCCAAGTTATCAGAATCAAGTGTCTAAATGGATTCAATATTCAAGTATTGATGGTGAGGGAGATGTAATTAGTTTACAAGATGACAAAACTTCACTGATTTTTGGCCCTAGTTCTGATATGATTGAAGAAAATGTCTCTCCTTTTTATGTCACTTTGAAAGTCCATGATTACCTTTTATATAATTGTATGATATATTCTGGGGCCTTTCATAATCTCATGCCAAAAGTTATTATGGACCAACTTCAATTACAAATCACAAGGCCTTATCATGATTTATATATATTCGATTCAAAGAAAGTACCTTGTCTTGGACTAATCAAAGATCTAGTTGTAACACTTGCTCAGATGCCTGTTAAGAGTGTAGTTTTAGATATTGTTGTTAAATATATTCCTCCAAAATTTGGAATGTTATTATCCAGATCTTATTGTGCCAAGTTAGGGTAATTCTGCAAATGGACATGTTGTTTGCTATTATTCCTATTTATGGTGGATATCACTTGAGACTATACATGGAGGTGAGATTTATAAACATTGTATGCAAAGTTGATCAAGCTATAAATCATCCTATTTATGTAGTGGATCATGATTTTATATTTTTACTTTGACAACTAATGATCTCCAAAATTCTCAACTCAGTATTGAACATGTTGTAAATAAACCCAAAGATATAAACACCAACGTTTGGAAGTTATACTTTGATGGATATTTTTCTAAAGATGGGGTTGGAGCTGGAATTATTGTAATTTCTCCATACAAGGAGAATATAACTCAATCTTTCAAGCTAGAATTTTATGTTACAAATAATGTAGCAGAATATGAAGCCTTACTCTTAGGATTGGAGTTAGAAAAAAATTTAAAGGTCCAAAGCTTGAGTGTGTTTGGCGATTCAGAACTTATTGTGAAGAAAGTTAGAAATATATGCTAAGCTAAAAATCCTAGGTTTAGATCATATCGAAATGAAGTATGGGATTCTGTGGAAAATTATATTCAAGCTTTTAATATTACACCAATCCTTAGAGATGAAAACATTTATGCATATTATGTGGTAGTTTCTGCCAGTTCTTTTAAAATTCCCGATCTTATGCAATTACAATATCATATTCAAGTAAAGTATAGGCCTTTCATCCCTGAACCTCAAACATTGGCAAGGTTTTGAAGATGATGAGCAGTTAAAAAAAAAATCAAATAATTGATGAATTTTTAGCTCTACAAATTGAAGATTAACAAGTCAATCAAAGTAAGTCAAATGATCCAAGTGAAACTTCACAATTAAAACATAAAAAAATTTATCATGATATTATTCAATTGCCTAAGGATTAGGTTCCCAAGGGTTTAATTCCTCTGGAAAATTTTTTTGATAATAATGATATTTCAAAAACTTCGTTATCAAGTTCACAACAAGAGGATGTTGAAGATTGTAATATTGGAACTCATGAAGAAATCATAAATGTAAAAATTTCAGCATCGTTACTAAAGGAAATGAAATACAAATATGTTAATCTTCTCAAACATTATAAAGATGTCTTTTCTTGGTTATATGAAGAGCTAAAAACTTATGATACAACTCTTATTGAACATAAATTCCTCTTAAACCAGAAGTTAAACCATTCAAATAGAAATTGAGAAGGATAAATCCAATTTTTCTTCCAACTATTCAAAAAGAACTTCATAAATTATTGGATGCTAAATTATTGTTCCTCTAAGATATTATGATTGGATAGAAAATCTGATTCCTATCAGAAAGAAAAATGGTGAAATAAGATTGTGTGTAGATTTTAGAAACCTGAACAAATTATCTTTAAAAGATAATTATCCATTTCCCATGATGGATCAATTATATGTTCTAATAGAATTTCAATGATGGATGGTTTTTCTGGATACAATCAGATCATGGTAAGTCCAGAAGATAGAGAAAAAAACAACATTTACAACTCCTTGGGGTTCATTTATGTATGCAAGGATGTCATTTGGCCTAACCAATGCAGGAGCTACCTTTCAAAGAGAAATGGATCTAGATTTTGTTGGTAAGGTAAACAAGTTTGTGGTTATTTATTTGGATGATCTAACTGTATTTTCAAATTCTTATGAGACTCATTTAAAGCACTTGAGAAAGGTTTTTGATAGATGTAGGAAATATGGAATTCCACTCAATCCAAAGAAATATTTGTTTTCCATAAAGGAAGGAAAGCTACTTGGCCACATCATTTCGAAAGAAGGAGTAGTGATTGATCCAAAAAGAGTTTCAACCATTGAGGTAATTAGTTTACTTATAAATGCTCTTGTGCAAGCCATGAAAGACTTTATAACTTATGTCCTTCATTCCCCTATAACTTCCTATGTCCTCAATAATGTTGTCAAAACTATTTTGACCTAACCCAATACATTTGGTAGGAGAGGGAGATGGATTGCTAGAATAATATAATTTGATTTAGATATCAAATCTACCAAGTTGGTAAAGGGGCAAGGCTTAGCCAAAATTTTGGCTGAATCCAACTGTAAATTTTTGGGAATAAGTACTATTATGAAAGTTTCAAGAGAGAAGAATACACAATAAGCTTCTCAAAGTTCAAGAGAGAAGAATACACAAGAACATTCTCAAAGTTCAAGACAAAAGAATACACAAGAACCTTCCTCTACTTCAGATTCGACTCCTCTTTCACTTCATCTTGATGAAAAGGTCATGTTATATGAATGGTACGATGATATTATACACTTTCTTCATTAGGCACCCGTGAATTTGTATTATTTTTTTCAAATATAAAAACCAATATGATTTATTTTAAATAAAATGTGGAAATCACAACACATTGTTTCAATTAAATTCATGTTGAATTACCAAAGGAGTCTTAGTTTGCTGGATAAGTTAAGAGGGTTAAGCCATCCACTAGGGTTCCATTCTAGTTATAGTTCTCGCTTCCTTATCTGAATGACAGTGAAAATATGGGATGATGTGCAAGTCCTGGGTGTATTTGGAAGAATACATGACTTACGCAAATCCATACAAAAAAGGTTGAATCCAGGGGAAAAGTCCTGACATATCTCGATAGAACAAGTAACTGTTGTCTAGGTGACTATGGAAGAACAAGTTACTTTACCACCCAAGCCTAAAGGAACTCCCTGTTATGGAGTGCAAAATCATATTTTGGAAGCAATGAGGGTGCAATGAGCATAATCCACTTGATGCATGAAACCATTTTTAAGCGACTTTGTTTAGGAAATTAGGTTATTGAGGTTTGTTGTTTTTATAGTTTTGTGTATAAATTGGACCTGTAATATTTGTGCATGGTTGGATTCCATATATTTCGGTCCTGAAATATTGATGGCATGCATCTACAAGTGGTCTTTAGAATTGTATGTCTATTACAGTCTTTTTCTTTTCCAAGGAAAACCTTCCAGGGAAATTCCTGGGACTTCCCCGCAATCTTGAATGGTACCTGGTGCAAACCTGTTCATGGTGATTATGTCGCATATACCCATTTCCACCTAATGTATTGAGGCAGGTTTTTACCTTGTGTCCTTTTTTTATCATCATTATTCCTGTCGCCTTGTGTCCACCCAATAGAATAGCGATGATCGAAACAGGACACAAGTTTTGTACTGCCAAAGGGATCGGAAGGAAATAAATTTGGTATCCTAAAAATCTTTCACTACCATTTGAATTAATTATAGAACATATGGAATTCTGACTTATAATGCAATTCTAAAATTTCGGCTCACATTGGAGGTTTCCTAGATCCAATTTCTATGAAAATTCAGTCTTAGGGCTAAGCCGAAGTATAAATTACAGCAAAAAATAGTTCACAATATTTCAATTCACTTCAACTCCAATCCACTGGGCATATCAAGAGTAAGTATACAAAACATATGCCAACAAATTTCCTCCTTGGGGAACACTTTCCGAGCATAAAATCTGTTAGGTCTCTGTAATTTTAGCAGATTGGTGAGACTAAAACTGCAGAAACAACATCGTTTCAACCAACTTTGGAATTCTAGGATCTAGCCCTCCTGAATCCGGAGAGGGATCTCTCCAATATGGAAAAAGATGGATATTGTCTTTGAAAGCTTAAGGTAATGATATTAGGCTAGTTATGAAGGCCAAGGGTTTTGTTTTGTTTTGGATGGTTGAGCATGATTACTGTTTGAGGTGAAAAGTCCTGAATGCAAAGAGTTTCAAAGGTGAGAAGTTGCAAGTAACAAGGTAAGTTTTGATTCTAAAGAAAGATGATGGCAAATTTCAGTCCAATTGGGCTATGGAGTCATAACAGGGCTTTAATTGAACAACAACATCAAGAGTGACCCAAGGGGGAAGTCATCTATACCACAAGATTATTGAGATTGGAGTGATGGGATGGAAACAATAAAGTGTTGGAGGGGTGGAAACTGATAATAATTTCTCAGAGGATTTATAGTCAGTCCAAACAAGAAAAGCCTCTTAAGTAACTATTTAAAACCAACCAAGGACAGGGCTAACCATAAACTTCTTGGGCAAGTTCTATTAAAGCAGCTTAATTGAAAAACAATCCAGTAATCCACATAATTACCTTTAGAAAGTATGAAAACACATAAGAGAAACAAAGTGTGACTTAAGATCAGATAAAGTACTTTTAAACCTAGTCTGCTTTCAGTCAGCACCAAGGGAAATTTTTAGAATCTGCCTTTGGAGAAAAGGATCTAGGAATCAGGGCAAACCATATCTTCTCTAGTCTAAATTTAATAGAAAATAATGGAAATCACATTCAAGAACAGTGTTTAAGCAAGCAGAAGGACGAGGGAACGCCAACATTCCTAACTGTTTAAACTGTATTAAATCATTCTTAAATAAACAAATTTGAAGAAAACATTAAGATAAAGATTTATCATCCAGAGAAGGTTACTGGTATACAGTAGATCCTAACCCTGTTTAAAATGTCCTTCACAGAGGAATATGAAAAATATGGCATACATAGAAGGAAAACAATAACAAAGAGAGTTGCACTTCACCAATGACATAGACCAGGATCCCAAGAAACAGCTTTTATATTGATGTCAAACCGATTACAGTCTTCAAGTCCAATGTTTCAGTTCAGCAATCATCTTCACTATTCAGCCTAACTAATCTATCACAAGCAGAGCTCCAAGGGCCAGTGAACACTATTTACAATCAGGAGTTTAGGCTCAAATGTATTTCAAAGCTCTGTAAGCAACTCAACCAAAAATTTCTCATCTTCTTCTGAGGTATTTATAGAAGAATGAGGAGGTGATCTGAGAAAAGATCTCTCAGGATAATTAATACAGGTTCAAGACTTCTCGGCCTTTTGAGGGGCTCGAGGGAGAAATTTACAGGTGGATCACTGTATTAACTTTTTTACAATAAATATCAAAGCTCGGTGGGAGCTTTATTTTGACTTTGAGGCTCTGTGTGCTGTGTGGAGTAACCCCGTAGATATTTTCTGCATTGATTTCCTTGCAGAAGTAACTCCCTGGATGCGCTGAGGAAAAATCTGATCTTCTTCAATAACTTCAGCCTCTGTTTGAAAGGTTTGAGGCAACAGGTGGCTTTGTGGTAGCTGAGGAATCAATTTGCCTCAAGATGTGGCGGTGGAGGCTTTCTGTCAGATAAAACACTTTAGGATTTCTTTAAACTGTGTTTTGAGTCGGGGATTAGGCTTTTGATAACCGTCTTAGCTGTAATCCCCGTAATACTGTCTTCAAACTTATACTCTTTAACTGTTTTAAAATAAAGCAGTGTCTTGTCGATGTGCAGGGCCACGCTGGGTTTTACGGCATCAATGCTCATAGAGCATCGACGAAACATGGAATGGAGCCCGGCGGCTAGCTTTCTTCTATGAATCAAAGGCGCGGGGCGCGGGAATCGTCATTCCCGGCCTTCGGCCTGTATATAATGAAAAACCACTTAAATCCTGCATAAAACACCAAAAAATTAAGAAATCCTGCGAGATGGGTTTAAACTGCTTCAGATGGCGGGGAGAGAGCGTAGCCGTTGGATGAAAACATCCAACGCTGGAGATCGGTGCAAAAGAGGCGAGAAGGAGAGTGGGGAGATGAACAAGCCGGAGTGAATTTGGATCATACGATATGGACACGTGGATGGTTCGGATTCAATCGGAGGATCGCAATCGGGGAATCGCAATCGGGGGTAGCGAGCAAACGCATGCGATTAAACTTTTGTGATGCGATTGAAATCGCCGATGCGACGGAGCGATGGCCGTTTGATCAGCCAACAACCAACGGTGGAGATGAGCCGGGGGAAAACCCTTGTATATTTTATGAAATCCAAACTTTTGGAATAAAAATAAAGGTTTTATGTTTTGGGGCGGAAAAATAAATCAAAGGCGGGAAGGCGCCCTAATGCGGGGCCGTTGGATATATGAGCTATAATGGGCCCGAGGCTTTACATATTCAAAAGAGCCAATCACAATCGGAGTCTCGGGCATGGTCTTTCCGATCAACCCTTTTGAAAAATTGCGATGCGATTAGCACCCGGGATCCTTAACACTTGGTCCCGGGGAAAAGTTATATGGAAAGAAAATAAAAGGGGCGGGGTTTATAGTATATAGGACCCAATCGCATCGGAAGTTCTGATGCGGTATTTTTGATCTACCCATTTGATTTCTCTGATTGCGATTGCGCGATCGGTCTTTCAATCAACCCATTAAAATATTAAACACGTGATTTCAAGTTTTTAAGTTGAAACTTTGGATAAGTGGGTTTTGGGTTTTATAAAGAAAAATGGGTTTGGGAATGAAATTTTCATAAGGTCTAAGCGCCGAGGGTGGGCTCAAGGTTATATATGAAAATAATATGATCAGGAGTCGCAAACATCAAGGCTAATCGCAATCGGAACTTTTGGCCCATGGCAAAAGACTTGCGTTGTTTGAATGTGTGCGATGCGATTAGCGCCGAAAGGCTTTGGCGTTTGGTTCTAACGCATGGGCATGTGGAGGGGAAGTGGTTTAGTACTTAGCCCAAAGGGCTTAAGTCCATAGAAAAGACTTGCATTTTTTATGAATTTTTCTTGGTCTTTCAATGGAAAATGGGGGTTCCGAAATAGTTAAAAAATGAGTTTTTAACTATGGAAAGGAGAATTTTTCATAAATGGAAGAAGAGGAATTTATGAAAACAAGGCAGCTTTGATGGAGAAAAGGGGAGCAAATGAAGGTTTGAGAAGGGGAAAAATGAAGATCTTTCGGCCGATCATTTGGAATGGTAATTTCACGGTACTAAAAGCAAAGATAAAGCGAATTTTGAATGACATGAAGACCTTAAAGACTTCAAACCAACAATTTTTAGTGATAAAATTTGTTCCTTGAAGCTCAAAAATTCTTAACCTTTTAACGGTATAACAAAATATTATAGGTGTGCGTTATGAAACTCGCAGGGATGATGCCTTCTTGAAGGTATCAAGAACTTCAGACTTGGATTCTCTGTGAGGCTGACTTGTGCCTGATCCATTGGGCTGCCCTTCCTTTGCCAGGAGGATCTTCTTTGAAAACATATTTAGCAACTATGAAAACAATGGACTTTCATCAATACAAACATTTCTCCAATCTCTTGATCGCATTTTGGTTGCATCGGATGCGCGGATTGGCAAACTCTTTCACAACATTTGTTCTTTTGAAAGCAAAAATCTAATCTATTTCTCCTTATTTCTCCTTGAACTCAGATTAAATAGTTGAGCTCAAATATTTCTCTACCTAATCTAATTTCTGTTGGGATTAAACTGTCCAACAGACTTTCATTCTCTAAATTCTAAGACAGAAATTTAAAAACAGTCAAGTCCAGATTAAGCTGTTTGACTTGCTATCATCTATGGCATAAAAACAAGCTGCACATAGATTATTATTTGCAGAAAATTAAAAATCAAAATGGAGGGCTTAAGATCTGAAAGTTTCTCATCATGGCCTTCTTTTTTCTTTACAGCTCTGTTTTTAATTTTGTTTGATTTGTTCCTTCTTTCTTCTCTGGTTCAGATTTTGAGCTGATTAGAACCAGATTTTACATCTTTTGACTCAGAATTTGAAACAGATTTGAGTCATCTCTTCTTTGAAACTTAGGTTCAGTTTTTGAACATGTTTGAACCTTTAAGTTCTATCTTAATCTACCTACTGATAAGCCAAGATTAAACAGTTTGGCAAATCGAATTCACTATCCTATCAGCAGAAAATTTAAAGCTAATTAGTCAAGATTATACAGTTTGACTAACTAGAAGTGTGTTATTCAGGAGTGGCATTTGAGCTTGCACACTTTCAGATTTGTTTCTTTTTTTTGGTATGGGGCTATACCTTTCTTGTTTTCATTTCTGCCCTCTTTTCTTCTTTTTTTCTGTTTTTGTATTTTTGAATTCTTGATTTTTCTTCAAAGCAGAAAGCAACAGCTAGCTACATGCTCGGAACTGAGCTTTATTGACACTCATATCTAACCTATTCTAATCATGGAGTATTTACATATTCATGTGATACAAAAGTGCCAATGCAGCCAGCTGAGTAATGTCAAGAAGAAGAAGAAACTCTGGCTGCTTGTCAGAGATATCCATAGTATATTTTGAAGATTAATCTTCAAAATAAAAAATATCACAGAAGGTGACAGCTTTTCATGTCTCTGGCTCTTGCAAAGGATCACTGCTTGATAATTTGAGCCAGTCGGGATTTCCACACACTCTTCCATAGGACCAACAAAGAAAAGGTGAAGATTCTCTTCCTTTTGGTCCTCCACAATTGGTAGATCATCTACTTCCAAGACATCAGCTTTGAGGATTATCTCTTCAGTATGTAGCTTGGAAGTATCGTCATCCTTAACCTGCACAATAGCAAACAATGAAATATTTTCTTTCTCTAAATATATGCTTGCTTCTAATATACATTCAGGTTCTTTGGATGACAGTTTAACATTAATGAAGGGAGAAGTCTCTTCTTGAAAAGAGGGTATATTCACAGTAGGATAGTCTTCTATCTGTTTCTCTCCCTTTCCTTCATCGTCATCTGAACTGGAGGACTCATCATATTTGACAGTGTTGTCCCCTTGTGGCCCTTGTGTGCTTGCATTCAGTGAACTAAACTCTGTGAAGAGGTCATTATATTCTTGAGCAGGGGAGTATTTAAAGGTTTCCTCTTTTTCAAGAGAAAACTCCTTTTGCTCAAAAATTTCTTTATTGCTCTTCTCTTCGCCTTCTGAGTTGAAAGGCTATTGATTTCCAATTATGTGAAAGCCATTAGTGATGGATCGAAATGGATGATTTTGGCTTTCAAGCTGGTGATGGTGAAATTGATAACACCAATCAAACGTTGGTCGCCCTGCATGATTAGTTTTTTCTTGGAACTCATCATCATCATCAGATTGGTCGAAATTTGGAAATTTATCAAAATAAACAATTTCATCAGCCGAACATATTGGGTTCTCAGCAGATCCCTTTTTATTCTGATCTACAAAAGAAATTTCTAAATCTGCATAACAAAGTTCTGTAGGTGAATGGGCAAGAGTATTTGTTTCGCAAAAAATTTCAGATAGCGGTTGTTTATTTATAATCTGATCTATCTCTTTTTCTTTCAAAGGTGAAGATGTTTCTATGTTCCTTCGAACAGGAGTACCGCAGTTCTCTGTCTTTTGCGAAGACTAACTTTGAGGCTGGATGTCTTCTTGAGCCTCAGCTATAAGGGATGATGAATCAATATTTGAGTTTTCAGGGATATCTTGAGGAACGTTCTTTACTGCTTGGATTATCTCTTCCTCAACCGATTCATCTATGTTTTTAAAATTTTTGAATAGGATATTAAACTAATGAACGGCTATTAAAAGATCTTCAGGATGCATCTCTTCCAAAGCTTCCTCATTATCTATAATGTGTTGGGTGATGTTTTGTGATGGATCATAATATATTGCACCCCATGATAATGACGTAGCGTTTTCTTCATAGTTCTCATAGAACACATATTCAAGGTCTCTTAAAGAAAACAAACTACTGGATCTTAAGCATTCATACCAATCCCTAGCTTTTCCTTCTAATGTTAACATGAACATCTTCATTAGGCAGTCTTCATGCCATTCAAATTTCAACCTCCATACATGTATATGAAATTTGATGAGATGTAATAGAGGGTCATCAAACTTTTCACCTTGAAAACAGGCAGGTTGTCATCCCAATTCACCTGGGGCATCTTATGTGGAAACCCAGGGATATGATCTCTGCTCATTAGGGCATATCTTCGTTGTATTCTTGGAATCATGTTTGTAAATCAAGAAAGAGGTCACTGTGTCTGGTCAATCAGTTCAGGGTCTTCTACCAGTGGAGTCATTTGGTCTTCTGGGAGTTTCAGAGTGTAGAGTCGCCAGGTGGAAAATTTTTAGCTCCTAAGGAGGTAAAATGTTTTATGGTTCCACCACCATATGATTCTTGTAGAGCTGCAAGATTTTCAGGAACTGAATTAGCTCTCGAGGGTGATCTGAAAACAGTTGATAATTTAATCCTAGGAGACTTCCAAAGGATACTTCCTGGGTTATCAACTATCTCAGGTGGATCGGGGTCAAGATAGGCTCTAGTGTGAATCTTTCTAGGAGCCACTATGTTGTGTTATTAGACCCAAATAAACAGGAAAAGGTCAACCAGGTATGACAATCTTTGAGAGGTTAACTAATCTGTTTACACAAATCTTAATCCTACAGTCCTCTAACTAAGTTTGAATGATATTATAATGATAAGGGTTCTTCCCAGTGGAGTCCTAAGGTCTGTTAAGGATTGTGGAGTCGCCAAGTGGAAGTTTTTAGCTCCTAAGGAGGTAAAAGGTTTTATGGTCCACCACCATGTTTATTAGATACCAATCTAAAATATTTTTGGGTTTTTCTGAGTTTCTGTGATTGTATGGAAAACTAAAGAGTCTATAAAAGCTGGCCAAGAAACTATGAACTTAAAAATCTCCCCAGCGGAGTCGCCAGAAATGTTAGGTCTCTGTAATTTTAGTAGATTGGTGAGACTAAAACTGCAGAAACAACATCGTTTCAACCAACTTTGGGATTCTAGGATCTAGCCCTCCTGAATCCGGAGAGGGATCTCTCCAATATGGACAAAGATGGATATTGTCTTTAAAAGCTTAAGGTAATGATATTAGGCTAGTTATGAAGGCCAAGGGTTTTGTTTTGTTTTGGATGGTTGAGCATGATTACTGTTTGAGGTGAAAAGTCCTGAATGCAAAGAGTTTCAAAGGTGAGAAGTTGCAAGAGGGAAGAATAGCTATGGCTAAAATATAGATATAACGCTGGTTTTTAGTCCATTGGGCTATGGAGTCATAACAGGGCTTTAATTGAACAACAACATCAAGAGTGACCCAAGGGGCAAGTCATCTATACCACAAGATTATTGAGATTGGAGTGATGGGATGGAAACAATAAAGTGTTGGAGGGGTGGAAACTGATAATAATTTCTCAGAGGATTTATAGTCAGTCCAAACAAGAAAAGCCTCTCAAGTAACTGTTTAAAACCAACCAAGGATAGGGCTAACCATAAACTTCTTGGGCAAGTTCTATTAAAGCAGCTTAATTGACAAACAATCCAGTAATCCACATAATTACCTTCAGAAAGTATGTAAAAACATAAGAGAAACAAAGTGTGACTTAAGATCAGATAAAGTACTTTTAAACCTAGTCTGCTTTTAGTCAACACCAAGGGAAACTTTCAGAATCTTCCTTTGGAGAAAAGAATCTAGGAATCAGGGCAAACCATAACTTCTCTAGTCTAACTTTTAATAGCAAATAATGGAAATCACATTCAAGAACAATGTTTATGTAAACAGAAGGACGAGGGAACGCCAACATTCCTAACTGTTTAAACTGTATTAAATCATTCTTAAATACACAAATTTGAAGAAAACATTAAGATAAAGATTTCTCAGCCATAGAAGGTTACTGATATACAGTAGATCCTAACCCTGTTTAAACTGTTCTTTACAGAGGAATATGAACAATATGGCATACATAGAAGGAAAACAATAACAAAGAGAGGTGCACTTCACTGATGACATAGACCAGGATCCCAACAAACAGCTTTTATATTGATGTCAAACCGGTTACAGTCTTCAAGTCCAATGTTTCAGTTCAACAATCATCTTCACTATTCAGCCTAACTAATCTATCACAAGCAGAGCTCCAAGGGCCAGTGAACACTATTTACAATCAGAATTTTAGGCTCAAATGTATTTCAAAGCTCTGTAAGAAACTCAACCAACAATTTCTCATCTTCTACTGAAGTATTTGTAGAAGACTGAGGGGGAAAAGATCTGAGATAAGATCTCTGAAGGATAATTAATACAGGTTCAAGACTTCTCGGCCTTTTGAGGGGCTCGAGGGAGAAATTTATAGGTGGATCACTGTATTAACTGTTTTACAATAAATATCAAAGCTCGGTAGGAGCTTTATTTTGACTTTGAGGCTCTGTGTGCTGTGTGGAGTAACCCCGTAGATATTTTCTGCATTGATTTCCTTGCAAAAGTAACTCCCTGGTTGCGTTGAGGCAAAATATGATCTTCTTCAATAACTTCGGCCTCTGTTTGAAAGGTTTGAGGCAACATGTGGCTTTGTGGTAGCTGAGGAATCAATTTGCCTCAAGATGTGGCGGTGGAGGCTTTCTGTCTGATAAAACACTTTAGGATTTCTTTAAACTGTGTTTTGAGTTGGGGATTAGGCTTTTGATAACCGTCTTAGCCGTAATCCCCGTAATAATGTCTTCAAACTTATACTCTTTAACTGTTTTAAAATAAAGCAGTGTCTTGTCGATGTGCAGGGCCACGCTGGGTTTTACGGCTTCAATGCTCATTGAGCATCGACGAAACATGGAATGGAGCCCGGCGGCTAGCTTTCTTCTATGAATCAAAGGCGCGGGAATCGTCATTCCCGGCCTTCGGCCTGTATATAATGAAAAACCACTTAAATCCTGCATAAAACACCAAACAATTAAGAAATCCTGCGAGATGGGTTTAAACTGCTTCAAATGGCGGGGAGAGAGCGTAGCCGTTGGATGAAAACATCCAACGCTGGAGATCGGTGAAAAAGAGGCGAGAAGGAGAGTGGGGAGATGAACAAGCCGGAGTGAATTTGGACCGTCCGATCTGGACACGTGGATGGTCCGGATTCAATCGGAGGATCGCAATCGGGGAATCGCAATCAGGGGTAGCGAGCAAATGCATGCGATTAAACTTTTGTGATGCGATTGAAATCGCCGATGCGACGGAGCGATGGCCGTTTGATCGGCCAGCAACCAACGGTGGAGATGAGCCGGGGGAAAACCCTTGTATATTTTATGAAATCCAAACTTTTGGAATAAAAATAAAGGTTTTATGTTTTGGGGCGGAAAAATAAATCTAAGGCGGGAAGGCGCCCAAATGCGGGGCCGTTGGATATATGAGCTATAGCGGGCCCAGGGCTTTACATATTCAAAAGAGCCAATCGCAATCGGAGTCTCGGGCCTGGTCTTTCCGATCAACCCTTTTGAAAAATTGCGATGTGATTAGCACCCGGGATCCTTAACACCTGGTCCCAGGGAAAAGTTATATGGAAAGAAAATAAAAGGGGCAAGGTTTATAGTACATAGGACCCAATCGCATCGGAAGTTCTAATGCGGTCTTTTTGATCTACCCATTTGATTTCTCTGATTGCGATTGCGCGATCGGTCTTTCAATCAAACCATTAAAATATTAAACACGTGATTTCAAGTTTTTAAGTTGAAACTTTGGATAAGCGGGTTTTGGGTTTTATAAAGAAAAATGGGTTTGGGAATGAAATTTTCACAAGGTCTAAGCGCCGAGGGCGGGCTCAAGGTTATATATGAAAATAATATGATCAGGAGTCGCAAACATCAAGGCTAATCGCAATCGGAACTTTTGGTCCATGGCAAAAGACTTGCGTTGTTTGAATGTGTGCGATGTGATTAGCGCCGAAAGGCTTTGGCGTTTGTTTCTAACACATGGGCATGTGGAGGGGAAGTGGTTTAGTACTTAGCCCAAAGGGCTTAAGTCCATAGCAAAGACTTGCATTTTTTATGAATTTTTCTTGGTCTTTCAATGGAAAATGGGGGTTTCGAAATTATTGAAAAGTGAGTTTTTAACTATGGAAAGGGGAATTTTTCATAAATGGAAGAAGAGGACTTTATGAAAACAAGGCAGCTTTGATGGAGAAAAGGGGAGCAAATGAAGGTTTGAGAAGGGGAAAAATGAAGATCTTTCAGCAGTCTTTCATTTGGAATCAACAGAATTTTTTGAGTATAAAAGGCAAAGATAATGAAGATTTTGGACAGAGGCATGAGGCCTTCAAGAGACTTCAAGAATAGCAAATTTTAGTGATAAAATTTGTTCCTTGGAGGCTCAAAAAGTCTTAGCCACCTTTTGGTATAACAAAATATTATAGGTGGCTAACAAAATCGAATCTGGAATCACTACAATTAATGAATATTTACATTAGTAAATCTGCCCTATTATATTTTATATCAATGTCTAATCACTTAACAATTTCAACCTTCACTTATGTCAAATCAGTATGGCAAACTTGCAAACTAGCACCGGAAATTAACAAACCAAGAAGATGACAAATACTGAAAACCAAATTTTCAATTGAGACAATTTTGGACAAGCGAAAATTTCATATTTATGTATAAAAATGAATTATAATGTACATACCATATCCTCATCGCAATGTTAGTACAATTTTCTAGCTCTCCAAAACCCTAGCTAGAAAACAATGAAAATCCCTGGCTCTACTGGAGGTCATCTACAAATCAGTATCAAACTATCAAGACTTTGGGCTTCACGCAAGATGTCTCCTCTTTCCTCTTCAACAATACCACCTAAGGTTTCATCATAAAACTCTAATCTCCAAGGGATGAACCCGAAACCTAATATTAAATATGCTCTAAGTGCTCCAAGAAACGATAGCACCTCTGATACAACAAAACCCAAGAGAGAGAATGTACAAGGAAAAAACCCAAGAGAGGGAGAGTGAGAGAAATCAAAACAATCTTATCACCATATCCTTCCTAGGGTTATCTTATGAAACCCCAGTGCTCCATCTCTAAATAGAAGTTGAACAATAATGAGTGAGCGAAAGAAAATACTCTCTTCTTCTTTTATATATATGAGAGGCAAGGGAGACCAATAAGACAAAAGTGGGCCTAAATATTTACAATAAATCTACTACAAATGAGTAGGTCCGCTAAAGGTACACATGTCAATATCCAAGGATGATGTCCTACAAAATCAAGGTTATAAGGTGATGTTTCTACACAAGGTGTGCCCACACTTTTTTTCCATAAGCCCACATAGACTCTATCCCTCTTCCTAATGCATGTGCTCCTTGTCATCCATTCCACTTACTTGATCATTGTTCCAACCATGGTGTCGCTAAGTCAACTCCAAGCCTCAATGCAAGTATCCAAGCAACCCAGTGTCATCTAGGTCTAAATGAATTTCTTTAAAGTGTCCAATAGTCCTCTAGTGTAAGGTTTCCTCCAAGCAAGTAACATGTTCTCACAATATCTCCAATGCTCCAGAGAAGGAAGCCACATGATCATTGAGTTGAGGTCTGGAAAATCAAGAGAAAATCATCTCCACATGTTCATTTCCATTAAAGAACAACCAAGGGCCCAACCATATGTCATATACCTCATATCACATGGTCCAAATTCCAAGGGTTAAGTGCCCAATGCTCCTCTTCTTAGGCTAGCACCTCTCCTTGTTGAGTAATGACTCCCAAAATGTGTGCACCTAGTGGGTTACTTAACAATCTAATTGGAGTGTAAACCTCCACTTGAACTAATCCATCCATGTGCCTATGAAGCATTTCCAAGGGGCTAGGAAACATGGTGATTTCCTAGTAAGGTGAAACATTTTGGAATAATATGAAAAGCTGACACTTCCTTCTCATGAGAAAAGTGTTTTATGAACACCTATCAACTCCCTCTAGAAGTCCACCACGTCTATTATTTGAAAATATGTAGTTGCCACACTCTTAGAATTAACCCAAACACCTCCATTGAGGTATCACACTTTTCCTCCTTAAGACACTTGGAGGACTCATAGATGGAAGAAGCCAATGCAACATGGATAAAATATATCGTGGGAGGTATACTTGCCCTCATTGAACATTTGGGTGTTCCTACATGCTTTGGAGCCTCCTACAATGTCTAGGTAGGCGATCTTCATCTTGTACATGCTAGGATAGTGTTTGAGGGCATATTTACCCTCAAAATCACCTCATCTACTTCCAAATTTTACTCATCTTGAGTCTTTGAACCTATGTTTGGAAAAACAACCTCCTCTTTCTTCTCAATATTTGAAGGAGAATCATGTGAATTGGAAGAGCTCACATCCTTATCAAACTTCACATCTCTACTCACCATAGTCTCCTAATGTGTCAAAATATATATCTTGTATGCTATAGAAGTATCACCATATATTAAATCTTGTATGTTGTAGAAGTGTCACTATATATGTTAACACAAGATGTTATAGTAGCATCTAAAACCTCCAAATAATGTTGACCACCTTTCAATTTGAAGGAACATAACTTTGGATCATAAGGCACATGCCAAACTCCATCGTCCCTCAAGTCATCATCGCGGGGAAAAATCCTATGGAACCACATCAAGAGCTACTCAAAATATCTTCCAAAGATAATAATATCTTCATAGAGAACCAAGACAAGTGAACAATATCCATTAAATCATAAGATGAAATATGCATACATCTCAACTCTTTGATCCTAAAATAGCAAACTCGATGGAAAAGGGAAAAAACATAAACAAATTCATCATCATATATGAACATGATAATCCTCTCATGTACCTCAAAAATGCTCGCAATTGAAGCAACAACCTCATCACAATCAACTCCCTCTATATTAGGGAATCTCAAAGAAAGATTAACATCATGGTCAACCCTGTTTGTCTGAGAGAATCCAACAACCCTATCTGGAGTACTCATCACTACTTCCAACAGATACAAGGTTGGAATCAGTCATCGATTACACCACCATAGGAGTAGATGCAAAATATCACCAATATCCTAAA
Organism: Pinus albicaulis; assembly: GCA_034641835.2. Classification (NCBI taxonomy): domain Eukaryota; kingdom Viridiplantae; phylum Streptophyta; class Pinopsida; order Pinales; family Pinaceae; genus Pinus; species Pinus albicaulis. Next base: position 962,278,110 of record CM076574.1, read on the forward strand.
ATAACGTTAGCTATCTGTTGAAAATGTAGCAAGTAAAGGTATTTTGTCTTGTGCCTTAGCTAGTGAAGACCTCGATTTGTCTTTATCTTAGTGGAAAAGATGCATGATGTTTTTTCTATCCTCGTTAGTAAAAAAACTTCCACTTTAGCCTCCAAAAGGTGAAAAATGGAATATCTTTGAGGTAATTCCAAATCCCTAAGAGGGTTGAGAGCATAAGATACCCGGAATTTCTAAATTTTGCAGTATTGCAATGCACTTTTTCCTAGAGGAAAATTGATTGTGATCCTCAATGTCCTGCTAGTAGTCTCTTGTAGACAAGCAATCCAAAAATATGTGTTCCACTTGTCTCTGGTTTACCAAAAATATAGAAAATCCCATATGTCAACATGCTCTTAGCCAAATGGGTCTTTTATGGCCTTGGATGGTTGATGACCAACCAGGAAAAGACCTATAGCCAAACACTATGAAGCCTATGAATCTACTTATCTTTGAGATTGAAGATTTGAGAGCAATAAGAATCAAATCAAACCTAAAAAAACTAACAAAAGCGTAGCATAAAAGTGAAAAGGACCCCATAAATGATAAGAAGTAAGGAACCACTAAGTAATCCCCATAATGGTTTCCACAAATGCCTATTTATACTATAGAAGTACAATATAATTGACCAATGAGAAAGATAGAACTCTTATAGCAGTACTTTGCATCACACTGGGTAGTCACCTTTGATGCTCTATTTGACACGACTCCAAGGTAACTTGATGTCTGTGAAGTCTTTAACACACCTGTCGACATGATTTATCATCATCTAGGACCTTGTAAGCTTGCTTCCCAATGAGAGATTCTTATACCCAGTTTCAAGTTATTACATTACAATATATGTGGTTATGGAATCGGGAAATTTTAAAATAACCAAGCATGCATTGTAAACATATCCAATTGTTGTTGTATGTGCTTTAACCCACTCTTTACCTTGATGAATGGTAGAGACAAGCAGGCTTGATTCCTCACATTGGGATTGATTCCTCACATTGATTGAAGGCATATGACCCTTCCCATAAGATTATGGTTAACAAAATGAAAAAATAATAACAACGCAAGTCATTAAGACCTTTTTATGTGTTCTCGCACAATTTTCAAGCATTTCAAACTAATGTAAATAAATTGAACTTGAAAATGAGCATGAATTCCTTAACAGGAAGTGTAAATTGTGCCTAAAACGGCTTGTTGTGAAGCACATGAATTCTAGTCAAATTAAGCAATCATTATATAAGTGCATCCATGTTACCAGGTATGCAGATATCAATAATGATGAGTTGTCTCAGAGAAGCCCGATCACATCCAAATAAGGCATAGTTGGCTTGACCTATCCCCAAAAACTTTAAACCCATTTGAATCCCACAATAGAGAGCTTTAAAGTGAAAAAGAGTAACAAGATCATGTTTGTTAAGGAAAAACACACAATAGAAGCATGCACACTATTAGAATATCAAATCCCTCATCTTCATCAGTACCAGATTCAACAAGAACTTCTTGGTAGTTTCCAGGATTCATATGATAACTGCTTATTGAAGTTGAATTAGATGGAAGTATTCATTCAAAAGTAATCATGAATTCTTACAACATACCAAATAAAACCTAGAAAATGGTAAGACATCATATGTTTTCTTGTCTCCAAATCGTGGGTTAGAATTAAGAGCTTCTTTTAAAGGTCCATAATGCACTTGCATATCTATTTAAATACACAATTTCATAACATTCATGGAACTGTGATCTCCATATGTATTTATTGAAACATCATATTCTACCATTGAGAGTAGGAAGAAAGTGTAAGAACAGTAATGAGATGGTTTAATGAAAGGTTAAGAAGGTACTTGGTTTTATATGACATAATAGACACATATTGAAATCCTTTTCTATCTAATTCAACTCGAATGGCTTCAACACGCCCATCCATCATATCACTTGGAATTACAACATCATCTCATGCCCGAGCATGTCTCAAAATACCATTTGCAAATCACTAGTTCTAAGTAATCAAGGAATAAGAGGACACCTACACTCTAGCCTCCAAAAGGTGAAAAATGGAATATATCTAAGGCAATCTAAAACCATGAGAGGGCTTACAGCACAATTTACTAGGAATTTCCAAAGTTTGCAGTGTCCAATGCACTTTTTCCTAGAAGAAAAGTGATTGTGATCCTCAATGTCCTACTAGTAGTATATTGCAGACACGCAGTCCAAAAATATGTGTTTCACTTGTCTATGGTTTACCACAAATATAGAAAAGCCCATATGTCAACATGCTCTTAGCCAAATAGAGTTCTAACAAAGTATTCTTACACCAACATTAGATAGATACAATTTGCATTGACAGCTTTGGATGAAAATGTGATTAAATTATGTTATATCCTTTTCATAAAATTTTCTATCAACACACCAACAAAGTTCTTAAGGAACTATTATTACACCAACATAAAGAAATGTGAACTTGCATTTTAGATGGAACATCAACAAATAGAAGTTTCATGTAGTTCCTGAGTTGTTTCCTCTGATTCCTGAGTATTGAAGAAATCTTGTAATGGAATCATCTTCAACGAATCCTTCTTCGTGCTCTTGATAGCCTGAATAGTAGCTAAAGCTTTGGCAACTGTCATTATGATGGGAATTTTATATGATAATGCCATTCGTCTCAACTTCCACCCATCTATTTGATCTAATGCATCTCCTAAATTTACAATCACCATTAACTGAATCAGACCATTTGCAATCATGTCACCTGCATGTGGGCACCCTTCATGGAGTTTCAAAACTTTTTCCACTAGAATTTATCCATTTTCATCAAACTAGTTGTGCCAGTTGTTGCAACAATTGTAAAACCAAGTTTAATGAATCCATTTGCAATTGTTGGGAGGCTTGGTTTGGTGAAATAACTTAAACTTAAGAACATTGTGCCTACAAGAGGTAGTTTTTTATTTGCTGCAATTTGTACCTTGGAAAATGCCATAGGAAATTTAAAGTCTATGCCCATCCCTTCTACAGTGCTTCGCATTTTAGAACAAGAACCACATCGCAGCCATGAAAGTTTTCAAATGGAAGGACTGTTTCCTTGACATAGACGTGACTTGGAATAACTTCATGTATAAAACCAATGTCTCAAAGAGATTTTCCTAACATAAGAAGGGCGACATACTTTTCTAACGGGTGTCCAATTTCCTTTGAGACAAAAGGTATTGCTCGTGATGCTCTAGGATTTTCTTCAAGAAGGTAAAATTCACTATCATGTGTTATTTCATATTGGCAATTCATCAGTCCACATACGCCAAGCCGCTTTTCCAATTTAGATTTCCAAAATCTAATGATTGACAAGCATGTAGGCGTCATTGTTTATGTAGGAATAGAACAAGATAAATCATCAGAATGCACACATGCTTGCTCAATGTGCTCCATGATACCACCAATGACCACACTACCTTTAGAATCTGTCAAATAATATACATCATTATCACAAGCATCTTCCAGGTACTTATCAACGAGTATTGGCCTTTCCGGGTCCACTTCTACTCCAGTTTCTAATTAATGCTTCAATTTGTCATCAATGTACACCATTTCCATTGCACGACCACCTAAAACATAAGAGGGCCTGATAAGAACAAGATAGCCAACCTTTATTCCTGTAGCCAATGAATCCTCATCACTCTTAGCAATACCACCTTGAGGTTTCTTGAATTTTATCTCATCCAACATTACATTGAATTTCCCCCTATCTTCAGCAGCATCTATTGAAGTAGGAGAGGTCGCCCAAATTTGCACAAGACGTTCCCCACTTGCAGCCACGGACTTCAACTCATCGAGGTATTGTTCTATGTGTAGAGCTAGATTCAAAGGTGTTTTCCCTCCAAACTATACAATTATACCATCAGACCTCTCTTTGTCAATGACATTCAAAACATCCTCTAATGTAACAGGCTCAAAGTATAGTCTATCACTAGTATCATAATCTGTAGAGACAATCTCAGGGTTTGAATTCATCATGATGGTTTCATATCTTGCATCCTGTGAAGCAATGCTCATAGATAGGTTAGAAACATCAACATATTGATTGTCAAGTTAGTACCTTTGATATGATTCAGATCAAAATACAAACAATATTCAAATTTTTAACTTTGGGATATATCAATCAAATCTGAATTTGACACAAATGATTTCCTTAGGAGATAACCCTAAATGTTTCTTTAGTAAATGCAGTATCATATCTTAAATGAACATCCTTACAGAATTGCCAATCTGTCGTATAAACTTTTGAGGAAGGGGTTGCATCTTATTGAGTTTCAGATCTTATCAATGAATTTTTAGCCTTAAATTTGTGCAATTTTTTCCACTGGATACATCAAATTTGTCTCAAATAATATTGAAGACTCTGCCTTAATGAAATGCATGCTTCATATCTGATCAAGGCGAGGGCTGAATGTATATGCACAAATCAGTTATTGAAGGAGGGATGGATTGTTATGAAACCAACACCAAAAATAGAATAAAAGAGAGATCAACGCCTTAGAAATAAGTCACTTCGAGGGGGAAACCTCCTTTACATTACATAAATGAAAAATTCTTGAATGATACAAATGAAAACACCTCCTTTCTATATATAGGAGTCCATGGGGTCACAATATAATCCTAGACGACCTAACAATAATAATGTAAGGGCACAATAATAACAATATGGGGGTTACATGGGTACAACAATAAAAATAAGGGGGGGGTACACTAACAACAATAAGGGACTACACTAGTAATATAGGGACCTAACATGCCCCTCTCATTCAAAAAAGTGTTGTCCTCATCGCTTGAGTAGCTATGGATGCTTCTGTATAAATTTCTCATCCTCCCATGTAGAATCTTCAGTGGATAAGTTCTTCCACTTGATGAGATACTCTGAAATTGATCGATTTGGTAACTGTCGAGTTCTTGTTTTCGTGACTACTTCAGGTTCCAATATGATTTTGCCTTCCTCATCAAGTTTTGGCAATATTGTTTGAAATGGAAGTTTTTCACCTATAACCTTCTTTAAGCATGAAACATGGAAAATTGGATGCACTCGAGAAGAAGCAGGAAGCTCCAATTTGTATGCCATAGTACCAAACTTTTGCAACACCTCGTAAGGACCATAGTACTTTGGCGATAATTTATTATCCTTCTTAGCTTGCTTAAGGGACATTTGTTTGTATGGTTGTAGTCGTAAAAATACCCAGTCTCGTACATGAAAACTTCTCTCACTGTGATGTTGATCTTCATGTTGTTTCATTCGATTTTGTGCCAAATTTAGGTTATCCTTTAAGAGTTCAGAACTTGTTGTTGATGCTCGATGTTATCTTCCACTGCTTGAACCTTAGAATTTCCTCTTAAAGATGATGTGATGGACGATGGATGATATCCTTAAAGTGCCATAAATGGGGTCATTTTTGTTGCAGTATGGAAGGAAGTGTTATACCACCATTCAGCCAGAGGTAACCACTTGACCCATTGTGTTTGTTTATCAGATACAAAAAAACGAATATATCCTTCCAAACAGTTGTTCACTATCTCAATTTTCCCATCGGATTTGAGGATGATAAGATGAGCTATGAACTAGTTGAGTACCCAAACAAAAAATAATTCCGTCCAAAAATTTCCAATAAAAATGGGATCTCTGTCGCTTACAATAATATTTTGGTTTCCATGTAGCTTTTGAATTGATTCCATAAATGCAGTAGCAATTGTACTTGCTTTAAATGGATGAGATAATGCACAAAAGTGTGCATACTTGGTAATTCTATCAACTACCACCATGATGACACTCTTTCCTTTGGACTTAGGTAAACCTGTGATAAAATCCATTGAAATCTCCTCCCAACGTTGAAGAGGGTTTACACTCTAGACACTCTGGGAAGCCATTAATTCGTTTAATTTATTGAGTTAATAATAAAGTTAGATGGTTTCAGGTACTTAGGATTACCTGGAATATCAAAAAATTTGAATTGCATAAGATTCAAGCGGCAGCAGGGGCTTTCTTGGTCTGCAATGGCTCTTTTGGTATTTTCGCAATTCAACATAAATATTCAAATAACGGTTAAGCAGTAAGGTTTTATTGTTTTTGAACTTTGGGCTTATCACATGGCATGGAGTTTTATTATTTCAAAAATGGTGGTTTCATCGCATGCGCGGAAATGGTTTGGTGGTTTATCACACGACAATGGATGGTCTGGCGATTTTAGAATGAGGGGGTGTGATAAACTCTGGTGGCACTGTGTGGCAAGGGAGGGGGTGGATAAAACCACCCATTTCGCACCCCCCCCCATTTATTTAAATATCGGATGTTGAGGGGTGTGAAAATTCTTATTGGTCGTTAGATCTAATGAATGACGATCGGGCGGCTGGATGAGTTGGGGTTTTCAAGTGGTGGGTTCGAGTAAATTACTTATGCAGAGGGGTAAATATAAAGTGGGTCTGGGAATACATATGAGGGGTCTATGAAATATATTAGGTGGTAGGTTGAAATAATGTCGGGAAATGTATTAAAGCGGAAGGGTTAGTATATGATATGGGGGATTTATAAAATACATTAAGCAGGAGGTTTAAAATGATACCGGGGATGGGTTAAATGAAGTGGGGCTAGATATATATTAAGCGAGTTAAACTATGTAAAAGTGGGTTTGGCTGTTTTATTTGAATAATGCCAAGTTAGTAAAGGAAAAGGGTTTTTCAAAGGGAAAAGGGCTTTTAGGAGGGGAAAAGGGTTAGGAAAAGGGGAAAGAGATTTTTCGCATAAGGGGAAGGTGTTAGAAGGACATTAGTGACAAGAGACAAAACAAATGATGTTATCCATAACTTTTTGAAAGTATTCTACCTATCCTTTATATTAATCCTAACATTTTTTATTTCCTTTATTGGGTGCATTTGAGCTTGCTGACCCTTTTATTTTCTTTTGATAAGCAAACTAACTTATTTCTAACCTTATATCCTCCAATGGCTCAGATTAAACATATGAGCTCATTTTAATTCTCTATCTAACTACTGATCTGCCAAGACTAAATGGTTTGGTCAAATCTTTATTCACTAGCTATCATGACATGAAATTTAAAAGCATGAATAATCAAGATTAAACTGTATGATCATCATGAATTGTGGCATTTTGGACAAGTTGCACACAATTTTATTTGTAAAAGTAAATTAAACTAAGAGTAGTAACATTTGAATGTGCAACACTTTCAGAATTTATTTTTGTTTCTTTTTGTGGGGTTCATACTTTATATCATTTTTTGATCTTCTTTTCTTTTGGTCCTTTGATTATTCTTTTAGGACATACTCTCTTTTCATTTTTTAATATGGAAAACATTTGCAGAAAGCAAAGGTATGTACAATATTACAAGACTTAACATAGTCAATTCAATTTTATGATCCCTATTATTATAGGACCCTGACAGTGGCTCCACTTGGGGATGGAATCTCATGGTGAGATGTCAAGAACTTTCTGATCAGTGGCCTTGAAACTTTGACTTTGCTTGCCTTGGAACTTCTTTCTGTGATCTCATTTATTCAAACATATGATGTTATATCTTTCAAGGCTTAGGGCCTTCTCTTCGGGCTTCGACTTTGTAAGATAATCATCCAATCCAATCTAAACTTTGCTATGGTATTTACAATGAGCAAAATAGAATGAATGAACGACTAGTTAATCTGGTGAAAAATAGTGCTTCAACATTCTATCGTTGACTGGTCCACCTGGTAGATTTGTTCCATCTAACTCTTACAAGAAAAATGCATTGTTGCATCTATAACCATAAATAATGTATGGGCCCTTTCAGAGAAAATCAAATTTCTCATGTTTTCATTTTTCTTCTCTTCTGGAATCCCATTTGAGTACTTGACCACCTATGAATAAATCATATGCTTTAGTTTCTTATCAAATATCTTTTTGATTTTGTCTTGAACCACTTGGGTTTTAATATAAACTTCTTCCCTGGTTTGCTGCAAATGTATTGTTTGATTTATCCTTCTTCGGATGTCATTTGGTTCTACTTGCAGCTCTTGAATCATTTTCATTACTAGCACTCCAAATGAAGATGGAAAAACAGCATCCATCCCATATACCAATTGATACTGAAATGTACCAATAGATTTCTTGGTAGTTAATTTGTCTACCCATAAGGCATTAACCAACCTTTTATTCTAATAGGTTTTCTTGTTATCTTATAACAGCTTTTTGATGATGTTGACTAGGATTTTATTTGAAGATTCTGCTAGTCCATTACCTTGAGGGTAATAGGTAGTGGAATGGCCAAGGGTGATATGGTATTTGTTACAAAAATCTATTTTCTTGGATTTGAAGGCAACAGCATTATCAGTAATGAGATTTTGTGGGCATCCAAATATAGAAAGGATGTTGTTCTCAAGAAATGAAATAATGACAGAGTCTTTGGCTTGTCCAGAAGGGATGGCTTCTATCCACTTGGTAAAGTAGTCAGTGGCTGTCAATATCCATTTATGTTGGGCATAGGAGGGTGGGTGAATTTCACTAATGAAGTCTAAACCCCATTGTTGAAATGGAATTTCTACTGAGATGGGTTTGAGGGGTAATGGTAAGAGTTTCTTCTTCCCTTCAAATATTTGACATTTGTGACAGAAGGTCACATACTTTCTGACATTTGCAAAAAGGATGGGCCAGTAAAAACCTGCCCTCAAAATTTTGTTAGCAGTTGTTTTCCAGTAGAGGTGTCCCCCACAATCTCCTGCATGAAATTCCTGCATTACTTTGTTAGCTTCATCTCTTAATAAACAATTTAATAGGATGCCACCGTGATATTTCCAAAATAAAGCATTATCTAAGATACAGTATTTCATTGCTTTCATTTTTAAGAATCTACTTTTAGTTCTAGATAAACCAGGAGGAGCGTGTAGGTTGAGTAAAACAAATATAATGTCTGCATACCAGGGTGAATCTATGAAAGCTTCACTGATTTGTGGAGTCGCCATCTCTTCCTGATCATCTAAGGCAACAATGAAATTTATATCTAAGGCCTGACAGTTCGATTCAGCCATGAGTTTGGCCAAGCCTTAGCCTTTAATTAATTTTGTAGGCTTGATTTCAATGTCATATTCTAGTATTGTGGCAATCCATTTGCCTCTTTTTCCATCAGACCCATTATGAGTTAGAATGTCCTTTACAACTGAGTTTGGAACATATGTGATTATGTGAGAGTATAGAACGTACACTCTGAAATCTTTTATGGCTTTCACTAAAGCAAGAGCTTGTTTTTCCATGATATTATAATTTAGTGTTGCATCTCTCAAAGTTTTATTGAAGAAAGCAATACATTGTTCAAGACCCTCATCATTCTATTGCAACAACACTGTTGCAATGGTATGTTCTAAAGAAAATGAACAAATTATGACATCTTTGCTAAAATTAGGACTTATGAGGATAGGTGTTTTAGTAAGTGCTTCTTTGACTGTTTCAAAAGACTTCTTAGCCTCTATAGTCCACTTAAGTGTTGAATCCTTTTTTAACATGTTATTTAAGTTCCTAATTAGTTCTGCTAAGTTAGGGATGAATCTTCTAAGAAAAAAAAAATTGCCTAAAAATGCTTGTAATTCTCTGATGTTCCTAGGATGATTGATATTTAAGATTGCTTCTATTCTAGCTGGATCAATTCTAATGCCCTCTTTTGAAATAATGTGTCCCAAAATTTTTCCTTCTTCTAATCCAAAAATTGACTCTTTAGGATTTAAGGATATACCAAACTTTCTGCATTTTATGAAAACTCTTCTCAAATGATCTAGATGTTCATTATCTGTTTTGGAAAATGCAGTCTTTTCTTGATCTTCAGGTTGGACTAGGATTTGGTTGTATCCAGAGAATCCATCAAGTAATAAAATTGTGGATGACCCTACTACCCTCTGTAGAATGTGGTCCATTTTAGGGAGGGGATAGTTATCCTTTAGTGATACTTTGTTTTAAGTTTATGAAATCAACACAGAGTCTGATTTCTCATGTTTTCTTTCTAGTGGGGACTAAATTAGAGACCCAATCAGAATATCTAATGGGTGCTATGATTTGAGCCTCATACATCCTTTTAACTTATTTTTCTATTAATGGCATAAGAACAGGGTTAATTCTCCTTAGCCTTTGTTTAAAGGGTTTCTGATTTTCTTTAATTGGTATCTTATGCTAGATAATATTGGTATCATAAGACTTGAGGTCTTCATAACTCCGAGAAAAGACATCTCAGAATTCTTTAAACAAACTAATGTACTTCAGCTTTTCAGCTAGAGGTAATGCCTTGGATATCTTGATGAGCTTGGGATTTTCTTCTGTTCCTATGTTGCATTCTTCTATATTTGACCTTAGGGGATCCATTTTAGGTTTTCTAGCTAGATCATTGGAGTCAAAGAGATCTTCTAATGGGGCTAATTCCTTAGGAAAAATATTGTCTTTGAGGTTTAAAACTTTTGATTCATCATTAATTAATTCCTCAATTTCTATTGTTTCTAATTTTTGTATTTCTACTTTAGTGAATTTAGTTGGTTCTATTTTATTTACATCATTTAAATCTATCTCGTTATTTATGGTATAATCTAATGTACAATCAGTGTCTATATTACAGTTTTGAAATTCTCCCTCAAAATTCATAAAATTGTAAATTTATGAGTCTTGTGAAAATATTTGCCAGTACTTCAAATTATCAGGTATGGTTGGCCTGTGTCTTACCTCAGCAGTGTACTGATGATTTCGCTGAAAAGGTAATTTGCATGTGCTAGAAAAAGTGGCCAAACTATGTGCTTGCATATTCTGCTTTCTTGGAATAACAGCAAAGTCGGTTTCAAGAAAACAATTTATCAAATCTAGAATGATTTCTCTGTATTGGCTAAGTCTAGAATTATTAACAAGCTACTTTCCCTTGATTTGTTTTATGATGAGTTTTGAGTCTCCCATGATTAAAACTCTTTTGGCTCCAAGTTTTCTTACAATTTACAGTCCTAACACTAATGCATCATATTCTGCCATGTTATTAGTGCAATTGAAATTTAACCTGAAAGCATGTCCTTCTAAATGATCATTCTCTAAATTATAGATCCATACTCCAGCTCTTGCTCCTAATTTGTTTATAGAGCCATCAAAATCTAAATGCCACATAGACTCATGATCTATATTATCACTATCAATTTCTTTGTGTTTCTCTTCTACAGTTGTGATTTTATCTTTGCCAGTGTTTGAATTACATAAGATAAATGAGTCTAGATCAGAATGCAAGGAATAGATAGGATAATTATGTGGTTTTCTGCACTATTGACCGTGTATTTCATCATATTTTCAATATAAACCTTTCTTTGTTGACCAAATACAGAAATAGTATCATATGACGTGTAATTGTAGTGATCCCTGTAATTTTGCTCCCCGTGAGCGAGATAATAACATACCATATTTCGGTGGGATATCAGCAACTACTATGTCCATAACAATACTCTTTTCTGGGCACTGGACTAGAGTCACACATAGGCCTTTTATCAGGCCAAGGAATTTAACTTGACTAGAATCAAAGGAGAAAAGGTCTTTGTATGGTCTGGTGATGTCTAAGTTCAATTTTTCCATGACTGTTTTAGACATTAAATTATGAGATGCTCTTGAATCCAACATAGCATTATGTAAGATTTTATCATGAATGTTTAAGCTAATGTAGAAAGGAGGGACACCCTCTTGTTTATGTTTGCCATTAACTTCGGGACCAAATAATAACTCAGGTTGATCATCATTGAGGTTAACAACATCTTCGTCTTCACCTATGTTTATTGTTTTAGTGATTTGGGCTCTGTATGAATCATTTTTCACCAGCGTTGTTAAAGGAACTGGTATTTTCAATTTGGCTATCTCAATTTGGATATTAAATGGAATTTGAGTTTTGCCTAATTAGATGATTTCATCTTTACCAATTGTGGTTTGTGTGTTTTTGTCTTTTTTATCAACAATTGGTAATTCAGTCTGTGTGTCAACTGTTTTCTTTTCAGTTTTCTTGTTTGGAACAGTTTGAGTAGCAGTTGAAGTTATGTCTACAATCTTTGGGCTAGTAGTATTCTGAGTTTCTCTAGGGAGGATTTGTAAAGTTTTGGTCATAGGAGCTTCTATTGTTTTCTTAGTTTGGGTTTGGACTAATTTCTTAACATGAGCTTCTGTGTTCTTCTTGCTTCGAAGGCTATATGGTTTATGAACTTCGTAGATAGCAGATTCATAGCCTTGTTTGTAGTCAAAGGACTCTCCAGATTCTAATTGTAATTGTTGTAACAAATATGATTCTTGTTCTTCTTGGGTAAGAAAAACAACATTTTCATTGTTTGCTCCCATTAAATTTATCTAGGTGTCTTGATCTTCTTCATTTTGTTGTGAACTTTCAGCATAGTTTTCTTGAAAAGGTGGTCTAATCTATCGATCAAGTACTATTTCTCTTGATTTACTAGTATTAGGATTTTTCCTAAAGTTGGGGTTTCTAATTTGGGGAGCTTGTTGATTTTCCCACTAAGGTTTTATTTCCATGCTTTCTAATCTATCCATTAGTCTTTCCATACTTTTAGCTAAACTATCTATCTTAATGTCTGAAGTGGATGGTTCTTTTTTAATGGTTACTCTCCTTTCATTCCTCATCCTAGCTCTTTTAGCTAATAAAATAGCTTCTACACTAACTGCATCACTTTGCATTTGTTCTGAAGTTGCAAGGTTTCTTTCTCTTAATTGATAGGACATGTCAGCATCAAAACCATCAGGAAATTTGATTAGGGCCAAGTCTGGTGGGGGTCTGATATTCACTGGAATTGCATTATAAATGTTGTTAAACCTAATACAGTAATCCTGAACAGATTCATTAGTAGATCTCCTAATGTTCTCATATTCAGATAATATCTGTAAAGGGTTTTTCTTTCTTTCCCATCTATTTATGAAAAATTGATGAAAAGTAGCTAAATCAGCAATATGGTTATCATGGTAAATATTTAAACCATTTCTTAACATCTCCTACTAATGTTTGTGCAAATAATCTCATTTCTACATCAGTCTCATCAACTGCATGTAATTCAAAGTAATCAGTCATTTTATTTATATGTTGTTGAGCAGTATATTGACCAGTACCATCAAACTGAAAAATTTTACTCTGGTAATCCTGTGGCATGGCATGTAAAGGGGCCTGTAAGGCCAAAGGGGCATATCTGGCTGCCATGGCTAAGATTCTTGCTTGTCTGGGAGGTAAAGTAGTGGTGCTTGGAGATGAACTTGAAGTGCTTGGAGATGTACTTGGAACACTTGAAAATGAGCTTGAAACTTTAGGTTGGAGAGGAAGTTTAAGTATAAATGGTTCTGTGGAATGAACTGTGGTGGATATTATAGATGAGGTGGTACTAAATAAAGTTGTATTTACAGTTTCAGAAGGAATGGTAGAACGCTTAGGGGTAGCAGCAGTTAGGGCAGCTAATTCAACTGACTGTTGAAAACAGCTTTGTCTATATCCTTGATCAAAGTTGAGGTCAAAACATCAAGTTTATCAGAGGTTTCTAAAACCTGTTGATCTAAATCAAGCTGTATAGTTTCCTTTTTTGCTTCAATAAATTAAATAAAATTAGGGTCTATTACAATATCATAGATTGAGTTTTCAAATTTGGTTCGAAATAAAGAATGCTCAAATGATAACTCAAATTGAATATTCTGTATGCTTGATAATTCTTTAGGAAGTGAATTTTCTTTGATTAACTAACTACTACTTCCTAGACTTTCTACTTTTTTAGGTTTTCTTAAAATTCTATCAGGGTCATCAACAATTGTAGCAAGTTGTGGTTCAGGATGAGCCCTGGTATAATATGTTCTTTTAGAAGCCAGAATTTTAACTTTCAATGATAAATTTTAACAACCCTTAAACAACCTTAAGGTGAAAAAATGAGGAAAAGTGTTTCCTTTAAGATTTATTTAAACTAAGGACTGATTTCCCCAGTATGGTCGCCAATATGTTATCTCTCCAAAATTTCCAAAGGGTTGTTATGTGCGTTAAAAAGAAATATCAGAGGTAACTATCATCCACTTTTGGAGATGAGGATCTAGCCTTCCTAATGCTCAGAGAGAGCTCTCTCTTAATGTTTTAACTTTGTTGTTTTAATAAATTTTAGGCTAGTTATGTATGCTTAATTTGGGATTGATTTTGATTTGTTGGTGGAATTACTGATTTATATGGATAGGTGCTTTCCATTTTCCATTGGGCTATGGAGTCAATATACCTCGAAAACAGAACAGAAACAAATTATAAAGGAAGTGTTACAGGGAAAGATAGCTGAGCAAAATCAGATCTTAAGGCTGAATGGTGAAGTGATTTTCAATCAGGATCAAGGAGCAGTTAAGGATTCCTTAAACCAGATAATGAAGGAAAGTGAAGGAGGTCGATCGAGATCATAGATCAATTAAGAATTCTTTAAACCAGATATCAGAAGAAAACATAAAAATATATAATAATTCAAAGCAGAGTGTAATTAAACAAATTATGCAGTAAAATTCCAATTATAACATTCAAATTAGAAAACATGCAAGTTTATGGAATACTTAAGAAAAGAACATGAATAATTGAAATTATACTTCACTAAGATAGCTTACAACACATGAATCCTGTAAAGAAATGCATTTATTACTTGTCATGTTTGTCAACTGGAAAAAGGTAAATAACCCTCAGGTATTAGATCAATCAGCTATATAAATATTCAGAGATCCACCCTCAATACTTCAAATTGATGAAGTGTTTATACAAAACTTTACACAAAATATCTTGTCAACTGACTAGGATTTATTTAAGGAAAATAAAATATCTTCATGCAAGAAGATAGTGACACCTAGTAATTGATTGAAATATGTCCCTGTTTTATTTGATTTTTTGTTTGTTGTTTGTCTCTTTCATGTTGCCTTGTCTTTCACGTTGTCTTCTTCATCTGTCTTGCATCTATTTACTCTTTAATCTGTGAATTCTTTTACCTGTATTTTCTTTCACTTGTCACAGTAAATCACACCATTTTTCCCACTTTTCTTCATCTGAAACCTTTATCTTCATCATCTTCCGGTAAATTTCATCAGCTTCTGAATACTTGGCAAATGTGAGTTTATTCACAAAAAGGTGATTTACCTCATGCTGGAGGTAAAAGAAGTTTTCTAAACTCTGAAGGAGCACTTTGCCTGTGGGAACTCTTTTCATTGCTGAACTGTTGGAAGTATCTTTGGCTACTTCCCTCGTCATCTTATCATAATCTTCATGCCTCATAAGTTTAACATTTATTACCAACGGATTAGGAAGACCTTTTTGTCTTAAGACATCAAACTTGTTCATAAATCTGTTCATTGCAAGCTCCATAGTTTGACATTTGTCCTCAAGTTGTGTCATCAGATTTCTCTTGGAAATCACTTTCTTCACCTCTAAGATAGTTGATGTTTTGTCACTTATCCCAAATTATTCTAATTCATACTGGTTTTTAAAATTTAGGAATTTTATTATCTCAGTGGCTTCTTCTGGTTTCTTTCCAAGCTCTTCTTTGACCTTTTGAATTGCATTACCTGCTTCCTTTACCAAGTCATTATGTTCAAATATGATCTGTATAGAGAGCCAAATATCATTAACTAAGTTAATGATATTGGCCCACAACTGTTGTTTTTCTTGGGCTAAAGGCTCTTTCATTAATAATTATTTTCCTAACTTGTGGATTCTTTCAGTTAATCTGTTGGTTTTTTGTACTTCTGCCTAATGCATTGCTTCTGCCAATTTCTTGCCATCTTCTAAACTTTTTACTTGTTCTTTGAGCTTATTGATTTCAGTAGTTTGAATTGACATATCTTGCATTGCCTTGATCAATTTGTTGGCCTCATCAGTGGGATGGGTTGTTGGTACTATTGATGCCGTTGCTAATGTAGTAGCTGGAACTTCTGTTGATATTGGAGCCGTTGTAGACAATGGAGCTGATGTAGAAGTTATAGGAATAGCAGTAATGGGAACAGATTCCATGTTGGCTTGATTTTCCTGCACAAGTTTGTCCATTTTTGTTTCCATTTCTTTCAGTTGAACTGTCAACTGAATGATGAGATTCATCATTTCATCTTTCTGATTATCATTTTCCAAAACTTCTTTGGTTTGTGGATGCTCTGTTGTTGGTAACTTCAGTTGTTTCTTTAGCGCAACTATGTCTACATTTTTTTTTTTATTAATATTCTGTTGCTTTGATATCTTTTGGATTATAACCAACTTCCACTACCAAATCTTCAAGTGACTTTATCCTGTTATCTTTTGCTTGTGATGAAGCTTTGTCTAGTTTTAATTGTCTTTATATTTTCTAGAGAATTATGTAACTTTTGGACACTTAAAGCTTTGTGTGTCATGGTGGAATAAATCATTTCTCCTGCATGTTTGTGAAACTCAATCTGGTCTATTGGATGCACATCTTTGGAAAAAACTTCAAAGGTTGTCTTCTTATAATTTTCAGATGTTTTTGGGGCTTGCACTTTTGGCTGTAGAAATGTCATTTTCATCTTTCTTATTTTGTAGTCAAAAGTTGAAAACAATCTATTCTGGTCACTAGGAGTTTGCTTCCAGTACTGGGCATATGTTACAGCCTTTAATGCTTCATTTCTTATTTTAATCTCTTTGTATTTCTCCACGATATCTTTCTCGTTCTCCACTGATTTGTTAGATGATGAAACTTCTGCACTATGTTGTTTCTGAATTATTTGTGCACTGGAAGTTGATGGCATATGTGTTTCTTTTGAAATTGTTGGAGGTGCATCATTTCTGACAACTATATCTGTCTCAATGGTTTCAACTGTATCAACTATCTCTTCCTGCTCTATCACTAGATTCAGATTTGTCTTATTTCTATACATAAGTTTGAACTTAGTATCAGAAGTAGTTTCTGTAGAATAAGAGCCTTCCTCTCTTGCCCTCTTTGCATTTATGTCCTGTGGGGCTAGAGTAAGCAGGGTGGAACTAGTAACAACCTACTTCTCTACCTCCTATAAAGCATTTTCCAAACACTCTAACAAGTTGGAATACTTTTCAATTTCAGGCTTTGACTCATGAATGAGAGGGGTTTATTTGAACTTCACTCTTAATTTACTTATGATACCCATGGGGTCATATTTCCATTTGAATTTGATGTTGAACTTAAACTCTTGTACACATTTGTCTGCTCATTGTCCAGCGTTTCTACTATTACATATGAAATGCCCTAGCTGGTTCTTAATCTTGAATTGGGTCTTCTTATTAGTTGAAAGGAAATTGATTTCATCTGAATTCAAGATTTGTCTAATGTATTCTAAAGCAAATATCCTCATTGAGAGGTATTTGAGAAGCTTGTATGGAGTTAGTTGGCTTCCATACACTCTAATTTATGTATGATTCAAGTATAAATATCAGTCTCATGTTTTACTCTGATCTGCCAATTGTTGAACCTTTTTTATCCCTTCACTGATTCTAGGCTGAATGTTACTGATTAGCATATTAACAATTGGATAAACAAAAGAATCAATGAAGTCTTTGAAGTTGAATTCAATGGAATCCTTTCTGATCAAGGATGTCCAAAAGACAACAGATTGGAGATTACCCTCTGTGTCCAGTTTTTGAAAGTTAACTGCAACCATTTCTGATTGAAAATATATAAAAATATGAAACAAAACTGAGGAGTATTTGAATACTCCTCTGTCTGGTAATTTGACCAGTTGATCATGGATTGCATTTGCTAGGTATTGCGCAAAATTGAAGGTTGTAGCTGGAGGTTGACCTGGGCAAAAGATGGATAGGAAACCAAGAATAGATGCATCTACATGCTCATCAGTGAAATATCATAAAATACATGACAGCATGGTAACAATTTCCTTGGTTCTTTCTAAAAACAAGGTAGTTGAGTATGGAGGATTGTTTTTAGGAGCTTCTACTAATGAAGGGAGGAAAGTCTGAAAGATTTGGAACCTTTTAGGGAATTTCAGCTTCAAGTAAAGCTCAGTAAGGGTTTCAATAGATAATGACACTTCATCAAGTTGTGGTTGAATCTACAACATTTGATTGATAGATTGAGCAGTGATTGTGAAAAGGATTTCTTGGTTTGGGGTAACTAAAGCTCTTTCATTAGGCAAATAACTTATCTGGCATAGTCTGATGAGTTCAGGGAATTGAAAGGTCTGTGGGAATATGTATTTGGGCAAAAGTTAGAGTCCCACAAATGAATCCCATATGTGTGATCAACAAATTTATCATGGCTCCAACGGTGGATTTCTAAAAGGTTGGAATCAGTCACAGTATCATTGATTTTGAAGTCTTTATCGGCCAAAAGGGTGTGGTCGATATCTAAAACTAGTGGTTGAAGAGGGTTTACACTTTGGACACTTTGGGAAGCCATTAATTCGTTTATTTTGAGTTAATAATCAAGTTGGATGGTTTCAAGTACTTAAGATTACCTGGAATATCGAAAATTTTGATTTGCAGAAGGTTTAGGTGGCAGCTTGGGCTTTCTTGGTCTGCAATGGCTCTTTTGGTATTTTCGCAATTTCAACAGCAATAGTCAAATAACGGTTAATCAGTAAGGTTTTATTGTTTTTGAACACTAGGCTTATCGCATGGCACGCAGTTTTATTATTTCGAAAATGGTGGTTTCATTGCATGCGCAAAAATGGTTTGGCGGTTTATCGCACGGCAACGGATTGTCTGGCGATTTTAGAATGAGGGGGTGCAATAAACTCTGGTGGCGCCGCATGGCAAGGGAGAGGGTGGATAAAACCACCCATTTCGCCCCCCTCCCCCCCCAATGGTTTAAATATCGGACGTTGAGGGGTCCGAAAATGCTTATTGGTCGTTAGATCTAATGAATGACAATCGGGCCACCTGATGAGTTTGGGGTTTTCACGCTGTGGGGTTGGGTAAATTACTTATGCAGAGGGGTAAGTGGGTCGGGGAATTCATACGAGGGGTTTATGAAATATATTAGGCAGTAGGTTAAAATAATGTCGATAAATGTATTAAAGCGGAAGGGTTAATATGATATGGGGGATTTATAAAATACATTAAGCAAGAGGTTTAAAATGATATTAGGGAGTAGTTAAATGAAGTGGGGCCAGATATATATTAAGCGTGTTAAACTATGTAAAAGTGGGTTTGGCTGTTTTATTTGAATGCTGCGAAGTTAGTAAAAGGAAGGGGTTTTTCAAAGGGAAAAGGGTTTTTAGGAGGGGAAAAGGGTTAGGAAAAAGAGAAAGGGGTTTTATCAAAGGAAAAGAGATTTTTAGGATAAGGGGAAGGTGTTAGGACATTAGTGACGAGATAAACCAAATGATGTTATCCATAACTTTTTGAAAGTATTCTACCTACCTTTTTTATTCATCCTAACATTTTTATTTCTTTTATTGAGTGCATTTGAGCTCGCTGACCTTTTTATTTTCTTTTGATAACCAAACTAACTTATTTCTAACCTTATATCCTCCAATGGCTCAGATTAAACTTATGAGCTCATTTTAATTCTCTACCTAACTACTGATCTGCCAAGATTAAATGGTTTGGTCAAGATCTTTATTCACTAATTATCATGACATGAAATTTAAAAGCATAAATAATCAAGATTAAACTGTATGATCATCATGAATTGTGACATTTTGGACAAGCTGCACACAATTTTATTTGTAAAAGTAAAGTAAACTAAGAGTAGTGGCATTTGAATGTGCAACACTTTCAAAAATTATTTTTGTTTCTTTTTGTGGGGTTCATACTTTATATCATTTTTTGATCTTCTTTTATTTTGGTTCTTTCATTATTCTTTTAGGACATACCATTTTTTCATTTTTTAATATGGAAAACATTTGCTGAAAGCAAAGATATATACAATATTACAAGACTTAACATAGTCAATTCAAAATTATGATCCATATTATTATAGGACCCTAACATGTTCCATTAAATTTATTGTTAAACAAGTGTTGATATCAAATGGATGTTTCAAAAATATTGTATTTAGGATGTGAATTATTCAACATTATGTGATAAAATATTGTGAATATTATCATTAACAAGTGTAATATATAGCGTTGTTTTTGTTCTTTAGTAATTTTGCAAAAGTAACTAATATTTTTAATTAATTATATATATATATATATATATATATATGGTAAATTAGGGAAAATATAAATTATTATATCTAAATTAGTATAATATTAAAGGTATTTATGACAAATATTAAATATAATGAATTAGTCAATGATTGGTTTATTGGTTTTAAATTATATTTATTTGGTTAAATGTAAAATCAATCAAACATTAAATTTATGATTGCGATTAGAGATTTTTCTTATTTTCATTAAACACACATTTGAACCAATATTGGTGGCCGTGCGACTATTATTGACTTGTAGTGTTTGACGATCCCACCCAATGGGAGGCCCCAGCAGTGATTATTTGTCTCTACAAGATGGACAGAGATGGTAACTTGTGGGCCAACACAAATGATATACTTTAGTCCATTGCCACTTTTTTGGTTAGTTTTGGGTCATGTGCATGGAATCTGAACGACATGTTTTTGTTTTTTTGCATGCATTCATATAATTTTAAACTATTATAATATTAAAAGTTAATATAAAAATTTAACATAATAAAAGCTTAATAAATTTCATATTACACTTGTTTACGTCTTCTTCCTATCTATTTTTAATGCAACTACTTGCTTAAATTATAGTGAGCAACTATCCAAATGGCATTCCATTTTTAATGCAACTACTTGCTTAAATTATAATGAGTAGCTATCCAAATGGCAATATGTTGTGCAAAGACTACAATAACAACCGTGAGTATAATTTATTTATTTTTTAATATAATTTTTATATCTCACAATTCAATTTAAAACCATATAAAATTAGTCATCAACCAATTAAAAAAAAAAACAATTTACATTTAAAAAAATTTATATCTCACACTTCAATTTAAAACCACATAAAATTAGTCATCAACCAATTAAAAAAAAAAACAATTTACAT
Source organism: Pinus albicaulis (assembly GCA_034641835.2). NCBI lineage: Eukaryota > Viridiplantae > Streptophyta > Pinopsida > Pinales > Pinaceae > Pinus > Pinus albicaulis. The sequence continues at coordinate 962,299,153 of CM076574.1, forward strand.
TTTAAAAAAATAAAATTATTTTTTAGTTTTCAAAATTCTCAATTTAATATTTATTTTTTTCAAAACTTTAAAAATTTTAAAAACTAATTGAAAATCAGTTTTTTTACCGATCCAAAATTAAAATTCTAAGTATTATATTACCGAGACTAATTGTATAGAGCAGCCCTAACAAACTCAAGTTGAAGTCTTTATCAATAAATGTAAATGATATTCTAATTCAGATCCAACTTAGCAACATTACCGAGACTAGTTGTATAAAGCAGCCCTAACAAACTCAAGTTGAAGTCTTTATCAATAAATGTAAATGAAATCTCATGAGAAAAGAGTTATATAGATTGAATTATAACAACTCTTCCAATAAATTTTGAAATATTTACCAAAACTAACATTGGACTCCATTTAGATTTAATATTTATTTGATATTTACTAATAAACTTAGAACTGAAATAAAATGAGACAAATACACATCAAATATAAGTCACATGACATGCCCCTAGAGGGTGGCATGTCAGACATGTTGGACACAGATTTGATGGATCACGGGACACATGTTGGACACAAGTTTTGCATGCCTTGTGAAGATGACACGTGTTGGACACAAGTTTGGCACGTGTCATGTTCACAAGACACATGCCAAACTTGTGTCCTAGTCATTCCATGAGTTTAGACACTTGTATAACTCGTGTCTTAGATGTTTCCAAAGAGTAGGACACATGCCTTGTTATAAAGTGACCCACTGGCTCTGAAAAGTCAATATATTTCCTGATGATATGGGTTTGGACAGCAATATTGAGTTTGCATTAACCAACTCGGGTATGTTTCCTGATGATATGGGTTTTGACAGCAGTGTTGAGTTTGCATTAACCAATTTGAGTGTGTTTCTTGAGAATATGGGTTTGGACAGTAGTGTTGAGTTGGCATTAACCAAAAAAGATGTGTTTCTTGAAGATATGAGTTGGCATTAACCAACTTAGATGTGCATCCTGATGATATGGGTATGGACAGCAGTGTTGAGTTGGCATTAACCAACCTGGGTGTGTTTCCTTAAAAATATGGGTTTGGACAGCAGCATTGAGTTGCCATTGGCCAACTTGGATCTTAATGAACCAGTAATAGAGCCAATCACTTTTGATAATGGTGATCCTCTTGATGAGTCATTCTCCACATCAGCAAATGCACTGATTGGATTGGGTATAGAAGAGAGGGAGGATGGAGGTAGCAGTCGCAGTGCAGTGATGTCGATTTTGATGATTATGACATAGAGGACTACTAGCAATCACAAGCTATGAGATTCTTCCATCTAGGGTTCAAATCTATGCCCTGTTTTGTATTTGCCATTCGCATTCCCGCCTATAGTAGCAATGACTCTATCTATGTAATACATTTGGTAATATATGCCCTGTTTTGTATTTGCCATCCGCATTCCCGCCTATAGTAGCAATGACTCTATCTATGTAATACATTTGGTTGCTGGCTTAATGAAAAAAAACTGCAATTTATGGTTCTAATTTATTGTGTTTGTCATTTGATCATCATTGATGTAGTGATAGTGAGTACTAAAGAGTAACTAGATATATAATTAATGTATGATTGAATCCGTGTCATCATTGTGTAAATGTTCTAATTTCTAAATTCCAACGAGATTTAAATCTTTATTTTTCATTTTCTATTGTGTAATTTGATAAAAAACACAGTGTCCTCCATAACCTGTTTCCGGTGTTACCATTTCCTGTGTTGGGGACTCGTATTTCGCCATTCATGAGAACAATAAACAGTTATTGGACTCGAGTTAAATAATATGTAATTAGTCATAAGGCTTCCAATCGACCTGAGCTCTCTTATAAATGTAAGTATGGACTTGCATGTATTAAATAATAATGATTTAGAAGAATTCTGCCTTTCCAAAAAGGAAATCAAGTCTTTGACCTGACATCATTTAGAGATGTATGGATGCCATGTCTCCTTATCCAGAACAGGCTAGCTTGTGATAAAGTACAAATTATCCAGATGCAAGAACTGTTGCAGAGGATAAACCTAAATTCTACTGTATTCTGCAGCCTCCTGATTCTTGCCCACGGTGCACATTGCCATAGGCTGAAAGTTCTAGGAAATCCATTTCTCTTCCTGTCACGTGACCATTTCCATTAAGAAATTAGTATATTATAAGGTTTCAAAAACTAATTTTAAATCTAAAATTCCTCTAACATGCAATTAATCTCATAATGAGGGTGTTCCTAAAAGTTACATCTGGAATTAGGTTCTTCAATAAGGTAGATTCCTTTAAAGTGAGACAGATATGTCATTGCAGGATGCTAATGATGACTGAAAAGTAATGGACTAAATTTTCATTTTACTGTACAAAGCTCAATTGACTGCGCAGAAAAATAAGAAAATGCCACATCAGTTTAACATCAAATCAACAGATATTCAGGTATGTTTCCAAGGGACAGATCCATATTCCCCATCTACCGGTACTTGGAACTCTCACATAGTCTGTAGAAAATATAAATGCAAACATCAAAACCACAACTGCCATAACTACATAACAACCCTAATTTTTCAGCCTTGCTGAATATTTTGTCCAGACTTCTAAATTTATGTTTTGAACATAACGAGAATGCTATTATACAAGGTTACATAAACCATGGGTGCGGATTGGAATCGACAGAAGTTTCCAGTGCGGGTGCGGCAGCTGCTGGGGACCCTAATAATTTTATAAATATACATTTTATATATAATAATAATAATAAACAGAAACTTTTAGAATATCTTGAATTTCATAATTTACGCTTCACTCTCCATACATCAGTTGGAAATTATTTCAGATTTCAGATTCATCATTCATACTGATAATCATACAAAATTCATATTCATTTCCACTGAAAAATGAAAGGGTTCAACGGACACTCCAAACCCGCCAAATGGAGGGTGCTGCTATGCCAAATCCGCTCTTTAATCGGCTATTTAAATGCATGTTATTACGTTGTAATTATGTTATTGCTCTTCAAACGTTGTTGTCACAGTGCTAATTCTCTCCAAATGCCTGCTACTGTTAGTGCACTCAACCTCTTCACAGTTTGCATATAAAATGTCAAATTGGTATTTATGAGGTTTGCATGAGATTTGAAGGGTTTATGTTCCCTTAATTATCCATGAGCAATTCCCCAAAAGGCCAACATCTCTTTGTAACGTTTTTCGGCCTCGTGTTTTACATTATAATAATATTATGGGACTTTTTCAATTAAGAAAGGGTCCGTTTCCTACGGCCTAGAAACGGATTTCATCACCTATAGCACATTTTCCATAAACTAAAACGGTTTTGAAAAAGAAATTACACAACCAGCAATGCCGAAACAGTTCAGTGAAGCTGCAACCTCCGTAGCAAATTCCAGCCACCAGGAGAATCAGTATAAATTCATCTTATACCACATATAAATTCATCTTAACCACAGGATTTATTTAGGAAGTGCCAAAAAAAATTAAATCTATTTAATAAAAATTAGCATACCACAGGATTTATTTAGAAAGTGAGAAAAAAAAAAAATCTATTTAATAAAAACTTTTTTTAAATAGAGATACTTGAAATGTTATAACTATAAAAAAATTATTTTATTTTTTCTTAATAAATTTTTAAATTCATTTCAATATTACTTATCCATACATATTGAAATATTTTATTTATGGACATTAAATTTTTCATTTACTATTAATATTTTTAAATACCACTCCCGGATGCGGGTGATTAATCTGATGATTGGTACGTGGGCGGCGTTGTGGGTTGGCGCGTGGTTTCTTACCACCACCATCCGGCCTCGTGCGATGTTTGATATTAAAGACTTTGTCATCACCTTCAATGCTGCGTTAATGCAGCTCGTCCCTCCATACCAGCTCGCAAGCTCTTCAACCATGGCGCCTCCTCCCAGCCTCATTCATGCTCCTCCCCTGCGCTCGAGCTACTCCTTTGTTGCCGCAGAGCCTCGCTCTCGAACCAGCACTGGGAAGCGCTGTGCTCTGGAGTGTTGTATTGATCTGTTGTCGGATATTCATGTTTCTCAGAGTCCCTTCTGCAAGCTCAATTGCCTTTCGACCTCTGTCAATTCCGAAGCTCCTTTGTTGGCTGAAGCTCGGTCCCTTACTGCCCTCCCCTACCTTCACAGTATTGCTGCTTGCTCCGCGCTGCAGCCCCAAGTCACCAGATACTCCTAAAATGCCCTTGAATCCCCGAATCCCCGTATCGGACACCTACCCGTACCGGATTCGGCCCCAATTCAAAGGATACGACGTATCCGTACGGGGTATGGTCGGGATACGTCGTATCCCGATCATACCCCATTGGATACGCCGTATCCCGTACAGCCGGGTACGGTCGGGCCCGCGGCAAGGAAAATCGCACTATTTTTTTTATAAAGTGCAGTTTTTCCTCTATTTTGTCATCCATTTCATTTGTGAAGTGAGCAGGAGAGCTAGTGTGAGCAAGGAGCAAGTGCGAGCAAGGAGAAAGGGAGTTCTTTCGAAGAGATTCGAGCATCCGGTAAGTGCATTGTCCCTCTATATTTTGCATTTAGTTTGTTGTTAGTGTTTGCATGTGCATATGTTTTATATATTTAGTTGTTTTTGTTTATTTTTTACAGTATTCATGGCTCAATCAAAGGCAGCAAGACAGGGGCAAACTCCATTGGAGATGCCCCTCCTGTCCCTCTTTCATCAGCCTCTGCAAGTATTCCATCCATAGGAAGTGGGGCTGCAACAGTAGCTTCAAATGTGCAAGGAAAACAAATTGTCGACCCCAAATACCCATTGTGGAAATATGCGACAAGAGAGGAAGGGGCAGCAAAAAAGGGAGGAGGAAATTGTTCATAGAAATGCAATTTTTGCAATGGCCATTTCAATGGCACATATTTCCGTGTGAAAGCTCATTTGTTGGGTATTCCAGGTTGTGGTGTTAAATGTTGTACAGCAATTGAATCGCCAGATAGGAAGAAATTGGAGAAAGAGCAGAGTATTGGTGAGGCAAATGTGGCAGCAAAATCAAAAAAATCCAAGACTGATGACCCCCTTCCATTCTTGAGGAAAAGCAACAACAAGTTCCCTTTTGAGACTTCTAGCAGGGGAGAATTAGCAAAGAGAAAGGCAACTGCAGTTGGTCCAATGGACAAGATTTTCCAAAAAGAGAAAAGGGAAGAGCTTGACCTCACCATTGCATTTTTTTTCTATCAGAACTTCATATCTTTTAATGTTGCACGGTCACCTCTATTTATTGAGATGTGTCGAGCTCTTTGTCATGGGGCTCCATCGGGGTATGTGCCTCCTGGGTCAGAGAAGCTCAGAACCACATTGTTGACAAAGGCAAAGAAAGAGGTGGACAAAATGCTTGAGCCTATTAAATCAGCATGGCCAACATCTGGGGTTAGCATTGTTTCTGATGGATAGACAGATCCAGCACGCCACCCACTTATTAACTTCATGGTGTCATCCACGAATGGTGCAGTTTTCTTGAAAGCAGTGGATGCACTTGGAGAGTACAAGGATGCACAATATATGGGTGAGTTATTTCTCAAAGTTATTGAAAGTGTAGGTGTGGATTGTTGTGTGCAAATCATTACAGATAATGCACCTGTTTGCAAGGCTGTTGGCATGATTGTGGAAGCAAAATATCCACAAGTCTTTTGGACACCTTGCATTGTCCATTCATTGAACTTGGCACTGAAATCTATTGCTTCTGATGTGCTTTGGATTGGAGCCACTATTGAGGATGCACGACATATCCGCAACTTTGTAACAAACCATACAAATACCCTCACTATCTACAAGGAGTACAGCAATCTATCATTGTTGAAGATTGCAGATACACGGTTTGCCTCTTCATTCATCATGTTGAAGAGGTTGAGGGAGGTCAAGACCGCTCTTGGGTCTATGGTTATTTCAGAGTTTTGGTCTTTTTGGAGAAAGACGGATCAAGCAACCTCAAAGAAGGTGAAGGACATAGTGTTGGATGATATATGGTGGGAGAAGGTAGATCTAATTATTCATATCATGGAGCCTATCATTTCCTTGCTCGGATTTGCAGATACAGACCAACCCATCCTAGGAGAGGTTTATGAGGGATGGGATTCCATGATTGAGTCTGTGAGGACCATTATTTTACAGAGTCAGTGCCCAGAGTATGAGACATCACCTGAGGCCTTCTTCACCGTCATACAGGATATTCTTGTTAGCAGATGGGACAAGAATTGCACACCTTTACGTTGTTTGGCTCACTCCTTGAACCCAAAATACTACAGCCATGAGTGGCTGAATGGTGGACCTTCCCACAGATTCCCTCCTCACATGGATGTTGAAATCTCACAGGGGAGGAAAGATGCATTGAGGAGGATTTTTCAAGATAGGGCATCCCTTGATGAGGTGGAGGATGCCTTTGCAGATTTTTCCACTAGCAGGGGGCGATTTGGAGGCTATGATTTGATTCGAGACAGGGGGGCTAAGAAGTCCCATTCTTGGTGGGCAACTCATGGGGCAGCAAGCCCTCCTCTACAGCAGTTAGCCATGAGGCTCCTCTCTCAGGTGACTTCATCCTCTTGTTGCGAGAGGAATTGGAGCACATATGGGAATTTGTATAGTGTGAAGAGGATCAGGCTTGAGCAGTCCAGGGCAGAGACAATGGTGTATGTGCACACCAACCTTCGTCTCATCTACAGGCAGAGGGAGGAGTTGTTGAAGGGAAAGACAAAGATGTGGGACGTCTTTCCTGATGATATGGGTCTAGACAGCAGTGTTGAGTTGGCATTGGCCAACTTGGATCTCAATGCACCAGTGCTAGAGCCTGTCACATTTAATGATGGATTAGAGGGCTCATCCTCCACATGCAGAGATGATAGAAGAGGAGGATGCATCAGAGGCAAAGGAGAGCAGTGGTGAGCATGATGATCAGGATTTGGACAGTGATGTTGATTCTGAGGATTGATGACTCTGACTCATTGAGGCTTCAGGCTTGTAGTCTTGTAGACTGTAGTTGATTTTGTATTTTCTATTTCTATTTGCCATTGGCAGTGTTCTTATGTAACACATTTTGATTCTGATGACTTAATGAAAAAACTACAGTATCTTACTATCTTCAATCTTGTCTTTCTGAGTAAATTTGACGATTGTTACATTGTATCATGTATGGTCACTAGTGTATCAATATATCATTGTAATTTGTATTATAGTATCAATGATGATGTATGACTCATGAGTATGTTTGAATCAATGAATTTTGTATGAATTTTGTGCAAAAAATATCTAATTTTTAATATATTAATATATATATATATATATATATATATATATATATATAATTTTAATAAAATAATATATAACGTATCGTATCCCAGAAGTATCCTGTTCTGGGGTCACCGTACCCGTATCCGATTCTTCGAATCCCGGTATCCCCGTATCCCCGTATCAGGTGACTTAGGCGCTGCTTGTTCTTTACACTATGCCCGGATTACGCCACAGAATGCGTTGCAGGCGGGGAAGTTCTCGTGGGCGTGTGGTCCGCCAACCCTCCTCCTCAACCTCTGGTTCCTCTTCCTACTCCTCGGATTTCTGCACTGATCGCTATCTCGACACAAGAAGCGGTCATGGACGGGGTCGTGGGCAGCCCCATTCTGAGGCGCGCTCTCACCATTCCACCCCTGTGCAGTCTCATACAGCTCAATTTTGGTTCCCCTGTGCCTTCAATCATTCCTCTCTTATGGCAACTGTTACCATTGTGCTTCAAGAGGATTCTCCGGGTGTGGTTGCCGCGACTCTGGGTGTGACTCTGGAGAAGAAGGTGGAAGACAGGAATGGCACTCCTCCTACCGATTGCCCGCAGCGCAAGGATCCCAGTGGCATTGCTCCTCAGGACATGAGCCTTCAGGCTGGTCTGAGCGACCCCAATCGTGGCTGTTACCCAGGCAAGGAAGGCCATCCTGTAGAGGAAGAAGACCCTTACAAATATGGTTGCCGCATCGTCCAAGAGTTGCCTCCCACTTCTCAAGAATCTTAATCAGGTCTGCTTTCAAAGGTTTTTGTTTCCCAGTCACTCGAATGGGCTCAATTCCTTTTTGTCTCACAGTCGTCTTATGTTAATTAGTTCTTCTGCTTAGACTTTTGTTCTAAGGTTTAATGGCCGGTTTCCCCTGCGTGGGTGACACTTATCTGCTTGTTTGTTTGGGACCAGTAATACTGTTATGGCTTCTGAAGTTTACCTGGTTAGAATATAGTTTTGTAATGGGCGAATGCCGCATCTCTGGGCAAGACTTTTTGAGGCCATGGCCTCTCTGTAACTTTTTGTATCAATAATAGGAGTAGACAAATTCAGACAAAAATATATATATATATATATATATATATATATATATTTTTAAATACCACATTAATTTTACATAAATAAATTGAAAGAATTAGAGTCTCTTTCTTATTAATGTTATTGGAAAATAACTGAAACTTTTTACTCTATAGTTGATATATATATATATATATATATATATATATATATATATGTTTATGTTTTCTCTAAGTTATATGTTTATGTTTATATATATATATATATATATATCAACCTTAGAGAAAACATAAACATATAACTTAGAGAAAACATAAACATATATATATATATATATATATATATTTTCTAAAGTTGATATTAAAACAAATTAGTTAAGATGAATGTACTCAAATATGAAAATATAAGTAGTATCCCTTTTTTGTATTTTTTTAATTGCTTTATTTTTTAAAGGTACACATAAAATTATGTTGCTTCCCATGAACCTAGAAATATTTTATTTCTAATTGAGAGTTAAAGTGAAATAATTTTACCATATATTTTATTTATAATTGAGAGTGAAAGTAAAATAATTATACCATATCTCTTCCGAGATGAGTGGGATTGGAGGGCGAACCCGCCACCCCGGTAAAAAAATATTAATAAATGTAGGGGTGGCATGGCACGTTCCTAGCATGCACAAGCATGCGAATAGCTGATATGAGGGAGGCCATGGAATAAGGCACGTAAAGGTCTAATTTAGATTTGAGCATCTAATTGCAACGTCGATACAAGGGGAAAAAGCTTGGTTCCCACCACATGCAGGATGGCTTGAGACAAGGGAGAGCATTGTGAGATATGTTAATCACTGCTTTGTTGGAAAATCAGAAAGGCAAAAATATTTTATTTTCGTTGATAATTACTTGTGATGTTCTTATGTTCTTATTAACTTTCTTGTGTTCTTCTTTTATCTTAGTTCATCAAGCAAATACCAAAGCAATAACATGAAGATCAAGGACACCAGATGTAGGCAAACAACCAAGGAAAAACCACTATCTAGGGGAAAACCCACTCAACAACTCTTCCTTCAATAGTTTCACGAGATAATCCAAGACAGAGTTCTTCCAATCACCAAGTCAGTGCTTCTCTTCTTCTGCAGATGATAACTTTCCAGCAACAACTTCGACCTAGAACAACAGTAGCAACACTTCGATCTAATAGCAACAGCAGAACCTCGACCTAGAAGCAACAGAAAACTTTGACCTCGATGCAATAGCAGCTTCGACCTTGACGCAGTAGCAGCGTTGATCTTGACACAGTAGCCCAGAAATTTCGATCTTGATGCAGTAGCCGAATAACTTCACACGTGTGAGAGAGAACACCTAGAAAAACTTCGTTCTTGCAATCCCTCTTCTTCTCCTGCAATTTCATACACTTTTGCTTCTTCTACTTGTATATCGAACTTGTGAGTGGATGCACCAAATGAATCGAACTACATTGTCTTTATAGCCTCTTTTGGCATTTGAATTACCTTCATGTAGGCCGACTTGATCAGGTGAGGACCGACTTGGTGTGGAGGTGACAAATGACTTATTTGACTCAATAATAATTCTTTTTACATGATTCAAAAGCCCAAGAAGGGTCTTATAAAATGGACAACGACTCTAATGACTCAATATAAAACATAGAAGTCCTCAATGGGGACTTTGACCTAAAACAGAATGACCCAAGCATGAAACCCATGCTTTAAGAAGTCATAATAACAAAAATAATAATCTCTTTTTCTTTCTTTTGATAAATACATTTCATTACGACTTCAAATATAGTTATGAAGACCGAACCTAGTTACATTCTTCAACACTCCCTCTTAACTAGGGAGGTATTGATACATACATATACAAGTACATGGAAGATCTCAAAACACATGAACTCTAAAGAGTTTAGGCCCTCATAGTGCCACGGACAAGATCCCTGACCAGGGCAATCTATCCAAGTCCATGAAGACTTTAAGCACCCACGATGCCATGGACTAGATTCCTGACCAGGGCAATCTATCCGGATGGGACTAAGATGGACTAAAGCTTTTAGTCACTCTAGGTACCATCAGGCTTGCTAACCATCAACCCAGGGATCCAGGTGCGTAATGTAAGGTCAAAGCTCTATGACCAATGCCACCCTCCTTGCGTCGGAAACTAGACATCAACACATAGGCCGCCAAGATGTCCTCCCAGGCAATGTGTATTACACACAAAGCCTTAACATTCTCGATTATTCAAATCGGTAACAACAAATCTCACCCAATGAAACAGATCGGCAACAACAAATCTCTTCCGATCAAATAGAGCGATAACAACAAGCATGTAAAACATGCTACCAAAACTCCGAGAGATTTACCGGTACAAACATAACCCCAACCAGTAACAATCTTTCAAATACGCATAAGTAAACACAAACCTTCGGGGTCTTCAATCATCTTGATGATGCCTTGATTGTCTCAATTTATTATAGTGGGACTTAGAAGCTTCCCAAACGAATCTTCACACAAGTTTCCTTAACCATACAGGTTTCTTTCCTACTTCACATGCAGCAATATATTCTTCAATCGGATCCTACTTTCCTTCTTTCAACAACACCTCAATATACATTCTCCATTTTCTTCTTTAAGCTATCCATCATGACTATAATATGCTCTCCCTCTCAACTTGGGAGATATGCCCTTTCTTTTATCCAGGCTCCCTCTTAACTTAGGGAGATCAACTACTTTTTATGACATCGGAGAATCTTTCATGGCTTCCATCCTTCTTATCGGAGTCATATAACTTCCTTCATCATGCTTGCCAATCAAGTCAACTTTACTTACGAATATTTTCAACATCTTGAAAATTATGTACCTGCACAACTTAAACAACAAGTACAACCAAATACATATATAAAAGCATGAAGTTAACTATATCAAAATCATACAATAATGGAAGCATTAGACTTTAGACACTAAATACTTAAACATAGTTAGGTTCATAATCAGCAAGAGACACATACTTCTAAACTTCTTGCTCAAGTTTTTGTCATAAACCCTAGATCACATCATTTAAAGTAACTCAATCAAGATATGAATCTTATTATATATATGGTTTCAATATTACTTTCCAAGATATGACAGATTCTTTTATGACATATTGCAAACCCTAGAAGCAACCCAAACAAGTAATTCATCTAACAACTTTAGAATTCATATGTTAGACTTCTACTAGGATTTAATGCAAACCCTAGATTCCATACTAAGCCTTAGATATCAACAATCAAAACCAATCATAGCACAATATAAGGTTTCAACAATATGACCAACCTTTTGTAAACACGAGACTTTATCATCACATCTGAAACAATAACATCATATCTTAGAATATCAAACTTCTACTAGGGTTTAGTTACAAGCCCTAGAACTATGATCATCAATAATATACATATCTAGGATTTTATGCACATGCATATCACAACAACATATATCAGGGAAACCTAGGACACTAACATTAAACTTAGACATATAACAATTTTGATCACGCTAGGGTTTTGATCAAAAGGACAAATATACACCTAGGGTTTCATTCCTAAGAGCTTACTCTAGATATCATAAGGGTTTTGCTCATAAACCCTAATTTACCAAAAATTTCTAAAGGTCTAGAATTTCAATATACATACATTACCATCCAACCCTAAAGAACTAGGGTTTTCATAACAATACCAAAACCCCAAACATCAAAAGAATAGTATTTTCCAGTTTTCATCAATAACCCTAAAAAGATTAGGGTTTTCACATAAGCATCGATATACCCTTAGGTTAGGGTTTTTATAGAGAACCTTGTAGGGTTCCACAAAAAGATAAATGATTTTATTGAGGGTAGATTCAATCTAATGATTAATCACCCAAATAAGAATCTTTATGATTCAAAGGCCTAGCCACAACAATTTTCGTAATGTAGAACAGATTATTAAACAGGAATGAATATACCTTTATCATGAAGATAATAAAGCTTATGGTCTAAGACATACCTTTGAGTTATTTTCTTGACAAACCTTGTAGGACATCAATTCCAATATAACTTCTATCATGCTTTGTCTTATAAGGCCTTCTTAAACATTCAACAAGCCTTTCCTAAACAAGGAAAATATGAAAAGAAATGTTATTAGCATCTAACACAAGCAAATCTAGATAAGAGAGGGAAACCAAATAAAAAAGGATAATACAAGGAGTAAGATACTTACCTTTGGGAAATGGTGAGGGCACCCTCTTAATCCAATATCGAGGGATACCTATAACTTTATCAAAACAATTCAAAGATGATTTTCCAAAGCATGTTAAACCTATAAATGCTAGAAATCAAAGCATAAATGAAAACAATCAAAACTTAGAGTAGAGGACTTGGTAGTGCAAGTCCTTTATTTTCGATTCTTCGGTCTTGTTCTTCTTTGGAGATCCTTCTTCAACAACATTTACTTGATCCTTGTTCCTCATTTTATTCCTAGGAGTGTCAAGACAATTATTTCTATAGTGACCCATCTTGTGACAATTGTAGCATGCTATCTTGGATAGGTATACTGTCTTTCTTGGCACTTTAGACTTCTTGGCCTTGTGTTTTTGTGACGAGCGGAGTAGAGATTTGAAATTTTCTCTTCTTTATTCTCTTTGTGGTTACTAATGAAATTCTCACTTCTTCTTGACTACATGCATTCCATAATTGCATTCTAAACTTTTTTTTATCTGCATCACTTGATCCTTGTAAAGGTTTCTTCACTTTTCCTTTGACTAAATCCAAGACTTTATTCTTTTCGAGGATGAGATCTATCCTCTTTTTCCAAGTCCTGCAATTGGATGCTCCTAATTTATTTTCTCCCTTTATTGAGTTAAACATGGTTCTTGAAGATAAGAGGTTTTTTTTTCTTATATGATCCTCTTTGATGACCCTTATTCAATCTTCTTGAGACTCCTTATTCTCCTTTCAATAGATCTTCAGGGTGCCTTTTTTCCTTCTTCTTCACCTTAGCTCTGATTCCATGTTGGAAAAACAGAAAGGCAGACAGATTTTCTTTACCTTGATAACTACTAGTGATGTTCTTATGTTCTTATGTTCTTATTAACTTTCTTCTGTTCTTCTATTCTTCTATTCTTCTGTTATCTGTTATCTTAGTTCATCAAGCAATTACCAAAACAATAACACAAAGATCAAGGACACCAGATGTAGGCAGATAACCAGGGCAAAACCCAATCAACAACTCTTCCTTCAATAGTTTCACGAGATAATCCAAGACAGACTTCCTCCAATCACCAAGTCAGCCCTTCCCTTATTTTACAGATGATAACCTTCTAGCAACAACTTCGACCTAGGACAGTAGTAGCAACACTTTGATCTAATAGCAGCAGCAAAAGCTCGACCCAGAAGCAGCATAAAACTTCGACCCTGATGCAACAACAACTTCGACCTTCATGCAGTAGCCCAAAAATTTCAATCTTGATGTTGTAGCCCAATAACTTCACATGTGTGAGAGAGATCACCTAAAAAACTTTGATCTTGCAATCCCTCTTCTTCTCCTACAATTTTGTACACTTCTGCTTCTTATGCTTGTATATCTAACTTCTGAGTGAATGAACCAAATGAATCGAATTGCACTATATTTATAGCCTCTTTTGGAGTTAAAATTACCCTCATATAGGCCAATTTGGTGCGGAGGTGACAAATGACTTATTTGACTCAATAATAATTCTTTTTACATGATTCAAAAACTCGGGAAGGGTATTATAAAATGGACAATGACTCTAATGACTCAATATAAAACCTAAGTCCTCAATGGGGACTTTGATCTAAAACATCATGACCCAAGCATGAAACCCATGCTTTAATAAGTCATAAGTCATAATAATAATAATTTCTTTTTCTTTCTTTTGATAAATACATTTCATTATGACTTCAAATATAATTATGAAGACCAAACCTAGTTACATTCTTCAACACGCTCAACGATAGTTCCAAGGAACTTTGCTTTCTCTACTCCTGGAGTGCTTTCTAGCGGAACTACTATCAACCTGGCTTTCTTCTTAATTTTTTTTGCGTGAAAGCTTTGTGTTGGAGTTGAGGGAATCGGGCACCGGAAGGCAATAGGGAGGGGTGGCTATACTTCAGCAAAGGGTCGATGTTGCACAGACGTTCTTTGAACAACTGACACGCTGAAATCTACTTCAGCCTTCCATCCTTTGCAAACAAAGTCCACAACGACAACCTAGTCCTGGGTAATTCTTAACTCCTCTTTAATCTTTGTTTTGTTCCAGCATCTTGATTGGATTTTGGTTTTGGTATGGGGGTGGTCTTGTATGGTTTTGGGGTCTTGACTATCTTCTCAGTAACAACAGTGGGTTGTTGCTTATTAGCTATGGCAGGTCTCTTATCCCGTTAACCATTTAGTGCTTTACCCGGTATCGATTTTTAGACTATTTCTTGTCACAATTGGTCCCGAGTCTAGCTTTGGCCTACCTGTATTGTCAGACCTCTAAGTTGTAGTTGGATTCAGCCTTTATTCACATCTACCTTCAGTGCCCATCCACTAAAAATTCATTTGTGGACGTCTGGTGCAAAACCATTCTGGTTAACATGCAACTACAAAGAATGCACAATTGACGTGGCGGGGAGGTCCCACGCGAAATCGTACCCAACGACAAGCCTAAGAAGTAGTTGAAACCTATCATTTTGCCATCCCTCGTGAAACTAGTCTAGGGGATCAAAAATATGCTCAAAATGAAAAGTGCTCAAATTCTCCCAAAACCGACACCAAATCATGGATCTTGTCGTTCTAATTCCAACGACGTTTGAATCGTCTCAATCCGACATCATATGAGGAAGTAATCATGTTCTGAATTTTTTGACAAACAACGAAAAAAGTCAACTTGCAAGATTGACTGGGTAGTGTACGACTACCACGTGGTAGTCCATCATGCTGATGTCATCAACTGACTAGGGCATACAACTGATAGGTTGGACCAATGACATAGGGGCAAGTGGCACACCGTTATTAGCTGAAAGGTTGTTGTGGTGGACCAATCATAGGTCACCACGTGGCGCTATGAGAGGCCACCAAGTGGCTTAGTTTTTCATGCCAAAATTTTGGTTGTGGGTCGTATGGACCTCCGCAGGATTCGAACTGTCGACCTCATATCAACTAACCAACCACTCTACCAACACGCCACCATGTTGCTTGTTAAACCATAGTGGGAGGCTTATATTTAAACCTTATCGTTTTGGTGATTGGGAGAAAGGGTCGGGTTGGCAGGCCCCAACCTCAAGTCATACTGTTAAACAGTGACCATGGCGTAAGGCGGGCAGGGCGGGGCGGGTGGCACCTTGCCCACGCGGTAGCCCATGGTTCCGTTGTGTTCGTGTGACCGCTGGCTAGAGTTCAAGAGGGGTGAGGCACGTGGCACCCTACCCTCACCCCAGCCCACGGTTATATTTATGGGCAGGTGACCAGGAGCGGGGTCAGGCGGCGCGTGGCCTATGGCCCATGCCCCACAGTCATTTGGTAGCCACATGACCGATCGGAGGGCAAAGAAAAAGGGGTTCGACCCTATTTTATTTAAGAAAACAACTAACAATTCGACAATTTGCACTCAAATTGGCGAGATTTGAGAGTCGAATCCACCACTTAGTATGGCTAAAATTTCGCCTTCCAAGTCCGCCAAAGACCAGTTTTGTTGCCAATTTTGACAGGAGGACGAATTTGCAGAACAATTAACAGAGAAATGGAGGCCTAACTTGGCCATTTTTCAACCTTTTTGAGCCCAAGAAGACCCTACATAGGGGTTTTTTAATGTTCTGGACACAATGGCAATGTTATTTTTTCAATTTGAGCATTATATGTTGATGTAATTTCACATTTGAGCATATAATATAAAGGGCCACCATTGGAAGCTGGACCCGGAGACGTAGCCCAGGAGGGGTAAACTCCGTCATCAAATTGTTGTGTTCTGATGTTGCATATTGTCTATTTTTAGTTGTTAAATCTGCAAAATTTAACTTAGTTTGTGTGCTTTTGCAATATTGATCCATTGCCCATAAGACATAAACTAGCTTGCAAAACTTTACATGAGACCTTCAATTTTAATTTCATATTAATTTGGTATCAGATCATGGTTGTTGTGAAAGTTTGACAGTGCTTGCAAGTGTTTTTCTTGAGTGATTACAAGGTCTAAATTGAAAAGAGGAGTGATTGAAGAACCAAATGCTCAAATTGGCTCAAGGAGGCCACAAACTCCACAATGTCATGGCACATGAAGAAGGACAAGAATTGATGTTTGAGGATGAGAGAGCTTTTAGAAAAGCTTTCTATGATATGTCTAGGATGGTGAAAGTGTTGTACGATGAGAGGACAACAAGGTTGCAAGGAGAAAGTTATAATCACTCAAAAGGTAATGGTGGTGATGAGAACAAGCCTCCACCTCCACCTCCACCTACACCTCCATCCTCACCTCCTTCATCTCATAGACCTACTCCTCCTCCATCTCCAAAAGGACATGCTAAGCCTCCTTTAATTAACATTGATGTCAAGTTTGAATTGCCTATATACAATGGGGAAGTAAATGCTGAAAAGTTGGATAACTGGGTTCGTCAAATTGAAGTCTATTGTAGGATTCAAAAGATTGATGATGATGTCACAAAGATCCAGCTTGCATCTCTTCGCTTGGAAAGTGCAGCCCTCATCTGGTGGAAGGCCAAAACTCAAGAAGATTTGAAGAAAAGTGGTAAAATTATCTCTTCTTGGAAAGATTTTATAGTTGCATTAAGAAGGCAATTTTATCCATTAGCTTACATGCAAAAAGCAATTATGGATTGGCAAAATTTTAGACAAGCTAAAGGTCAAAGTGTCCAAAGTTACACACAAGAATTTAGAAGAAGAGCTTTAATCTTGGGCATTGATTTGCCTTCACAAGATACTCTCCTTAAATACATAGGTGGATTACATAGTTATTTGAGAGATACTATACTTATTTTTAATCCCACCAATCTAGATGAAGTATGTGTTTAGGCAACTCATTTAGAATCAAGAGGCAAGAATGTTCCTCAAGAGACTAGCAAGAAACCTTTCAAATCTGGAGACAAAGGAAAGGGGAAGTTTAAAGGTAAAGGAAAACAAAATGCTACAGTCAAGAAAGAGGGAGAGAAACTTACCTATAAACATTGTTCGAAAGATGGCCATGATGAAGACCACTATTGGAAATTTCACCCAGAAATGAGACCAAAGAAGTTCAATAACAAGGGGAAACAAAAGATTGTTGCTACAACTCAACAAAATCTAGGATCTACTTCAGGTGATGAAACCCAAATCACAACTATGGGAATGAAAGGTATAGCTTCTAATGCAAGTACAAGTTCTTCTAGTAAGCCTATTGAATCTCAAAATGATAAAGAAAGAAGTGAGCTTTTCCATATCAAGGTCATTACAAAACATACAAAGGTTGATTAATTATTTGATAGTGGATTCCAAGTCAATCTTATCCCTAAAGCAATTGTCAAGAAACTTAATTTAGAAACTACACCTCATACTAAACCTTACCCTTGTTCTTCTAGTAAGCCTATTGAATCTCAAAATAATAAAGAAAGAAGTGAGCTTTTCCATATCAAGGTCATTACAAAACATACAAAGGTTGATTAATTATTTGATAGTGAATTCCAAGTCAATCTTATCCCTGAAGCAATTGTCAAGAAACTTAATTTAAAAACTACACCTCATACTAAACCTTACCCTTTGGGTTGGGTATGTGATGATGCCAAATTACACGTGACAAGAAAAAGTAAGCTCAAATTCGCCATCACTGCTAATTTTGTAGATGAGGTAGAGCTTGATGTTGTAAAACTTGATATTTGTGGGATTATTTTAGGGAGTCTGTACTTGTATTGACCGAAAGGCCATAATCTATCATCATGAGAAAAATATCATATTTTCAAAGATGGAGTTGAGTATATTGATAGAGCACATCACAAGAAGATGAACTTATCTCTTGTTAGTGTTGGTCAGATGAAAAAGCTTGTCAATGCTAGTAAGAATTTTGTGTTGTTGTTGAATAAAGCTAAAGATATTGTTGAATCTAAAGCTTTCACAGGATGTGATTCTAAACTCAAACATGAATTCGTTGAAGTTGTTAACACTTATTACAAGATGTTTCAAGAACTTGAAGGGTTACCTCAAAAAAGAGGAATCCAACATGAGATTCACTTGCAGTAGGATGCACCACTTGCAAATATTGGCATGTATAGAATGTATATTTTGGAGAATGCAGAGATCCAGAAGCATATACAAGAGTTGCTTGACAAAAGGGTCATTAGGCCTAGCACATCTACTTGTGGGTCTCGTATTGTCTTGGTCCCAAAGAAAGATGGTACATGGTGCATGTGTGTGGATTTTTGAGCTTTGAACAAGATCAAGGTAAAGAATCGTTATCATCTTCCTCACATTGACGATTTGCTAAATTAGTGAAAGGAAGTTGTTTACTAAGTTAGATTTAAGAAGCGGTTATCATCAGATAAGGATTGTTGAAGATAATATTTGGAAAACTACTTTCAAGACTAAACAAGGTTTGCTTGAATAGTTAGTTATGTTGTTTGGGATTTGCAATGCACCTGCCAACTTCATGAGAGTTATGAATGATGTATTGTGACCATTCCTTGATGATTTTGTCATAGTCTGCTTGGATGATATTCTGATTTTCAGTAAGACTCGTGAAGAGCATGTCAAGCATGTGAAACAAGTTCTAGATATTTTTAAAAACGAAAAGTTGTATTTGAAGATGTCTATATGTGAATTTGGGAAAACCTATTTGGTTTATTTGGGTCATATTGTAGGAGGGGGCGAATTGAAGATTGATCCCTCAAAATTTGATGTTATTGTGAATTGGCCTAAACCCAACAATGTAACAAAAGTTGGGAGTTTTTTGGGAGTATCCCAATATTGTAGAAAATTTATTGCTAACTTCTCACTCATTTCAGCACCATTACATTCTTTAACAAGTGTGAAACATGTCTTTCAGTGGGGAGGCAAGCAGCAGAAATCCTTCAACACTTTCAAAGAGAAAATCGCTACAACACCAGTTCTAGCACTTTTAGATCTTAATCAACCATTTGAAATTCAAATTGATGCAAGCGAATATGCTATGGGAGCAGTCTTGATGCAGCATGGTAAGCCAATATGTTATCATTCTGAAACCTTTCACAATGCAGTAATTAAGTATCCAACTTAGGATAAAGAGTTGTATGCTTTGGTACAAAGCGTGAATAAATGGAAGCATTATTTGATGGGTAAAGAAACGATTATTCATACTGACCATCAACCTTTGCAATATTTACAATCACAAACCAAGCTACAACAAGATAGACATTTCATGTGGATGCGATTCCTACAGCGCTTTCATTTTCTAATCAAGTACAAGAAAGGTATATACAACAAAGTTGCAGATATGTTATCAAGGCCTATTGTTAATGCATCTGTTATTATTAAGCATAACTCAATTGTGCATGAAATTTATATTGAACAGTGTCCTCAAGATGAATATTTTAAAGACGTTTATGCAACTTCAAGTCGAGGCAATCATGTTGAAGAGTTGGATTATCATGTTCATAACAAATTGTTGTATCATCTAGGCAAGTTACGTGTTCCACGGAGTGAAAGAGTCAATGTCATAAGGGAAGCCCACACTTCTCTTATTGCTGGCTACTTTGGTGTAGGAAAAACAGTGGCTCAAACTCAGAGGTATTATTATTGGCCTCGCATAAATGAAATTGTTTCAAGATATGTGAAAGGATGTTCCATGTGTGTTACTAGCAAGCCAAGTAATAGGAGATTGGGTTTGTACACTCCACTTCCTATTTACTCTCGTCCTTGGTGTTAGAGTCCTATGTCATAGTAATCAAAATTAAATTTGGTCTTTTCATCATCTTGGTCAGTTTATAAATTTTGGCTATGATCTCTTAGAGATCAAGTTGTTAGTCTTTGTGAAGAATGTGATATTATGTCATTGATGTAATTATGTTAGAATCGTGTAAAGACAGACATCGATTCCCTAAAAGATTAGCTTAAGTAGGTCTCGGGTTAATGTGTTAATAAAATTATGAGTGAGGTCATAGTGAGTCTTATTTTTCCATCATTGGGACAAGTTAGTGGTGTTAGTGCTGTCAGTTTTGTTGTCAAATCAACTTGTATTGTGACATCACCCTTCAGTACAACGGTTATGAGACATGTTGTGCATCCTCTTTTGCTACAATTTCATGATTCAAGTTTCCAATCGCAATGATGATCCTTGAAGGCGGGTTTAAGCCATCTGGAGAGTTTAACAAATTGTTTTATCATCCAAGAAACCAATGATCTGCTCTCTGTTCGACCGAAAACGTTCAGGACATCAACTGGAGTTCACTGCGCTAAGTCTGCAGGGGAGTTGTTATACTCAGGGACAATCGTTGTGCTTCTGCAAGTTAAGAGTTTATTAGCACCTCCTGGTTTCAAATTCTTATTTTTCTTAATGGTTCATCTCATATGTTGTTCAATTCACCTTTCCCAGTCGAAGAAAGCAGTCAGATACCTCACCAACCTTGAATTCTAAGTTCGTTGCACTTTCTTGTTGCACTAATGTTGCAAACGTATTTTCACCATATCTCTTAAACCCTGTACCTGTTTGCCATGAAATGTTTACAGGAGATGCATGGGGATGAGATGAATAAACTCACTTAATTTTAGGTCAAAATGCTTCACGGTTTTTGAGAAATGAGCCACCGTCATCTACAGCCATTTTTGGATTTTCTCGAAATCCGTGAGTCGGATTGAACTTGATTTTTTTGTGGAGAAAAATTATAATGATATTAACCTACTGACAAAAAATCAGCTCAATATGGTTCATCGTTTAGGAGATATTCGAAAAATATCAATTGCTATGCTCAGGCGTTGCGCTTTTGTTGTAGGTGATGATCTTTATGAATGGAAGTTTACAATTTAGACAAGTGTTTCCCAATGGGTATCTGATGATTTTAGAGTTATCTTCTACTTGCTTGGCACATCAAAAAGTGCAGGGGATGATCATAAGTAAGCGAAAGATGAGTTCGTTGTGTTTTAATTGCGATGGATTTGCTGCATTTTGTATTGTTTTAGAAGATAGAGAGAGCCCTCTATGAAGCTGGAAGGGCTAGATCCCTGCTTTAAAGTGGTTTGTGGTTACCTTTGGGTTCCTCTCCTCATCCTGGAGGAATTACAAAATGCCAACACTTGGGAAAGTATTTCTATGGATTTTGTTGGGAGACTACCAATGTCTAAGAAAGGTCATGATTATCTATATGTTATTGTGAATCGTTTCAACAAAATGTGTGTTGATGCCATGTAAGAAACAAGTTACAGACCGCAAAGATGTTCTTCCAAAATGAATGGGTTCACTTTGGGTTACCCACTTCTATTAATTATGATCGAGATTCTCGATTTGTCAAGAAGTTTTGGTCAAGTTTATGGGAACTAGACACAAAGTTGAAAAAGAGCATCGCATTCCATCCACAAACCGACGGCCAGACAGAAGAAGTGCACCGAATAGTAGTGCATCTCCTTCGAGGATATTGTGGTAAGCATCCTAAACTTTGCGATGAGCATTTACATTATATCCAGCATGCCTCCAATCATGCCAAGCATTCATCTACACTAGTATTTCCATTTGAAGCCTGTTTGGATTATTTTTCAAAGTCTCCTTTGGATTTCATCTTTGGTAAAGATATTGCAGTAGATGAGACAAGCATTTCATTGAAAAAATTCCGCTAGTGCATCAAAGGGTACACGAACAGCTAGAGAAAAGTAAAGCCAAGTACAAAGATAGACATGACAAGCATCAGGTTGATCATGGTTTCCAAGTGGGAGATCAAGTTTGGTTGTACATCAGCAAAGAAAGACTACAGGTTGAAGGTAAAAAGCTCAAGCAAATTAGATATGGTCCTTTCAAAATCTTGGAGAAGATTGGTAACAACGCTTTCCAATTATAGATTTTCCACCTTACATGCAAATTTATTATGTTGTGAATGTGGAAAACTTGACATTGTATGAACCTCCAATGATTGATGATCAAGAAGAAAATTTTCAGATTCCATCTATAGAAGATTTTGCTCTTGAATATTTAAATGAGTTGCAAGAAGACTCAATTCTTAACAGGAGGATAAGAACTTCACGCAGAGGCAATGTGAAGTATCTTCGAGTGGGGCTCAAAGGTACCAATCCAAGTAAAACAAGGTGGATTGAGATCTAGAAAGTGATTGAAATCAGGAAAGTGATTGAGTTGCACCCTCACTTACTTGTTGAATAAAAATAGACTTTTGGTGTTCCAAAAGCTTCCAGTGGGGAGAAATGATCCAAGGGATCAAAAATATGCTAAAAAATGAAAGTGCTCAAATTCTCTCGGAATCGGTGCCAAATCGTAGACCTTATCGTTTTGATTCCAACAATGCTTTAATCGCCTCAATCCGACATCATATGAATGAAGTTATCACGTTCTAAAGTTGTTGACAAACAACAACAAAAAAGTCAACATGCAGCGTTGATTGGGCAGTGTACAGTTGCCACGTGGCAGTCTGTACAATGACATCATGCTGACGTCATCAGTTGACTGGGACGTACAACTGATAGGTCGGACCAATAACAAAGGGGCACGTGGTGCATGGTTATTAGCTGAAAGGTTGCTGTGGTGGACCAATCATAGGTTGCCACGTGTGCCAACTAGAGGGCGCTACGTTGCCCTATGAGAGTTTGCCACGTGGCTTCGCTTTGTGTGCCAAACTTTTGATTATGGGCAGGATGGACCTCCGCAAGATTCGAACCGTCAACCTCATATCAACTAACCAAGCGCTCTACCAACACGCTACCATGTTGCTTGTTATAAACCATAGTGGCAGGCTTATATTTAAACCTTATTGTTTTGACAATTGGGGGGAAGGGTCGGGCCAACGAGCACGCCCGACCAACCCAACCCCAAGTCATATTGTTATACCGTGATTGTGTTGTAAGGCGAGGAGGGTGGGGAGCATGGCACCTTGCCCACGCCCTGGCCCATGGTTTTGTTGTGTTCGCGTGACCGCCGACAGGAGTTCAAGGAGGGGCAGGGCGCGCGGCACCCTACTCGCGCCCCAGCCCACAGTTATATTTATAGACAATTGACCAAGAGCGGGGTCGAGAAGCGCGTGGCCTATGGCCCATGTACCACGGCCATTTGGTAGCCACGTGACCAACCAAAGGGCGGACGGAAAGGGGCTCGACCCTATTTTATTTAAAGAAACCAACTAACCGTTCAACAATTTGCACTCAAATCGACAGGATTTGTGGGTCGACCCCGCCACTTGGTATGGCTAAAATTTCGCCTTCCAAGTCTACCAAAGACCAGTTTTGTTGCCAATTTTGACAGGAGGACGAATTTGCAAAATAGTTAGCAGAGAAATGGAGAAGGAAGCATAATTTGGCCATTGTTAAGCTTTTTTTAGCCCAAGAAGAGCTTACACATGGGTTTTTAGGTGTTATGGACACAATGGAAGTGTTATTTTTGCAATTTGAGCATTGTATGTTGTTGTAATTTCACATTTGAGCATATTATATAAAGGGCCACCATTGGAAGTTGGAATCGAAGACGTAGCCCAGGAGGGGTGTGTTGACCACGGAAGTGGCACCTGATGATTATCTAAAGACTCCATGCCCAAGGATGTACCAAAAGACACTTGTACCATCAGATATCATCAGATTACCACAGTTTTTAAACTCTACTTCTTCTTCTTATCATTTTCTGTTGTACCTAGATTCCACACCATGCAGGGAATTGTAATAAGTGATGCTAGCATGATGAGTTTTGAGTCATGTAACAGGCCTAGGTTGCTTGGGACAATGCCAACAAATGAGTATTACTCTGGGAGGTTTTTTTCACTTGGTTGATTATCATCTCCCTACCAGGACTTAATAATTAATTGAGTTTTTTTCTCCAAATATACGCCAAAGTCGGAGTACAGCTTGATGGTGAGGCCTTGGGTGAGTCCTAGTGTCTAGGGTCAATGTATATTACCACAGTAGATCACACAAAAAAATTGTGGAATTTGGTTAGGTCTAGGTGGTCATTTTTTTATTTTTTTTATTTCTCGCAGGGCCGAAATTGCAATAAAAATTGTATGTATAATGTAATAAATGATGTCTAGAGAATTTGTATGGGGTATGAGTAATAAAATTTACACCTCTCATCCTCAACTTTCTACAATGACACACTTTGAGGGGTCAAAAATGTGTTTAGGATCTCCATAGCCCACTTTTCCTAAGTTTAGAGGAAAAAGTGGCAATAAATTAGGCTAGAAATAAATTAAATAGAGAGAAATAAATTATTCCATGTGACAAATGACATAGAAATGGCTTGGAAATTATCCTAAGTCAGAGATTTGAGTCAAGGGACATGTGGAGGATGACTGAGCACCTTACATCATAAATGCATCACTCACTCAAGAAAATCGAATTTCCTGGAGTTAATGCAGCAGTTGCTTATATGGAAAATGGAACTTATTGGAGGAGTTAATGCACTAAAGGAATATTCGATGGATATTTGGAGGAGAATTTCATGGGAGCTTGTCTCACCTCAGCTCCACTTCTTCAACACTTAACACTCCACTTGAGATATTCGAGTTGCTTTTGGAGGGACCATGTAAGTCCTTGAGGATCTACGTTGAGCTTCATTGGGATCATCATTTGAGGTGGCATCATATGGTTTGAGGTTAGAGTTGGCTGGAGTTATCTACTTGTTTTGGTACACACTTGGATTTGCTTACTGTGCCACATAGAGAATTCGATTTTCTTTTAAGGATCTCATGGTGCCACACATCGAATTCGATTTGTCTTGGTGTTTGTCTCATCTCCACTTGGAACTCGACTTTCTCTTCCTTGGAATTTGCTCCATAGCCATTTGTCATGTAGACTCTTCATTGGGATTTGCTCCCAATTCTCTATATAATAAGGCCTTGGGCTCTGATATTGTATAAAGAATACGAGCTATTGGGCTTAAGGATACGTCGTTGGATTGTCCACTCATTTGCAATCTAAAACAAAAGACCTTGGGGTTACTTGTGAGTTGTTCTTCTCCTTGTGTATGGTAACTTCTTGATGTTCTTGTGCTTATATTTCTATTTGCTTCATTATGCTATTATTTTCATTATGCTTTTCAAGTTATGTTGATGTGTAGCTATCTCATATTAGCATAAGGATTATTTACTTGCTCTAAGTAGAGAAATGTTTTAGTTGATGTCTAAAATATCTCTAAAATTTTCTCTCCATCACATTTGATTAATTCCATGTGGATCTAATTGGTTTTGGTGAAATTGTGTAGAAAATATTTCTTTGATCAAGTTTCAAGCGCGAGGGGAAGTTCTCAGAGTAACCAACCCACTCTTGAAATATTCAAGGAGAACCCACGTGTCAATTTCCAAAGTCTAATCATTCGGATTTGTCTTGCAGGGATTTATTTTAAGTTTTAGGCTTTTATTTCTTGCATTCAAACAATTCAATATTTATTTTTCAAGTATTGTGCTTCATTTGCTAATATCTTACTATTTTAAAGAGTTAAATCATGGATAAGAAAAGAGGAGAGTCTACTCACTCTTTGGCTTAGCCTTTTGTAAATTATATTGTACTCATACTTTGCAATTTTATTTAGCTAAAACTTGTTTTGTTTTGCATCATTTTTCTAACTTGTTTCTTGTATCGACTTGTGGAATTTGTCTTGGAAACTATTAACAAGTTTGCTTGCAGGACTTTGGGCTCTTATTTCGAGACCATTCCCTCTCTTGGTTGTGGGCATTGGGAGGCTTTCTTTGGCAAGGTCGAGTTCTACTTGGGTTGTTTTCTCTCTCTCTTGGTCGTGGGCATTGATGAGGCTTGGCCTCTCTTCTCCTCTTGTAAAAACTGGATTTTCTTGAGTCTTTCTTTCGCCTCAATTGCAGAAATATTTCAGCAAGGAAAAGTCTATGGTTCAAGGCTTCATTGTAAGAGACTTTCATTCAGTTTGGAGGAGGCTTCATGGTCTCTTGCCTCTTCTAAATTAATAAATTTCTGATTTTGGGAGCGTGGGTTTTACCCATTGGCATCCTTGTCTCTCTATCTTTGGGAGAGGACTTGTGGCTTGATTTGTTGATCTCTTTTCACTTACATGCATCTCATCTAATTGGTTAATTAACACAACCATGCATCTCACTCATTTTGCTTACTATTTATTTTAATTCGCTACAAGTCTTAAGTTCATTTACTTTCATAGCAAATTCATTTTTTTATGCAAGCATCTTTAACTTGATTTTATTTAGCTTAAATATTGTTCAAAGTTTATTTGTGCTTCACCATTGAGCACATTTTACAATCTTAAATTTTGATGCACCAAGTACTTGGGCAAATTTTACTTTACAAAGCAACATTTACTTTATGTCAAGTAAATATCTCAAGTTGAATGTTTCCTTCTTTCTTTTGCAAAGCTACTTTTAGAGATCTTGCATGCCCCAAGCATCACTAAAACTAACCTCCAACTTAAGTTGGTTGTATAGATTTTAGGGACCCTCTACCTCTACTGACTCCTCACTATGAGATCCAAATTTTTGGGCGAGTGTGAGGTTTGAGGATTAGAGTTTAATTGAGATCTTGCTTTAGAATTTAACTAATAAAATAAACCAAGAGCATGCTTAGATCACATTTTACTTTACTTGCAAGTTCTCATTTTTGCTATCTTGATGTGTTTAAGGTTTCACTTGCAAATATCATTTCTCATTTCAAAGAAGCACTTTGATGCAAGTATTGTGATCCCTTTAATTTTTGCAACAAATTTAATTTTCTTGTACTTGGAATATTGTTCATTAATGCAACTCCATTTCATATTTTTACTTTGATAATCATTATGCTCATGAATGATTGATGTATCTTGTTACTTTAGGCATTCGTTTTCAAGTGCTACTTATTTTATGTTGCAATTGATGTTCATGTTGTATCTTGGTCTAACATCTAATTCTCTACCATTTGTAGCTTAATTTCATCTTAAGCAAGCTATTGTTTACTTGAAAGCACTAGTCTACATTTTGAATCTATATTTCAAGTTTGATTATATGCTTGTTTAATGCTTGAAGGCAGGTTATTTTTTATAGACAATGACATGAGTTATCTCATTTACATTTTTGCAAGTAGATTACTAATTGTTCTCATTTTGGCAAGATATTTTTGCATGCTTTGATTTATCGATTGTCCATACATCTTAAAGGCATCCTTATATGTTGTATTGATCATTTCATTGTGCTAACAGTTTTCTTGTTTCACTTTTAGGATTACTTTTGCTTTCCATTTGAAAGCATTTCATTTACTTTAAGCAACTATCTTTTCATTTTAAAACAAAAAAACTTTGAAGGCATTGGTTGTTCATATGCTTATGTTTATCTTATGTATTGATGGTTGTTAATGGTTATTGCTCATATCACATTTGCTTATAATCTTAAAAAAGGTAATTCATCTCACTTTAACATTCTCTTAGAAACCTCACATCTTTAACTTAGTTTTCCTTTAGGGACCATCCCCCATAGCTAACCTAGGCGATAGCTTAAATGAAGAGATTTGGGAATAGGTGACGATCCCTTCTCTAGGATCCTTGCCACCAACCACACCTTGTGGGGTTAAAGGCGTTTCTCACTAACTGTAGGTAGGTGTAGGCAGCAAGTGGTAACAGGTTGAACTCCGTCATCAAATTGTTGTGCTGTGATATTGCATATTGTCTATTTTTAATTGTTAAATCTGCAAATTTTAACTTAGTTTGTTTGCTTTTTGTAA
Organism: Pinus albicaulis; assembly: GCA_034641835.2. Lineage (NCBI taxonomy): Eukaryota > Viridiplantae > Streptophyta > Pinopsida > Pinales > Pinaceae > Pinus > Pinus albicaulis. The sequence goes on from CM076574.1 coordinate 962,327,309, forward strand.
AAACTCTGATAAACTTGAATAAGTATATATTATTAATGATGATAGATAAGAGATGGTTACAATGGGGAATCACCGAGGCTTTAAATATAGCCTCATGGTGTCCCTCGGTGAAGAGGCATGATCTTTGATCATGCCCTTTCACTTAATAAAACCTAATATAACTATAGCTAACTAACAATTAATAAAATTTACATAACATTGCCCCTCTCTTAAAGATGCTTTGTCCTCAAAGCATATGTAACGATGGACAATGTTGACGAACGCCTGGGTTTCTTGAGCGGCGGGCTCTTGCTTCCCACATTTTAAAAAGATCGTGGAGCATATTCTCGAGTTCAATCTTTTGTTGATCTGGATAGTGAAAATATCTTCTATCGACAGGGTCAGATCCTGTCTTGACTTCTGGTGACTCTTCGTGGCTCCCTTTTGAAGATAACATTTCTAACTGATGACATTGTACGGTAGACGTTGGCGCTCCTATTTGAATCATCTTCGTCATCAAAGAGGAAGATACGACTTGATCTTCTGGGGCTTGGAATCCATACAACTTGTGTTTCTGCCCTTTCCACTTAAAACTTATAAACTGCTTCTGATGGTTGGCAGAATAAGTACCTAGAGTTTGTAGCCATTGAATTCCTAAGACCACATCTACTCCTCGTAATGGAACTGTGTAGAATGGAGATTCTAAATAAAAGTCTTTAATCTGCAATTTGACTTTATGGCATTTTCCTACTTGTTCAATCTTCTTACCATCGGCCACCATTACCTTCATATTAGGCATGGGAAAAGTAAAGAGGTTGAGTCTTTTGGCCATGGTGGAATCTAGAAAATTGTGCGTGCTGCCTGTGTCTATTAGAACCATTACATTGTTGTTCTTAATATGTCCTCTTAACGTTAGGGTTTGAGGTTGTAATATGCCTGTCATAGCTGATAAGGACACTTGCGAAATAGTTTCGCCCTCCACTTCTGGAGAGAATTCTAAGTTGTCTTCTAATCCTTCTATACACGAATCAGTACTGTTAGTGTCGTTAGTTGCTTCACAACTGTATAGATTTTTCGCTTTTCCATTAGCACATCTGTGCTTAGGGTCCCAGTTTTCACCGCAACGTTTGCACTTGCCCTCTCGCAGTCTTTGTTTTTCCATACTAGATTTTTCTTCTTCACGAAGATGGACAGGGACATATTTTGTGTCATCTATATTTTCAGATTGAGGAAACCGTCGTCTCGAATATACTTTTTCTAGTTTTGATAATCTTTCAAATTTCTTTTCAGCAGCTTTTGCTTTTTGCCTTGCTACTTCTACGGACGTAATTTCATGTAGTTCTAGCTCTTCTTGTATGTGGATTTTAAGTCCTGAGATGTAAGACTGGATTAGACGAGATTCCGACAATCCTGGTACTCGTGTTGCCAAGGTCTCCCATTCTCGAGTGTACTCATCCACATCTCCTTTTTGGCGTAATTTGATAAAGGTTGAAACAAACTTTTCTTCTTTTATGCCTTGAAACCTTTTGAAGAACGCATCATTAAATTTCCTCCAACTGATAGCGAACGTTGTTTTTTTCCACCACATATACCAATTGTATGCTTCTCCTTCCATTTTCATGGAAGCATGCCTAATTTTTTCGTCATCACTAGTAATGTCATAAATCTCAAAATATTCTTCTGCTTTATTAAGCCATGCAACGCTATTTTTTTCATTACCATCAAATTTGGGTAAGTCAATCTTGGTTTTGCGCTGATATGCTAATGGTGGAACAAGAAGGGGATATTGATTAGCGAATGCGTTCCAGAGCTGCTTGTTTTGAAAATCTGCATTACTATCTTCTTGATGATGTGGGGAATCGGTTTTTTCCTGATGCTCTACTGAGTTCCCTGAATCTGCGGAATTGTTTTGTTGATTTTGTTCCTTGTTAGGAGATATTGGGGATTGTGTCTGACTTAATTTATCTAGCTTATCATTTAGCTTATTGAAGAGTTCGTTCTGCTTTTCTGTGGCCTCGTGATGATTTAGCCACATTTGTCTTTCTATTCGATTTGTTGTATCATGAACCTTTTTGATGTCGTTGGAATGCCCTGCAACTGTACCTTCAAGGTCGACTAATCTTTTTCCGAATTCTTCGGAATTATTAGTGATCTGTTTCTCGAGATCCACCAATTTTTTCTGGAATTTAGCCATTGACATTGACGACGACATCGAACGCGTATGAGGTGGGGAGTATTTTTCTGCCAGTTTTCTCTTTTCCTTTTTTTTTAAAATTAATTAATTAATTAATATTTAATTAATTAAATTAATAATAATAATAATAATAAAAAATTTTAAATTATATAATTATATATATAATTATTAATTGAAAACTATATAATATAAATAAATTATATAATTATAAATATATATATAATTATCAATTGAAAACTATATAATATATAAATAAGTATATAATTACAATATATTTATATAATGACCAATTGAAACTATATGATATATGATTTATATAATTTCAAAAAAAACTTATATTAGCGTTGCGGGTTTAAATTGTGAATGGGCACAACCCCCCCCGGACACTGGTTCACGATTTTTTTAAAAAGAACGTAATTTTTTTTTATAAACGCACTTTCTATTGGTGACACAGCAACCCGGCAGCCCGACGCGGACAGCACCCGTGGGAAGGGCGGAGGGATAAACGTGACAGTTGATGCGGGTGACAGTACAGAAAAACGACAGTCAGTTGATGCGTCAGGTTGTATGGATTCCGCTCGAAGCCAATCCTGTGTTCGTCGTAATCTTCCCTTATCCACTTAATGATGCGCTGAAGTTAAGATATCACTCGAGGAGGAACCAGTTTCGATAATGGACAGAAGGGAGTGGGAACAGGCAAGAGTAACGATCAGTGAGGGTATGATGGGTGGACAGTAGAAGGCAACAGTAAATGGTCCTCTGGTAGCTAGTTATTCGAATGTCGAGCGGTAAGGAGATGACCCCGACGGTGACTATTCAGATGTCGGGCAGTGTTGCGATTGTGCAGGTGGGGAAATGTGATGGCTATGCGCGGCGACTTTTGCGGTATGTCAGGGTTTGGCCAGGGATAATGGCAGTTGCGGTATGCAGAGGCAGGAGTGTGGTTGCTACGGACAGCAGAGGAAGATGCGAGAGTATATATATATTTGACTCTTTTTTTTAATATATTTATTCTCTTTTTTTTTTTTTTTTTTTTTTTTTTAAATAATAATGAGTGAGGCCAGCGTGTAGAAGGATTTGGACGAGGGTTATTTGTAAAAAAATTTAAACAAATGCTGCCACCAGCACTGATAAAAAAATCTACAATCTGGAATTGCAGTTCTGGAATTCTGTAATTCTTGGGTGATCACACAGATCCCAAAGAGCGATGGCTCTGATACCAATGGAGTGTAAAAACTCTGGTAAACTTGAATAAGTATATATTATTAATGATGATAGATAAGAGATGGTTACAATGGGGAATCACCGAGGCTTTAAATATAGCCTCATGGTGTCCCTTGGTGAAGAGGCATGATCTTTGATCATGCCCTTTCACTTAATAAAACCTAATATAACTATAGCTAACTAACAATTAATAAAATTTACATAACACTTTTGCAATATCAATCCATTGCCCATAAGATATAAACTAGCTTGCAAAACTTTACATGAGACCTTCAATTTTAATTTCAAATCAGAAACCCGTAATGAGATATTCCAATTGGAACCCCTTGCTACTAGAGACAAACAAGCTTTCTTGGACTCTGAGATACTGGAGGAAGTTTCTAATTGGATTCCTGACCTTGGTCATACTAGTATCTTAATGCCATATCTTTGTACTAGCAGATGAAGACTTTATTGGGAAGGGTCTTAAAGGATAAACAAGAAGAAAGGTATAATATCTTTGCAGGTTTGGAAGACATCAAACGTGTCGAAAGAAACCATGGAGTGTGCTTGGAAAGATTGGATGCAAAGTTGGCTCATATAGAGTACCACCTCTAGTGTGATCCTACTCCTCCAACTCGTCTAGGTGTTAAAATTGGCAACTAGGGCCACATTCCACTTTGGTCTGCTTAATTAATGGATATAACAATCCCATTGAATTCCTCTTTTCGAGAGGACCAAAATCGATCTAAAGATTGTCAAATTTGGTTAAGGAAAATATTTGTTTATTCAAAGATAAATTCTACAAGTTATGGTTTGTTTAGGTGGGAAAAATCGTAAATTTGAATTTCAAATTTGCCTCCAAAATTTAAGGTCGACCTTCCCTCCATCTTGTATATAAAGAGAAGCCTTCATCCTCATCACACACATTATTCATAGATCACTCTTTGCTCTGAAATGGCCGCAGCAGAATTAAGTCTCCAAGAGAAAGTAATTAGGGCATGATGGGTCGTATTCCATAGGCTGGTTAACCGAAATTGTTTGGGCTCTTTTATGACTGGATTTGGGGCTTATTTATCCACCATTGCAGGTCTGAATTTGAGGCAAAGCTTTCACATTGTTTAAGGGCTATCTGACAGTGTCTTGATCATGATCCTCATGAAAGATCCCTCCTAACAACAGGCCGCACTTGCTATGGCCACCTTCATCCAGGCCACAGCCTTGATCCTCAGCACAGGAGTCCGAGTAGGAGGCCATTGTCTGTCATTCTTGAACAGTGGGTTGTATGGCTCGTTTATGATCCCTAGAAGGAGACTAAAGGATAGCGTACTGATGGAGGGTTCATATGAAAGGAGGCTGTAGTCAAATCAAGGATTGCCTGGTTTGTACAAGTGCCATAACCTGACTATGTTTTGCCCTAACCAATATTCAGAAATCCAGTGAAGATATCTACAGCCTTTGATGCATCAAAATTTCAAATTGACCGACTTGAGGGCAATGTTGTTGGATCTTGAATTGGCAAGTTAATTCTATTGTACTCTCTCTTTACTGAACATTTGACATTTATAATAAGAAGAATTGACAAAGGGTTTTCCCCATATTGGGGTTTATCCCTGGCTTGAGCCATATACTTGTGCTATCTTGACTTGGCTTGTCTTCTGGTTTCATTGCTTACGTTCTTTCTTTTGTTTTGAGTTATCAGATGATTAATGGAAATAAAATGAAAGTTAAATGGGCTTATATGGATCTCTGCAACTGTTATTAGCTATGATCTTGTTCAAAATTTAACACTCCAGTGCCAAAGATCGAGCACCTGTCACCTCCTCACACTCCTGATTTTCTAAATGTTAGCTTTCAGATTTTTATTTTACAATATTGTGGTAGATACGTTAAATTGGTTAAAGTTGTTAGCATTTTGGACAAATTACTCTATTGGTAGGTGGTCAAAAATATATGGTTTCCCGTTGGGCAGATATAGATCACCTACTGAGAAACATGTTTAAGTTGACTAGTTGTCTAATGTACTGGGTTTTCATGATATTTTTAAGTAATACAATATTAGCTTACAAACAAAAGATATTTTTACCATATCTCCTTCATATTGAGTTGTAATATTAACAACCAAAATATGTGTATTCTTTTTTTAGAGTGGGACTTTGTTTTATAATACTTTTAATTAAAACTAACCAAATATGTATATTTGTTTTTTATTTTTATTATAATCCACATTGTTTTTTAATTTAAAGAATATTTCATTTTTTAAAAGGCATTTGTCAACTCTAGGTTGGGCAAGTTACACATCTCCCTTGTACCGCGAGGTAGAATGTCTCTCAGCCCAATGAAATATAAGTGATATCAAATTTTATTTTATTTTTTTTCTATTACATTATCTTTCAAAAAGTTGATATAAATTATGTTTTTTTTTTTTGGTAGTTTAAACTAGTCCTAATCTTTCCATTTTTTTCTCCTCCCATCCCACCCACAGGTTTCGAACCAGTGACCTTGCATACAGAGTGCCTTTACAGCACACCCCATCACCGACTGCTCTACACCACGTGGGCCTGATATAAATTATGTTACTTCACATGGACATTGAAATATTTTATCTATAGCTGAGACTGAGATTGACAGTGAAATATTTCTACCATATCCCCTTTGCACTAGGTTGTAATATCAAAAACCAAAGCACATTTGGAGTAGGAATATGTTTTTATAATACTTTTAATTAAAACTAACCAAATATCTATATTCATTTTTCATTTTTATTATAGCTGACATTATTTTTAATTTAAATAACATTTTATTTTTATTTTTAAAGGGACACATGTCAACTCTAGATTGAGCACGAACGGTATCACGCACAACCCTCGTCATGGGCTGTAGAATGCGCCTCTCGACACAATAAGCCTTAAGCCAAGCAACTCTGAAATCACTTAGCTCGAGAATAAAGACAAATTGAATAAAAAATAAATCATCCTTCTAATGGAAAACCTCAAGAGAAGCAAGAAAAAATTGATCACAAGACTGTAAATCTACAAATAATATAGGGAAAGATCAAAGCATCACAAACACAAACTTAAATCCGGAGAAGTCTAACGGGGTTGGGCAAAGGAACATAATCCAAAGTGCAAAGAGACAACAGGTCACATTCGTCACCCACTTCTCTCCATCTTTCCTCCACCTCCACCACCCCAGTGAAGGAAAATAAACATTTGCAAAGAGATATTGTAGCAGAAAAAAAAAGTGCAAAGATGCAACAGGTCACATTCCTCACCCTCTTCCTCTCCATCTTCCCTCCACCACCACCAAAACAACATAGCCCCTTCTATCTCTATCTCAGTTAGCAATGACAATGGAAGAATGGACACCAATACAATTGCAAAAATATAATATATATTTTTAAATTATATCCTCTAACTATTACATAAACATAAGTATCAAAGACACTGATCAAGCTTATATACCACATACAAATGACATTTACTTGAACAACCCTAAAAGTAATACTTGGGCAAGTTATTTGCAGTGGTCAGTTGGTGTTGTGGGTTTCCCTCACTAATAAGTTGTTAAGTTGAATAACTCAAGTTTAAAGAAAGGAATTGATTAATCCTTTCTGATCTGGATAATGATGTGTAACATATACAGATATTACTGAGGTCTGAGAACCCTTTATCAGTGGTCCACATGAAGGAGAATCAGAGGAGGAGAATCTTTAGAAACCCTACCCTCGATCTACAAAAGGAAGACCCGGGACAGAATGGCTTCTCTGGAAGATCAGTTGGAAGCCTTCAAATTACATTTTGTTAATTGCAACTATGAATGAACTGCAAACCGTCATCAATTGACACCAAAAAACAATCTGTGAGCAATCTGCATAGATTATAAAATTGGAATCTGCCGTTTCCAAACTCAGCTTCATTTTCCAACAAAGTCAACAACCAAGAAGAGATAGATGCCCTTCAAGCAGAATTGGTTCCTAACAACAGAGAACAGAAGGACTTTACAGCCAAAGCTGAATCAATAAGCACAGTATCTTTGGTCCAAGTAGTCAAAGGATCTAAAGGCTCTAAAATATCCAAACCACCAGGCTCTAAAATTTCCAAACCACTCCAGCTCTCCCGACTGGATGCTGTCATTCAAGAAAAAAGGAAAAAGACATTCAATCTCTCAGAGTTTCTCAACCTTCATGTCCGAGGCACAACGTTCAGGTGATGTCATACAATCAGTGGTTAATTTTCTCAAACATGATTTGGGGGCGGTTGCTATCTTACTGGATAAAACTTGGTACCACCAATATAACTCACTAATTATCCATTTCCGTACAACATAAGAGAGGTTAGAGGCTTTAAAATCAAATAAAAACACTGTACAATTGGTTGAACAAAATCTAATTGAATGAAGATATAACCAGACTCCACAGGAAGACAAAGAAAATAGTGGTAAGATAATGGAGGCAAAAAAATAAGGAAAATGGGTTGCAATCCCAAATGGCTGAGCATTGATTAGAGATTCACCTCCACCAGGGTGGTATAAGCCATGACACATTCTGTCCACCTCTCAATGCCATAGCACATAGCCATGGTCTGGCATCTCCATTGTAGCGTGGAATTGTGGTGGCTTGCTCTTTTCTCCCTAGTGTCCTTCAAGGATGTAATTCATGGAATTAACATCATCTTTCCCATAGAAAGTAACAAAACCAAAGACAAACCGCTACCCAACTTCACAAGGCATTGTTCGATTTCAATACATATGCCAGAGCTATGTCATAGATTCAAAGGCTAATATGGGGTTGCTTATTTCGAGAAAAATTGCCCCCTTCTATATGACTAGACAGTTCTAATAAGTTCACTAGGTTCTTATAGATTTCTTTGGAAAGTAAAACACCTCTAAAGAAGCACTTCATTGCACCATGTTACTTCCCTCTACATATTCTCCACATACTAGATATGTGGATCGCAACTCCCCTTTCGTAAACTTGCACCCTAACAAAGTACTCTGCTTTAGCTGAGCTCCTTCTAGGTGACTTCAAAACATGTACCAGTCAAATGCAATGTTCCAACCATGATTTGTATTGAAATCCTTTGAAGATTCATGAGGTAAATCACCATGAGAAAAAGCTACATAGATTGTTGACTTTGTTGTCAACATCTATGAAAGACACGTGATCAAGCTTGGGGAATCACGTGGATGGTCATCCTCAATGGCATTGAGCACTTCCCCTATTCTAGTAACTAAAACTATTTTCCTTTCATTCGAAGAGCCAATGTGGTAGATTATGTGGTTGCCAATGAGTCATTTGCTTCAAATATTGTTGATCTCTAGGTATCCACTATTTCCTCTCCTTTAAGATCATGCAATACCTCTAAATAATCCTTGATTTGACCACATCCCTTCTCATCCAAGCCAAGGCATTACGATTCAATTTGATCAGTTTTAAATGAGAAATACATATCCAATCTTAAAAACAGTCTTCCCACATGTATGAAACCCAAGATTCTACAATGAGAGCCCATCGTTTCTCCCATGTGTTATTGGATCCTCGAGCTCTTGAAGTTGGATCCGTAGTTCCACATTTCAGATAAGGATGTGGATCCACCCAGATCCACATAGAATCTGCCACATAAACAGATCCTTCGAACTAGAAAAAGTATCCCATGCTACCGAAATGAATCTTGTGCCAACTAGCCCTCACATGCCGGATCCCAAGAAAATAACATTAGAGTTTTTGGTTTTTTTTGAGGGATATTTTCCCCCTGTTTGAAACCATAGAAAGCAAATACTCTATTTAGATGTTTAGTTAGATTTCATATTAGTAATTTGTAGCTTGTATAGTCATATAAGTAAGCTATTAATTACTTATAGGCTATATAGCACATGATAATACTAGTAGGAAAGATCTGACAAATCAAAATTTTAGTTTTCACTTTTGATAATGCTAACAGGAAAGCTTTGAGATAATACATAGATAATCATATATATTGTATAAAGGATGGTTGTGTCATTAATAATTTAATTAGATCAATCCCATCCAACTCTAGATGAGAAGTCCTTTTAGAACAATATGATACATAGACTATAGCATGTTCTCAAATAGCGTATAATATTCATTTACCATCGTAATTGGACAGGAATTTTTAGATATTAGTGGATGGGAACCTATTAGATTTTGAGGCTAATTTCAAGGAAGATGGGAGGTTGATCATGATGTAGAGTTGAAATATTCAAATGATGAGCATGTAGATCCATTTTTCAACATGTAGTTAGACCGGCTCTACATCATCATATTCATAGAGTGATCATTCATGAGATAGTTTTGTATTTATAGTTATCCTTTTTGTATAAAGCATGATGCATCATGATTTTAGTCTTCAAATTTATAACTATTTAATGATTTCAGTCCTAGTGCTTTGACTCATGAATGGTTTTGATTTTTAACTTTCAATATGTTTTTTAAAATATTAAACAAAACAAACAAACAAACAAACAAACAAAAAATTGTACATGGCGTTTCCCCACCATATCTAGATCTTGGCTCTTCAAAAATCTGGTGGATCCGCATCCGTTTCCAAATAACTTAGTAATTCTCCCCAACTATTTGGTCGGTTGCTCTAGATGCTTTCCCTATGCCATATGCACCTCTTGTCCCCACTATTGTTCTTGAAGATATGATGTTGGCTGCAAAAACTGCCACAAATATATCCTCACCACCCACAAACCCACAATTCAAAACCTGCAGCAGTCAAATGCATTGTTGCAACCATGATTTGTAAAGTTTTGTAGATGTTCTCTGTATAAATTGCTGTGGAGCAGTTCTTTGAGATAATTTCAACAAAATAAAGTCAGATATAAAAATGATTCTGAAGTAAATGAAGACAACGGAAGAATATTATGCATGTTCATTTGGCAGTGGGATATTCAGCAGTAAATCTCTTTGATTATTAGCTGAAAGGTAACAAAACATTATTGATGGCGATGGTGTTAAATCCTTTCTGCAAAAGTCAACGCTGTCCTGAAAAGTCAGCGCAGGGGCAGCAAGCTAAAAGTCAACGCAGCAGCAAAACGGTCAACCCTTTGACCTCGATTTTTGTGCCAGGTAGTACGGCCTTCATGATTTTTGTGCCAGGTAGTACGGCCTTCATAAATCGAACCTTCCACCAAATTTCAGCTTGTTTGGACCAAGCGTTGACCAAAGTCAACGCTGGTCAAAGTTTCTGCGAAACCCTAGCAGCAGCAAATCCGTACTTCAGCTTAGCCGTACCGTTTGTCCTCTTCGTCCTTCACACGTGTGGCTGAAACTCGTCCTTCTTGGTAGCTCGTACTCTAAGATGAGAGAGGAATATGTGAGTTGTGATGATGATGAAAATCTCTCAAACTTTTCCTGTATATATATCCATCATGAGGGTGTGTGACACATCTGTTGGGCATGCGAGCCTACATTACAAAACTGGCCGACCTTGCACATATAATTTATTAAAAATAATAAATTCAAAATATAAGTTATGCTCATCGGATTAAGACATATTTTATATGGATTTTACACCTCTCAGAAAGAGGAATCCAACAAAAATATTAGCCTCTTAATCTGAGCATCTTACTATGGAGTTTGGACCTAGTTGTCCAAATTTAACACTCCCTCTCAACTAGGGAGAACTCCATCTATTAGTGCAATCAACATCGTGCGTCATCCCGCCGAAACTTGCTTTGCTGGCTTCTTTATTTCAGAACAGAAGTGGGTCAGTCACAAAGACATCATCCCCCGACTGACATAATCAGTCCAGAGGTCCCAGACCTCACAAATCTTGATCCCGGATCAAGTGGTTGGACCGTGCCATCCTAGATAGAGAGTACGGCAATCTCTGATGCGTCCATCAGTCTTTGCTAATAGTCTCTAACTTTTCCACACCTCATTGGCCAAATGAGAGGTACTTCCCATGAGCCCTGAACTCAATGGGTAGGATGCATACGGGGCACGAAAAATGAGAGGTGAACCAACTCAAAATCACAACGGTGGGGTCCAAGCACACCACCAAGGTTGGCAAGCCTAGCCTTGTGGTTGCCCATAGCTCCAAGAAGCTCTCCCCAAAGCCCCCCAGAGCTCCCAGAGCTCATCGTCCAACATGACCCACATCATAGGGTCTTTCCACGACACCAAGACTCTCACGGAAGGTTAGGAACTTGACCTTCCCCAGGGGCTTAGTGAGAATATCCGCGACTTGCTCATCAGTTCCTATATGATCGAGCCTTACGGCGCCTCGCTGTACCATATCCCGGATAAAGTGGTACCTGATATCAATATGCTTGGATCGGTCGTGGAACACAGGATTCTCGGTCATACGAATCCCACTCTGATTATCACAGAGTATCACAGTGGTATCTAGCACATGTCCAAACAGCTCACTAAAGAGCTTCACCCAGCCAAGCGCTGCAACCGGGCCATACCCCAAGCATTAATCTTCGGCAACTGCGTGGTGCTCAAGCCCGCCGACCTCGTGCCGGGCAGTGCCTGGGCGCTGAGCGAGATCATCAGCCGCATCCCGATGTGATTTTACGATCCACCACACTGCCAACCCAATCGGAATTGGTATATCCAAGGAGTGTCACGCTCCTGGCAATGTATCTCAGCCCATGGTTTATCGTGCCCAGAAGATATCTTAAAAGATTCTTGGCACCAACCCAGTGAAAATGATGAGGCTCAACCATCTGTTGACTCAAAGTGTTCACTGCAAAACATATGTCCGGACGGGTGTTCACTAAGAACATCAAAGCTCCTATGAGTTGACGATACTCAGTAGGATTGGCCAAGATAGGCCCAGCAGCACTGCCACTCAACTTTTTAAAGTTGAGTTCCATCGGTGTCGACACGGACTTACAGTCCACCATTCCAAATCTTTCCAGAAGCTTCACAATATATTTTCCTTGAGAAAGGAAAATCTCTCCAGGTCTCTGCCAGACCTCCAGGCCTAGTAAATAGTGCATCAGTCCTAGGTCCTTCATCTCGAATTCAGCAACAAGCTCCCTCTTACATTGATGAATGAGAGGGTCATCACCAGTCAGGAAGAGGTCATCCACATATAGTACTAGAATGAGAGGCTTCTCTTTCACAACCTTGAAGTAAAGGTTCGGATCAGCATTACTTCGAGTGAAGCCCAGCTTCATCAAGTAACTATCCATCCTCTCGTACCAAGCTCTGGGTGCTTGCATTAACCCATAGAGGGCTTTCTTCAATCTGCAGACATGAGTGTCTCGATCCTGAACTTCAAATCCAGAGGTTGTTCCACATACACCTCTTCCTTTATTGCACCATGCAGAAAAGCGGTCTTGACATCCATCTGATGAAGACTCCATCCTTGCGTAGCAGCAAGGGCTATGATTGATCGGATGGTGGAATATCGTGCCACAGGTGCAAATATATCGTCATAGTCAATTCCTTCCTTTTGAGAGAAGCCACGGGCAATAAACCTTGCCTTAAACTTTTCAGCAGTCCCATCAGATCCATGTTTGATTTTGTAGAGCCATTTAGCGGTGACAACAGATTTGTCCTTCGGTCTCGGGACCACATCCCAGACATCATTCTTCATAATAGACTCATATTATTCATGCATAGCATCCTTCCAGACTTGATGCTAGATGGCTTCCTCAAAAGATCCAGGTTCAGATTGTACAATAGTACTCATGGCAGCTAGATACCCTTGGTATCTACACGACTTCTTGCTTTCTCGGAATGTCCCCCTTGGGGCAGCATGACCCTCAGCATCTTCGAGGGTGTCCCTGAGCCATGATGGTCTCTTTCCTAGTGAAGGGGTTGGATCAATAGGGTCCATTGGCCCTTCAATATCAGGCATAGTCTCATCCTGGGGTTCTTCCAGATTTCCAGGTCTTTCTTCATGATTTTCTTCAGATCTAGGAAGATCTACTACTTTCTTCGGGGAAGCATCTTCGTCAAAAGTGACATCATGGCTTATCTCTACTTCCCTTTGACCAGGTACATAGACTCTATATGCCTTAGAAGTCTCACTGTAGCCCACAAACATTCCTTTCTTCCCAGTAGCATCCGGCTTACTTCTCTTTTCTTTCGGCACATGAAAATAGACAGGACATCCAAAAATTCTAAAATGTGAGACATCAGGTTTCTTACCAGAGAAAACCTCTTCGGGAATTTTGGAGTCCAAAGCGGAATGAGGGCATCGGTTTTGAATGTACACAGCAGTATTTGCAGCTTCTCCCCACAGAAACTTTGGTAGACCCTGGTCACAAAGCATGGCACGGGCAGCTTCCACAATAGTCCTATTCTTGCGTTCAGCAACACCATTCTGCTCAGGAGTATATGCAGTGGTAGTCTCCCTCTTAATGCCAGCTTCTCTACAAAAGTCTTTGAACTCATTTGACTCATATTCAGTGCCATTGTCAGTCCTCAAAATCTTGATCTTCTTTCCGGTCATATTTTCCACCAAGGCTTTGAATGTACGGAACCACATGAAAGCCTCATCCTTCTTCTTCAAGAAATATATCCAGGTTTTGCGAGAGAAGTCATCAGTAAATGTCATATTGTAAGAACATCCCCCCAGGGATGTTACAGGCAACATACCAGAAAGATCAGAATGAACCAGTTGCAATATCTCGGATGTCTTTGTGACACTTGAGGGGAAAGGTCCCCTTGTATGTTTTCCTTCAGCACAGCCCTTACATACACCTTCATGATTATTTCCAAAATCAGGCATCCCTGTCACCACCTTCCTTGCTTCGGGAAGGGCTTTGTAATGAAGGTGTCCAAATCTTTGGTGCCATAGTTCGGTTTGTCGGATAGTATCACAAGTCATAGCTCTCAACGGACTCCCTCCAACCTGATAGAGTGTACCAACCCTAAAACCAATTGAGATAGCTTCCTTGAAGCTCTTCTTCCACATGAGCACCTTTCCATTAGAGAAAGTAACATTGAATCCTTTGTCTTCCATGGCAGATACAGACACAAGGTTTTTCTTCAATTTGGGTACATAGAGTACATCTTGTAGACGGAGGACTTGTCCTTGAGACAAGTGGAGGGTCACAGTCCCGGTCCCTTTCACGGGATAAGTGGCATTATCCCCAAGGATAATTTCTAGATTAGTATCCCTTTCAACCATGTCAGAAAGTGCTTCCTTGAATCCGGTGATGTGTCTTGAGGCACCACTATCAACTAGCCAGACATCCATAGTGTCGGGAAGAGATGCAGCTGAGAGAGCAGATACCAGAATATACTCATTTCTTTTATCAACAACATTAGACTCCTCATACCTGGTATTTCTGGACCTCTTAGAAGGTTGATTGTTTCCACCAAAGTGAGCCTTCCTCTTTCCTTTGGATTTGTCATTTCTTCGATTCCCATTTCTTCGGTTGTTGTTGTTATCGTCACTATCGGGAGAATCCTTCTTGAAGGGGCATTCTCTAGCATAGTGTCCAGGCTTATGGCAGGTGAAACATTTACCCTTCTTCTCTTGAGTCTTTGTCCTTCTTTTGTCCTTAGAACCACCAGAGTTCTTCTTTCGGGAATGAGCACCATAGGCGGCATTTCTTTCATTATCAAATTCCTTCATCCTTGTTTCTTCTTGCATACATCTTGACAGAAGCTCATCAAAGTTAGGAATGGTATTATTGTTGAGAATAGTAGTTGTGAATACTTGCCATTCATATGGAAGTCCTCCAAGTGCGGTGAGAACCATCTCACGATCGGCTATTATCTCCCCAATAGCTAGCAGATTGTTCCTGGTTTCGGTCAACTTCAGAAAGAAAGTTTGAACAGACTCATCTCGGCCCTTCTTCATATTCTTCAACTTGTTCTTGAGGAATAGCACTTGGTTCACATTGTTTACTTGAAACATAAGTATCAATTTGTCATACATCTCCTTGGATGTGCCTAGTTCGGATATGTAGGCAACCAGACTCTTATTTATGGATTCCCTGATCAGCAGCTTTGCTTTGATTTCTCCCTTCTTATACTTGTTTCTAACAGTAGCAGAGGCATTGGATGGAGGTTCTTGAATCCTCCCTGTCACATGATCCAGGAGATCATGATCTTCTAATTTGAGATCTAATATCATCTTCCCGGGATGGAAGTCATCACTTCCGGTCAGCTTGTCATTCTCCTTGAATTCAAGACTAGTGGAACCCATTTCCACGATGATGATTGCTATAGATTGAGTTTGTCTTCACCTCAGCTCTGATACCATGTAAAGTTTTGTAGATGTTCTATGCTAGTAGCAATTTCACTTTTATTTCAGCAATCATACAAGTAGTTAAGCAAAAATGCAGATAGAACATATAAGAAGATCTTACAGAAGACAAATCAGAAACAGGAAAAATGTGTATGTTCGTTTCGACGGTCAACAGGATGCTTCAACCAGCAAAGTCTCCTTTGGTCAGCCAGCCCAGCATGTGTCACAACAACCCTTCAATCTGTAGATGAGTCAACCCAAGTCAACTCTGCAAAAGTCAACGCTGTCCTGAAAAGTCAACGCAGGGGCAGCAAGCTAAAAGTCAACACAGCAGCAAAACGGTCAACCCTTTGACCTCGATTTTGTGCCAGGTAGTACGGCCTTCATAAATCGAACCTTCCACCAATTTTCAGCTTGTTTGGACCAAGCGTTGACCAAAGTCAACGCTGGTCAAAGTTACTGCGAAACCCTAGCAGCAGCGAATCTGTACTTCAGCTTGACCGTACAATTTGTCCTCTTCGTCCTTCACACGTGTGGATTAAATTCGTCCTTCTTGGTAGCTCGTATTCCTAGATGAGAGAGGAAGATGTGAGTTGTGATGATGATGAAAATCTCTCCAACTTTTCCTGTATATATATCCATCATGAGGGTGTGTGACACATCTGTTGGGCATCCGAGCCTACATTACAAAACTGGCCGACCTTGCACATATAATTCATTGAAAATAATAAATTCAAAATATAAGTTCTGCTCATCGGATTAAGACATATTTTATATGGATTTTACACCTCTCAGAAAGAGGAATCCAACAAAAATATTAGCCTCTTAATCTGAGCATCTTACTATGGAGTTTGGACCTAGTTGTCCAAATTTAACATATTTGTATTCAAACTCTTTGATGGTTCATGTGATTGATCACCATGAGAAGTTGTTATGTAAATAGTTGACTTTGCCATCAACATCTAATCAAGCCAATACCCAATCCAGCAAGGGAAATCACACGAATGGTGCTACCCCTCATATTAGCACAAGAGGTCAACTTGGCCTTGTACAGGTTGATATGATCATTCTAGGATGTTAGTGAAGATTGCTTCAGGGGTGTATCTTTTTCTTCATAGATCTCCATCATGGTGGTCAAATAGTCACATCATAGTCACTTTCAGTTTGCCTTACATAACTAGGTCGATAGGCCTGTCTATTTTGGAATAGGGCTTCCAAAATTTCAATTTAATTATCAATAATTATTAGATGCATGGTATGGATTTAACATCCACGAAATATTCTAGTATATTCATAGTAGTATACAAAAATCAAAGGTTGAGATTTATATCCAAAGTAGTTATGCCCTTTTTTCTGTTTCAATTAAATAGATTGATTAAAAAAATGTCATATGAACAAGTGTCATTTCAAGTGAGTTATGGTTTTTTGGCCATCTAGTATTGAAAAGCCATGGTATTGTAAGAAAGCCTATTTATAGATTAAGAATCTCCATAATAAACTGGGGGTAAATCTCCATGGTTAAGAATCTTGTTCCATCTTTCTTTAAATGTGTATATGTTTAAACTATATATTAATTCTTTTTATAAATAATAATTTAAGTAAGCCCCCAGGGGTGTGGCTTGTTGGTCAGCGAATGTACTACTAAGGTGTTCATGCTGCTATGCAAGTCACAAGTTCAAACCTCGACTAACCCATGTGTCGTGTTTGAGGGTGGTGCGGTTGCACCTGGAGGTTATAGTGGCAGTCGTCGGGGATCAACCCCGTGTCACGTGAGTACGAGAGTCAGAGCATTGCCAATTCTGACAATCACAAATAATAATAATAATAAAGTTCTAATTCAGTTAGTTTTTATGCTTTTTTAATTTTAGCAACGTGATGCTTATTATGGATTCATGCTTATCGGCATTTACCAACCATTTAATTTACATGGTTGCGCTAGTTAGATATGAGCATCGTCTAATATGGCGATGTACTTTTTTGACAAAGGAAAAATTCATAATTTTATTAATGAAAACAAAATTACATGTTACATTAGCTGGTAGTGTCAAAAGACAAACAAGTATGCCGCAGATAAAAATACAATGAAGAGGAAATTAGGCTTTCCTCCCTTTTTTCTTTTCAACCTTCCGCCAACCACCTTGTGTTGGCGTGGTCGATATAAGGACGAGTTGGTTCTCTTCCGCATGTGCTCCAACATCCTTATCAAAGTCTGATGTGTCTGAGGTGTGTAGTCTTTCGTTTCCCCCGTTGTTTGGTGCCCCGGGATCCATATCCGGCTGTGTCATGGTAGTGGCATCAATGGGTTCTTGCATTTCCTGTTCTTGTGCACCGAAAGCGGTATCTGTCTATTTACTATCTTGTGGGATGGGTTCTTCCTCTTCCTCTTGTTGTTCGGGCTCTTCTGATGGAAATTGCCATCCTTTGGCAACTTTGCCTGTTTTCTTCTTTCTCCAGTTGTCTCTTGTGGCTGCCGGGCAAGTGTTTTGTAGATGACCCGTGTTCTTGCAGATCCGGCAGCAAAAAGTGGTGTTCTCATAATCTAAGTGTTGTGTCCATCTCTGTTGTTTGTGATTCAACATAATGCACTCTGGTAGACCTTTGCTCAAATCCACTTCCACACAGATTCGTGCGAAGTGTAGATGCGCTCCTCCATTCGTTGTATATCAGTTTTGATGTATCTGCCAAGGATGTCACCAATGCCGCCAAGAACACTTTCCTGCCAGAAGTGAAGTGGAAGGTTGTGAAGCCGGACCCAAACCGGCATTCTGGTCACCTCCATGGTATTGGCATCAAATTCCGGGAACCATGGTGTGATGAAGAGTCCAGTAGATCCCCAGAACCATGGCCCCTCCTGAATAATCGTATCTCTGTCTTCAGCGGATGAAAATTTGACAATGAAAAAGCCTTTTGAGCATAGGTGGATTTCACAATTCATGGTCCAGTTGGAAAAAATCCATTGGAAGAGCTCCACAGGTTTGGGCCAGAAGCAGTTGAATCTGCATATTATAGCTTGAGATTTGAAAACAATTCTATGCATATCTATGTCAGGAATGTCAATGTTTATTTCAGGACACAGTTCTGATGTTCCACAATGTATGGCTTAGGGGAGTTTTCTGCCTGGGCCACAGTCGTTGTAGCAGCTTTGTTTTTTTCCCCTTGTAGGACATTCCTGTATGTGGGTCCTTTGGGGTGGGCAGTGTTGGACGCACTAGCACCCGGGGTGTTTCCATAAGCTCTGTTTTGTCCTAACTTTCCTCCCCTCAGTCGTCAGTTAAGGCAAACAGAGGATCCAAAAGCTATGGCATATTCATTTAGAGAGTTGGAATCTGCTAATGCTTTCCCCCCAAATATCAGGGACTGAAGGTGCGCTGGGTAACCAGTAGCAGATTGGATTTTTTTCTTCAAATATATTATGGAGTCTGTGTCTTGAATCCATATGATAAAACTATTGCCTGCAGGAGGTTTAATGAAGATTTGAAAAGACATAGAGCTTACCCGAGTATCCTTAACAGAGGGGAAATCGCGACTCCGATAATCGTTTGCAGAGGTAATGCAATAGTTCCTTTTGTTCTTTGGTTCAACAGGCAGGTATGAAGTACCAACCGGCGCTAGCAGTCGGGATCCCAGAGCACCATAGTTGTCGAAACCAGATGGATTATTAGCCCACAGGTCGCCCTCTGGTTCAAGTAATAGTCGCCCCCCATAATAAACTACTAATGCCGCTACAAGTCCGTGGTGATTTAAGAAGCCATATCGGCCACGAATCTAAGCAAAGTCGGTGCTCTGTTCACGCACAACATCGCCAACCGGAAGTGGTGGCCAAAACAGTGAAACAAAGCATTGCTCCAGTCTGCAGGGGGTCACCGCGGTAGCTCCAGAGTCCTTTCCATCCGATGCGAAGGCACGGACAATAAGAGTTCGGTTCCAAAGCCTCACAGATAAGCCGCCTCGGAGATCAGCATGAGAATTGCAGTGCCAATGGCCATGGTAGCACCTCCAAGTCGAAAACCAGCATGCGGCGGCGGCATTTTTGGTGGCAAGAAAACCTAGGTCAAATGAAAAATCGCCTAAGCTCTCCATCGTGCCTTTCGTATGGCGATGTACTTACCTAGTGCTCCATATCGTTTCCATCATTTCACCTAGGTAAATTGTATTTGCAAGCATCTTATTACTTTTTCCTAGGTAAATTCCATTTCACACATACAATATCACCACTTCCCACCACTTTTCCTATGTCATATGTGAATCACACCACATTTTAACATTTCACCTAAGTAAAATTAACTTGTATACCCACATTCCCCTTTATTCCATCTCTTAGAAGGTGCATGGTACTTTTTGCCTATGGTTTCTAAGTTCTAAACCATGATAACCCTTAAAATCTTTATTTCCACTTTTTCCCAACATGAACACACATAACTAGTGGAGCATATTTTGATTTAAAATCCTAAACCTTAGATTGAGTGCCTAAAATTGGCCTATTAGTATTTTATTGTTCTATTTCTTCATTGAGCCTTTTCATGATGAAATTAAACTTGTTGACGATGGTACACTTCTTTGGAGAGGTCATGGAGCCCTTTCTTTGATGACATCATACGCATGCTTGAGGACATTGCATTCATGATGGAACGATGCACCTTTATGATGATATCGCATTCATTTGAGTTGACTAGCATTATAGATGATGATGTGACAGCTCCTTGTGATGAGATAACCTTTTGATGAGACATTGCACCTTTTGGTGGAAGGGCATAACTTTTGGAGCATTCTTACCCCTACTATGATAAGAGATGATGTGGCACCTCCTTATGATGAGATAACCTTTTGATGTGACATTACACCTTTTGGTGGAGGGGCATAACTTTTGGAGCACTAATACCCCATTTTGGCAGAAGCATCACCTTTATTGACTCCACTCACACATGTGGCCTTTATGGAGCATTTATTGAGGATGACTTCATTTTTCAACATCTTTTCTTCATTCTAGAGGAATATTTTAGGGTCGGCCTTAGAACTATCGACCTTGTATCATGGATTTTATGTATTCTAGAGGCTTCTAGTGAATATTATGTATTATAGAGGTAGAGTGATTGGTTTCCTCATATAAATAGGGGGAGCACTCACCTCATTTGTATCATAGCTACTTGTTGAGACACACTACTACTTGTCTACTCTAAAAATTCTATCTTAGCTATGGAAGAACGACTTATCCAGCCTCTTAGAGAGATGAATTGTCGATGCTTTCTCAAGTTTGATGGATGACTCATAGCAAGGGTTTATGGATGAGCATTGATTTACCTTGTAAGTGTTCTTTTTATATATTTTTAGATTTATTTGTTGAATGTATTAAGTGAATGTGCGTTTATTTAGTGATGAGTGTGCATTTTCTTTATATTGTTTTTTAGTAGATCCCATCATGTAAACTCTAGGACGAATTCTATTGGAGAACCTTCCCTTGGTTTTGTCTTAAAAGCTTGTTCAAGGACATAGGAGGAACTTCTAGGGCTAGTAATGGACAACCTTAGTTATCACCCTATAAGAGGATCTTCTAAGGTTAGTACTAAACAACCTTATTTATCATCCATTATCCATGCTTTACCTTCTTCAAGGAAGTCCATGGCTTGACTCCATTAGCCCCAAAAAATATCAGGCACTAGTCTCTCTCAATAGTCAATCATTAAAATCAAAATTTTATCTTTTCGTTTATGTTTTAGGGTTAGATTAGGGTTCAATACAACTATACCTTAATTTTCAGCCATAGTTATACTAGATGTCTAGGGTTTAATTAGCTTCTTATTGTAATGACCCAACTCGAATTATATGGAACATAGAAATATTAACATGCATATGAGACCTGCATATGATAGCTACATATGCATGTATCACGTGTACTGCACTAGCACATGCACTAATCAATTATAAAAAAATCTCAGTATAGAGTAATGAGTGAATTATTGAAAGTATTGAGTAAATACTTAACTCACCAGAATATAATGAATGTATTGTAAAGTAAAAGTTATACCTACCACTATCATAATATAAACTAATATTTGTTCAAAGGAAAGTAAAAGCATTGACTTATGCAAATAAATGATGATATTTTAATAAATTCAAGATATTTAATAAATCCAAGATATTTATTAAATAATAATATTTTAATAAATCTAAGATATTTTAGAAATCCAAGATATTTATTAAAAGGAGGATATTTTAATAAATATCTTAGGGGATTTGTGTATAAAAGGAGATGGGGGAGGGAACATGATGGGCATGGGGAGTGAGGTGGGAAAACTGACCCGAATGTTGTCAAAGAAGATCTAACTGTGGGAGACATGAGCAGTGAGTTCTAATAGAGTCATGGAATGATCTCGATTGTTATTGGAGTTTTGGGCACGGGGGCCAGAAGACTTGTCTTCTGGATTTGGGGACCGGAGAGGTTGACCCCAGATAGGCTGGGAGGAAAATGGCGGTTTGGTAACGAGAGCGGGAGCCATGACAGGTCAGGAACATCTTCAAACACGGTTCCAGGTAAGTATTAAATTGTGAATTTATATATATTCTGCTTCAAAAATTCCACACTGGATTGTGTAGTTTAAATTCTGTTAATGATTGTTAATTCTAAAATTTCGGATCTTACACATGGTATCAGAGCACAGTTTTAAACTTTGCAGGACCATATTGGCCCTACACAGGTAACCACAGTCCTGAGGTTTCTAAAGTTGATCCTGTCCAATTCTAGGAAGAAACATTTACATGGAAATAAATTCCAAACCAGAAAGCCAAGAAGTGAGAAATTCATTGGTCTCTGGGTGTTCTCGAATGAATTGATAACAGTTAAATGGTGCCAAAGCTAATCTATAATTAGGGACCTCACTACCCATCACAGCTTCACGTTCAACAATTGCACGTTCAACAATTGCATCGTTAATTTGTTTGAGTTCCCCTTCTCGAATATCATCAACTCGTGCTAAATCCATCCTACGCTCTAGTTCTTGCAGAGATAACAACAATTCCCTACGCTTATGCTTCAGTGGCAGGATTTCATCCACTTTCTCTTTTTCTTTCTGGTATTCATTCTCAATGGTTGCAAAGTACCTCTCACGTCATCAAGCTCCTTGTGAACCTCAACCAAACGAGCTTTACTTGCTTTGTCTTTTTCCTTTTCAAGGGCATGCAACTCAACTTCTAGTTGACTCATTTTCCCTTCAAGGGTGTCAATTTCTTCAGGTGGATTATTTAGTTGCATTGTTACATTTACACATGCCTTGTCTACCAGATCAAATGCTTTGTCTGGAAGATGCCACCCACTGATATATTTACTTGATAATTGGGCGACAACTACAAGTGCGCTGTCCAATATTTTCACATCATGATGAACTTCGTACTTTTCCTTTAAACCACGAAGTATACTTATAGTCTTTGCCACACTAGGTTCGGCCACATCCACCTGCTGGAATCGTCGCTTAATTGCAACATCTTTCTCTACATACCTACAGTACATTTTTGGAGTAGTTGCTCCAATGCACCTAAGTTGGCGCTGAGAAAGCATTGCTTTTAATAATTTGGCAGCATAGCTTGGCCAGGACCCGACACCCAAAACCAAATGAATCTTGTCAATAAAAAGAATAACTTTTCCCGGTGCATCTTCCACCTCTTTAAATACAAACTCAAATCGCCCTTTAATGTCATCGTATTCAGCACCAGCCTCTAGGGCTTTCATATCCAAGGCTATCAATGTTACATCTAGCAAATAGTTCGGTACATCCCCTCTGACAATCTTTTGTGCCACGCCTTCCACCACAGCAGTCATTTCAACACTAGGCTCTCCAGTGAGCAAAGGATTGGTCGTATTCCTCCAAGACAAAATCATATAACTCTCTGGATTTCTTTATCTCTGCGAATGACAGGATAAAGCTCCCCGGCAATTTCAACCAAATCACAGCCATATGTTTTCAAGTTTTTAAATTTAGTATCACCAGAGGCAGTATCTACCATTTTGTCCCTTCCTCTGAACTTCTCCACTTAAGATATCATTGTCTACATTCATAGTTGTCTCTCTAAAGCGGGTAAGTGTCACAATTATAATGTCTACTCTGTCAGAGAAATTTTGGGCGGAAATAAGGAAATTCTTTTTCTTCCTTGCACCTACTGAAAACTTCAAGAAACCAGGTAAGCCGCCACGCAACAATTCCCTACCAAAGGTTCCAAATTTTAGGCTATAAACACATTATCGAGAAACAAAAGGGATACTGGAAATTCCAAACTTCACCCGCTCTTATCGAACACAAAGATCACGATGGATTTATGCATATTTATTTCCACGTTATTCTGCCCAGTGACATAGTTGTTGTACCTCTCCGCCTTAAGCACTTCCTTCATGAATCCGATTTATATCAAGAGTAGTGAGTCAAAAAAAAAAAAAGTGAAGAAGTAAGGGAAGGTTGGTTTCATGCCATCCATCTCCATGCTATGCAATGCCATTCCTTTTGCCCGGAGACTCTAAGGGTTCATAGCGTAGGGTATTTTAATGAACACACTTCGATAACACTGAGTAATAGATAGCAGGGCGCAAATGTTTCACCATCACTTGATGGAGACTTGTCAGGTTATTGGTTTATAACAGTTAAAAACCAGTGGATTTTCATAATTACATAGGTTTTGGCATCCCACTGCTAGTACAGGTAGCAAAATATTTCTGGTAAAGAAAAAGAAAAAGGGAAAAGGTAGACGATCGGGGGAATTTTCTTGGTGGAACAAGAATTTATAATGGGCCATCCGCACTTTCAGAGTTTTAATTAGTTGATATTCAGACATGTATAGTTTAACTTCTAAACAAACATATAACTATTTGCATGATCAATAAGGTAAAATGTAAAATATATATATATTTATTAAATTAAGGCAAAGGTCAGTTTTATATATATATATATATATATATATATATCGGTGAATGGATGGATGCAAATTACAGTTATAAATAAGAAAATTTAAGATATTTATCAAAGTAGAAGTAAGGTAGGTGATTAATAAACAAGCGTGATGTATTAAATATTATATATAATTAATGCTGCTAAGAACTCATAAGAGCCACAAGACATATGTGAACGCACCATCCTGTATGTACGGTCTTCGTTTAATATATTTGAATCATCATGAAATACTCCTTAACCACATGTTACATGTTGCGGCACAATCAGAGGGTATTAATCGACACTTTTACTTTAAAATTACATTACGGTATAATGTTTATCTATGTAGGGTTATACATATATATGTTATGTATATACCTTACCTAATACAGCTCGAGTGGGCGGAGTAGAGTATGTATGGCTTCGTAGCCTTAGCAGTCGAACCACTGCACGGAGGTGGCTCCCTTGTCCCACAAACAAGGGGGTCTCATACACCAATTTGGTGCCTGGCTTCGCTGCAACCTTAAAATTGGATAATAAAAATAATAATAATAACAATTCTTCCCTTCTTGTGTTAAAACTAAAATCAAAGTCGATCGCCATCACCCTATGATGATGTGAAGTACATCTGAAAGGATGAAAACCCAACAAATTATCATCTCCGATGTGTCAGACTCTTAAGTTTATCCCCTCGTTGTGTCAGGCTCATAAGTTTATCTCCTCCTTATGTAAAAGTCCAAGTTTAATTAATATTATATTTATCACTCTATTTATTTATTAATTAAACTATATTGTCACTGTATTTATTTATTATATATATTATAACTATACTCAAGGGGACCATCCAAAGTAATTAATGGGGATGTGGAGGACAGAATTTTCAGCGTAATTGACCGGAAGCCTCGTCAAATATAATACATAGAGCAAGAAAAGAACCATCATCAAATACTCAAGGCAATCATAGAATCCATGTTGTAGTCAACAATAATTAGGTAGTGCATTAGTCCATTGCAATGGAATCTTCAGGTTCTATCAATGGAATAAAACTTAGAATCTTATTTGATACTAGTGCTACTAGTAATTGTATTTCGTCATATGCATTAAATAAATGTGAGTTGGCAACCTGGAAGCCAAATGATTTCACACAGGTAGAAATGGCTTCAGGAGAACTTCGGTCCATAGGTTTAAGTGTTGAGGAACGCAAAGTTAATCTAGGGGTCCATTCGACTAGGTTGAAAGTACTAGGACGAATGATCACAATGGGAAATATCTTAGTTTCTTAACCATTTCTCAAGATCTTGTGTTGATTCTTGGATATCACCACCTCATTTTTATAAATTATAAGCAACATCCTAATATAACCCGAGGTGTAATACTCCGAGTCATCCTTGATAATTTACCCAAAGTATTCAGTGTTATGTAGTATTCAATGACAAGAAAAGTGGTTTTCAACTTTTGGAAGAAACTAAAGCTTTTAACAATGATAAAATGAAATTTGATATAATTTGATATTCAAAAGCTATGAACCCTAGGATGATACATTTTATTAAAAGAGATGGGATATTTAATGCCAATGTATGTGTCAAAGACATATATCAAGCTCAATCCCACTTGATTCCTAATCCATTACTTTTACATTACATTCCATCCGACAAAGGAGTTAAGATAACTCATGGATATCAGCAGCAAATTTTTCCACAATGATGTTTAAGATTTTGTATACAATGCAAGTAGAGTTTGAAGTACATTCAAATTATTATATTAAAATGGGCACATTAACATCACTTTAGACATCAAACTTTTTCTGTAAACTTTTGAACGTTAGAATGGAAACTATCCTAATTGTTTTTATGCAATTGAAACATTCCATTCTTCAAGTGACGTAGAGATTTCCATGTATATATCTTACTAGCTGTTAACTATAACCATTGATGATATGAATTTATGCAAATATCTTTTATACCGTTTTCTTATGTTAATACTTTAATTACTATCCAAGTATATGAGTAAGTGGTTTAAGGAGGAGAGTGAAGGATTAAATTTTTTTAGTTTAATATGCACTAAAATTGGACATTTTGATATTCAACCATTATGTCATTGTTAAGATAGATGATTATCCATTTACAACTATAAGGATATATCGATGTCCAAAACAAAATAATATGGCAACATAGCATTTTCATGGAAAGGAAAACAATGTGGTTTAGGAAAGAGACATTAGGAACATTACGACACTATATAAGATGATTCCTGGTAATTATTTAGGCATATATAAAGATTATTTGGTTGACATTGCTCCAAAGAAGTCTCCTCTTGAAGAGAGGAATAATGGTAATGAGAGCATGACTATGGACATTATGACAAGACCATTAGATGTGGAGCTACAACCACACAAAAGGGTAAGCTAATTTGAGGTAAATTAATGGATGAAAGAAGACACTAACTATTCAAGAAATGTTAGGAGAAATCATGAGTAATCAACTTGAGACTACAAGTATAGTTCACTAAAGGTACACATCAAAACAAAAACAAAATGGATGAAACATATGTTAAGACAGTAAGAAACCACTCTGTAAGGTAGTAAACACGCTATTAGAATAAGATCTCCAACAAGTACAAAGAGACATGGGAAAATTTCTAAATCTGACCTCCAATGTTACCATAATATAATCAATATAATTACCTAGGGAGGACGGGAAAAGAAAGGAATTACAAACGTCTAATGATGATAATGAACGTTAGTTATCGTGATCAACTTAGAATAACGAGATCAAAAAAAAAAACGCACTAGAAGTGAGTGAGTGGAAATTTCACAAAACAATATAAGAAGTCAATGACATTAGATTTAAAAGTGAATCTATAATAAAATTGATCGATTGGAGAATAGATTTACGTGCATAGCGACATCTATAATAGGTTCTCCCTCTAAAGGGAGAGTCACAATATAAAGTTTTCTTTAGGTGACTAACTATATCCATGGATTATGATGGATTATGGACATCATGGAGTATGATTAGGAAATTCTATCCCGTGATGCCTTAAAACCTAAAATGATAAGTAGATTACATTTGATGTCCACTTTATTGAATTTATTTATAGGGTCTTACCCAAGTTGGAGAATAGTAACGACATTTCCAAGTATAATAATTTTATGCATAAAAAAAGAGAAGGAAAGGAAACCATGATGACTAGAGGTGAAAGAACAAAGTTAATTGGATAATATGTTCTTTTTCAAATTGAAGTAGACGTGGAATATTAGGAATACCTGGTATAAGAAAGTGAAGAGATGTTTTCTATCAAGAAGAATTTTCTTAAGGATATAAGCAACATGATTGGTAAAAGGGTCAAAGCAATGACCTATAAGGAGTTGTGAACACTCCTAATTTGTTAAGAATAACAAGTGATAAACTGGAAAAATGGTTAAAGGTAAATATTAAGAAAGATATATTTGGTGATAAAATGAGGCCTAAGGACTAATGAGAAAACGATTAATGTGAAGAATAAGGAAAGGGTATATCAGTGATGTGTTATGTGTTTGGATTAAATGAGTCAAGATAATAGAAATGAAACAATGGTTTAAGAAATGATGGTAAAGCTAGTAATATCCTAGCTAGAGTTAAGACTCTAAATGGTGAAGCTTGCAAGTAAAGAGACTATATAAAAACTGTAACATTCTAATAATGTGACTATGCATACCTTGTAAATTGTGAATTTCTTATTAAAAGGAGGAAATTATATATTTGTCAACAATTGACATCTTGTTGAAAACATGACACTCTTAGTAGACCAAGTATAATGAAAAGTGAATAATGCATTTTCAAGTAGTGACAAATTCCTTCTATGAAAATAAACCTCTCACTAAGGGATCTTTAGAGTAGTCAATTAACTCTTCGTCCATCTCCAGCATAACCCTAATGATTAGCCTTGCAGAACCCTACTCCTTGGCTTCTAGAATTTTAGGTTGAAGATGAGCTAGAATAACATGATAAAGAATTTAATGTTATTATTATCTCTGTGGATCCAGATTACAGATCAAAGATAATTAGACTTAAAAGACAAATAAATAACAAAAATTAAAAGGTTGGTTGGACCCATATGTAGTTTTGTGTTTTAGAGTTCTTAATCAACCTGTATCAAGAAATTAGATCATGCTTCGACTAAACAGTAAGTGTTTTGTGCTTTTGTTTCAATTCATTTCGTTTCTATATATGCAATAATAAAGGTTGGAGCATCCCTCCATTTAGATTTAGAGTCTCAACCTGTGACTTTTATAAGGTTAATCGGGTAATATAGTATAGAAAATAGTAGCTATATCCTTATTCGTATATCCGTGTTCAATTATTCTATGTGACATTTATAACTATGGGTTATATTTATAAGCATTTAAAAACTTATTTTGTATAACCTTACCTTATTTTGGATGGATACTTAAGACTGTCATTTTGTACTATGATATGTAAGAATATATTAATTGCTTAAACATTGCTGGTACATGGATACCAATATGAAGAAAGTTTTGCTTAAACATTGCTAGTACAGGGATACTAATATAAATTATGAATTATGTTATGGATATGGTATCTATAATTTTACATATCAACCAAAATGATGAGATAGAAATAAAAGAGTGATTGCACTTCACTATTCAAGGTGAAAATGAATTTACAGACCTATTGGATAAACAGAACCAAGTATGTTATATGAACTCAAGGATCAACATCGTAGATAGCAACATATTTGGAATGTGTAGAAATTGTTATGTGAGTAACAATTTGCTTTGAACATATTGATACATATGTTATAATTTTTGGACAAGTGTTTTACATCATAGATGATATTGTTACCAAACCGACCGCATGATGACAAAAATCCAAGAACAATTGAGATGCACTGAGGCTCCATGATAGGGTGTTAACCCCGGTCCTACTAAGAGAGGTGGAGGTGTTGCCCACCGTTTATCCTCCAAAACCTAGAGTCATGGGACGGTTGTGCGAGTCATGCTCCCCTAGATGTGTGATGATGACTGTCGGATGCCTACTGGTAAATCAGGTCGATGTAATCGACGCTAACACCCTTAAGGTCTATGAATGGTTGGATTAGTAAAATTGATGCCATGGCATATCCCTATAGAGGACGGATAGAATAAGAGCGGAAGAGATTAGGAAGGATAAGATGATTCTAGAATAGCTTGGGAACTCTGTTGGGGCAAGACGTGACTACTAAAATTTGTAAACCAATAAATGACCAAAACATAACGTTAAAGTGTTCTCACACATTAAACGAAAATTCAATTATGATACACCACCCTTATATGATTATACTAATCACTTAAATAATTAATGATATACGACATAAAACTTAACTTCGAGACGAAGTTTTTTGAAGAAGGGGTGTATGTAATGACCCAACTCGAATTATATGGAACATAGAAATATTAGCATGCATATGAGCCCTGCATATGATAGCTACATATGCATGTATCACGTGTATTGCACTAGTACATGCACTAATCAATTATAAAAAATCTCAGTATAGACTATAGAGTAATGAGTGAATTATTGAAAGTATTGAGTAAATACCTAACTCACCAGAATATAATGAATGTATTGTAAAGTAAAAGTTATACCTACCACTATCATAATGTAAACTAATATTTTGTTCAAAGGAAAGTAAAAGCATTGACTTATGCAAATAAATGATAATATTTTAATAAATTCAAGATATTTATTAAATAATAAAATTTTAATAAATCCAAGATATTTATTAAAAGGAGGATATTTTAATAAATATCTTAGGGGATTTGTGTATAAACGTAAAAGGGGGGGGGGGGGGGGGGACTTGATGGGCATGGGGAGTGAGGTGGGAAAACTGACCCGGATGCTGTCAGAGGAGTTCTAACTGTGGGAGACATGAGCAATGAGTTCTAACGGAGTCATGGAGTGATCTCGATTGTTATTGGAGTTTTGGGCACGGGGGCCAGAAGACTTGTCTTCTGGATCTGGAGACCAGAGAGGTTGACCCCAGATAGGCTGGGAGGAAAATGGCGGTTTGGTAACGGGAGCGGGAGCCATAACGGGTCAGGAACATCTTCAAACACAGTTCCAGGTAAGTATTAAATTGTGAATTGATATATATTCTGCTTCAAAAATCCCACTCTGCATTGTGTAGTATAAATTCTGTTAATGATTGTTAATTCCGAAACTTAGAATCTTACACTTATGATCAAAAATATTTTTAATCATCATTTATTGCATTGCTAATTGAATTTTCAACCATTTAAGGCTTGACGCCTTGCATTTTTAGGGTCGTTATATGCTATTTATATTTCAGTAAATAGTTAGTTAGTAGACCCTAGTTTAACTTGTATCTTCAGCCCTAGTTTTCAATGATCCTAGTTTTCATTGATCTTTTAATTATCAAGGAGTTGTTTTGTTTGTTGTTGTTATAACTTGATATATTGTTGAAGATTGTCATCTTTCATGCAAGTTTTACACTAGCCATAGCTTTTCTTCCTTGATAGTGCTTGGGGTACCCTATTGATCTGTTGCAACTTGCTAAATATTGTAAATTGTCTTGGGAACTGCTCACGATCAAACCTAGAAATTGCCTCGAATAAACCATTTTGTCTTCACCTTGAATATCTTGTCCTAGTGGTGGTCTTGTGAATAACTAATATAGGAGGCCTTATACTTGATTATATATTGCCTCGAGATTCCTTGAAGTTGCTAGAGAAGCCTCACATGTGTTGGATCCATCCTCCACTAAAGAGAGTGTAATATTCCAAATGCAAAAATACCGTAGATAACAGAAGCAATGAACTAGCTACAACTACTAAATTCAGAAATGCATAACCATACACATTTGAACACGAAAATATGGGCAAAAACTTTAAGCCATGGTATTAATTCTGAAAAATGAGTACAATAAATGAGATCAGAGGAATCTGGGCTTGCTGCAGCAAGCTAGGCGAAACCCAGGTGTCACAATGGCTCAAATGTTGACAAATCACTCCCACAAAAACTGCACCATGCTGTTAGGTTTTTTTGTTGCTGCTGGCTGGAGAGAACTGTTGTTTCAGCCCTCTAAAGAGCTCATAAAATTCTGAGAAATTAGCTAGTGGTTTTTCTCAACAAGCCCAACAAAACCCAAAAAGGGTTTGGCTCCAAATCAACTCTCCCGGAAACCCACAAAATAGTGTGAATAACTAGCCGATTAGTAAAACGCACTGCTCAAAGAAAGTGGATTTCTAGCCTGAATATTACCTGGATCACGTTGAAAATGTAGCCACAGACTCCTCTCCAAATACCCACAAAAAACCAGAAAAAGTCTGCGTTGGACCCAATTGTCGCCCATGACCCCAAGAAGTGTGAATAGCCCTATCTAGCCAAAAATGCACCACGGAATCACACTGTTGTAGGATGCCCCGAAATATGACACTGAAAGCCTCCCAAAATCCTGCAAAAATCCTCTCCGGAAAATGCCCGATCTCTCCAACCCAAATTTCCCCGGAAAGAAGCCACCTCCTACTCCTGTGCAAACTTGAGCCAGCGAGCTCTGTGCACTATCAAAATGAGGGCTTCTGACCTCCTTCATTGCCCTGCAAAATGCTCCAAATCTCTGGCCTCAACTATGAAGAATGTCTCAGCAGAAGCCCAGCATCCTCAACCAACTGTAGTTGCTCCAAATGATGGTGCCACGAACTCCTTCCGTGCCCAGGAAATGTGCGGCGCTGAGTAAATCTCTTGCAGTAAGCTCAAGGGAAGCCCTGAATTGGACTCCCAAATTGCCTCACTAGGGAGACACTCAAAGTTCTCCGAAATGAGGGTGGAATTCCGCTTGGAATTCCTAGTGCTAAACAACACTCTGGCCCTTGTGTTAAACAGCTCCAAGGGAGGATGTAATGTAAAGTTTAATAGTCAAAAATAATCCACAAAATGAGTCCATCCTCCTTTTATAATTTCTCCTCATGCCTCTAGACTCCTTTTTTTAATATTATTTTATTAAAGGGAGCCATTTTCCACCAAGTTACTTTTGCCACATTTTAATAAAATAATAATTTGCTGCTATTCTCCAATAAAAAAATATTAGCCACCTTTCTCCAATAATGTTTGCCCCTTTATAATTAATATTTACTAAAATTGGGCAAAATTCCTTAGTGACTCCCATGCTCACAAAATTGGGGATATTACAAAGAGGGAAGTGATTGCCTAGGTGACAGTGATAACACTTACATGTTACACTTGTCTTGTCTCTTTGGGAAAGGCATTGCACTAAGGTGCTATATTTTGTGATAACAAGCACATTGCAAGTTAATAAGTTGGAGGTTAGCCATCAATATTTATTTCACTATGAATATTTCAAAATGGGGCTTCCATGAATCCAAGAAAGCCATCTCAGATACGCAAATCAGAAGCAGCTATCATAGTAAGCATGGATACAAAGAGAATACTTAGCACAAGCATGTCCACCTTCAACAGTTACATGATTGAGCAATTAAGGAGATAAAGGCAGTTGTAATAAGGCTCTGTTATAATGCATCTGTCTAGGAAGAATTACAAAATTTGAAGTAGATATAGAAATAAACTCATCATTAAAATTGAGGAGAACAAATGGAATCCGACAATAATTTAAGTTGACTTGATTCATATATGTACTTATATAGCATGGCTCCCCTCTCAAAATCCCTGCTTATTGTTTGCCAAGGTAAAGTAAGAATGATTTTCCCATAGTGATCCATAAATAAATGTGTGTAGGAAGAGATGAGAACTTTCATTCATTTATCATTTTGCAAGGATGAGTATATATACAAAGCCACATCTGAACTAATACAGAACTGTATTTGCATCCACCAAATTTACCACAATAATCTCATTCTATATATTGTGTATTTTTGCAGATAAAGATTTTTCTCCTCCTATTACAAAAGTGATTTGTAAAGAAATGTACAAGTCTCTTGAAAGAAAACCACAGTTTCTTTGGTATAATTTGAAATGTAAAGAACCACGATACCTGAAACTCGACAATAAGCACTCTTTTGAATCAAGTCTGCAGTTGACATATCAGTATGGTTACTCTTTGCTCGATTAGCTGCTCCCTGCATTTAAGTTGTTCCAAGTTCAAACATGTCAATTAGATTCAACCAGGCCACGGAATTCGCAAAACAAGGGGAGTCTGCATCTTCTTTCCATATTTAATATTTCCTTCACATCTGGTAATTTCATGACAGCTCCCTTCTAGCAAAATATTTAAATGGATTATTCATGCAATGCTAGTGCCAAATCCCATATATAAATAGAATTATCAAAGCGCAAAAGAGATCAAATTTATCTATGTTTACACAATTTATATATTTAGCAGATTCTTGTTTCACGGTTCACCCACCAACGGAAACTTGGGAGAAAAACCCAGAGATGAGAATACCTTGGGGTGCTGTGGTGAATGTGTTTCCTTTCTGCAACAGTACTTGTCCGTCCCTTCTCATTGGCTGGCTTGTGCTAACCAATATTAGCTGCACTTCCCACCACAGGACCTTTGAGGGCCCCTTAACTCCTCAATCAAAGCCCAAGAAACACTAATTCAATTCAGATTACGCTCATCATCCACAATAATTATGTGTCTAGTGAGCGAGAAGCAATGGCACCCTGAAAGAGATCCCAGAAAATCATTCCCAAGGTGTATCAGGAGGTCATGAAAATGACCCTAATGAAATTCCTATTGATATTTTCATTTCGGAATATGAGGTTAAATATAACAAGCATAAGCAGCACACACTCTCGGGGTACTGTGTTAGCAGTGTGCTTCCTGGGGCCACAATTTGGGCATAACTGAAGGGTGGGTGGAAGCCACATGGCTGACATTGCCAGAGTACCACTGTCCTGACTACTTCTTCCCCTTAAAGAATATGAATGCAAAGGTATTGCTTCATGCAACGCCTGGGAATGCAGGAATATTTGTCTGTTCTGTTCTGGCATTGGATTGAAAAAGAAAATTGGTTGAGCAGAGCTCCCTCGACTCTATATTCCTGTGCAGGTAGAGTTTCCCAGCTTGCCAATGCAGTTCTAGCCATCCGTGAACATATTTTCAAGCCTGACCATTCAACCCAAGCCAACCAGGTACCTCAACCTCCTCAACGAATTTGCAGGTCAGCAAGGCTGCAAACTATGCCATCAACCAAAAGGCTCATGCCAATGAGCTCTTTGCCTTAGTCACCACATCCACCAGCAGGTCAACAGCTTCAATCATGAACAAAAACCCGGTCCCTATGCAACCCTCTCAAAACACCACCCCTTGCAGTGGAAACAGGAGGGCTTGCTCTCCACCTCCCCTTTTGGCTCAGAGGAAACCTAAAATTTGCACCAGGCTTAACTACCTTTCTCATGTTTTACAAGGCCTGTCAACCTTGAATTCCTTTGATTCCCTAGCTGAATTAGTTGTTCTGGTGTGCCCAGTGGTCCCTTTGACAATTGACACGATGGGGTACCAAAATATTCCACAAAGAACTCTAGAATCTGCCCAACTGAAAAATATGTTGAAATTCTACAAGATGTGCAGTAGATATAATTTTCTGCCAGATAATTACCTCATAATGATTTTTCACACAGTATTTTAGGCCACTGTTACCATTGAATAATTACACTTCAGAAAATCTCAACTGTAAATGCAACGGAAACAGTAAAGATCATAGAAAGACAGCCATTCACAATAGAGAATAATTTTACCCTAGGAAACCCAACCTTGGGAGAAAACCCAGCAACTTTTCTTTAAAAGAAATTATTCTTCAGCCAGGTTTACAGATCATCAATTTGTCTAGAAATCTGCGCCAATAATTCAAGTCAACTACCAGTCAAACCCAGTCAAAATACACAAAAGTCAATACTGGTCAAACAGTCAGCCTGCAGTCAAACTTTGGCTCTGTAGTCAACTATGGTCAACCCTGTGATCTACGGTCAAATTCCTGTGGCCAACAATCCACGCGTTCGGCCCATCCACAGTCAAACCTGCGGTCAGTCTGCGGTCAATTCCGGTCAAAATCTGCAGTTAAATTCAGTCAAAGATCTGGTCGACTTAGCATTCTTTTTCTCACGTGTGCAGCTTTCCAAGAGAGATAAAATGATGATGAGGAGAGAGAAAACTTGCTCTCGCTTGGTCATCAAACAAGATGTCACATCATCTATTTATACAAGTCGAATGGGGTGTGACAATCCAAGGGACACATCCCTTCATTAGCTGGCCCACTTGATTTAATAAAAATAAAATTTACATAATTCTTCTAGGCCCACTTGAAGATCTTTTAGCCATGCAGGAATACCTATGGATGCTACACAAAAATCAACACTCCCTCTTAGCAAGGGAGGTATTCTTCTTATAGCTGAAATCAGATTTCTCCTTAGCTGAAATTTCTCCTCCACAAGAAAAGTTCATGAGTTTGATATGTTGATGTATTGTCTCCTCACACACGTCTATAAATATAGATCACTCCATCCTGGAGCAGGCAATGTGGGTATCCTAGGTCATTTACCCCAAGCTAAGTCAGCATGGCTCCATGATAAATGTATCAATCTCCCTTGTTCAAATCAGCATGACCCAGCCAAATCAGCAAGGCTTCTCAAGAGAAAGCCTGCCCCTGTCTTGAGTTGCTTTGGGCCATTCACCCTAGCCAAATTAGCATGGCTCCATGGGTGAATGTATCAATATCCGTTGGTCAAACCAGCATGACCCAGCTAAATCGGCATGGCTTCTTAGGAGAAAGTCTGCCCTGGACCATTCACCCCTGGCCAAATCAGCATGGCCCAGCCAAATTAGCATGCCTTCTCAAGTGAATGTATCATTCCCTCACTAGTCAAATCAGCATGACCCCATGGGAGAATGTCTTCCCAATCCTACTAAGATATCAACAATCCCTCTCAACGAGGGAGACGTTTTGCATCACGCCAAGCTTGTCTTTGAAGTACACAAACTTCACTCTAGACAAAGTCTTGGTGATAATGTTTGCAATCTGCCCGTCTGTGGATATGTACTAGAATTTCATTACTTCCTTCTACACCATTTCTCAGATGAAGTGATATTTGATCTCAATGTGCTTTGACCTGTCCTGAAAAATTGCATTCTCCGAAAGCTTAACACAGCTTTGATTATCACAAAATATCAAGGTTGTCTCAAGCTCCTTATCGAAAAGCCCTGCAAGTAGCTTTTGAAGCCACACTGCTTCCTGACTTGCAACACTGGCTGCAATATACTCTGCCCTTGTTGTACTAAGTGCGACAGAAGTCTGCTTCTTGCTAAACCAAGATATCATAGTTGATCCCAAGCTGAAGTAGCACCCCAAGGTGCTCTTTGTCCTCTGCACTCCCGCCCCAATATGAATCTATATATTCATGCAGCCTTACTTCACCATCTGAGACATATCTCAAACCATATCCAACTGTACCATTCAAGTACCTCAACACATGCTTTTCTCTAACACAATGTACCTTCCTCGGCTCAACCACATACTGTCTCAAGGTGTTCACTGCAGAGCAAATATCTGGTCTGGTGTTAACCTGGTACATCAAGGATCCAATCAACTAGTTGTACATCATGGGATCCACCAAGTCTAAATCTGAAACGAAATCACTCAACCTCTTCAGATTGGTCACCATAGGTGTAGCCATGGACTTGTAGTCCATCATACCGAATCTCCTCAAAATCTGAACACTATACTTCCCTTGTCTGAGGAAGATCTCATCAAGTGCCTACCACACCTCTAACCCCAAGAAATAGTGCATCAGGCCAAGATCCTTCATCTTGAACTCTAAGGCCAACTCCCTCGTGCACCCAACCATGAGCCTCTCTACCCCTATAAGGAACAGATCATCAACATACAACACCACGATCAAAAGATCACCATCAACAACCAAAAAAGTAAAGGTCAAAATCCTCAACACTCTTAGTGAAGCCAAGTCTCATGAAGTATCCACCAATCCTGGAATAACACGCCCTAGATGCCTGCTTCAGTTAGTACAAAGCCTTCTTCAATTTGCAAACATGGAACTCCCTCCCATGTATCTCGAAGCCCTAAGGTTGTTCTATGTACACTTCCTCCTCAATCACACCATTAAGGAACGCAACCTTTACATCCATCTAATGCATCTTCCAACCCATAACTAAAGCAAGAGAAACAACAGATCTAAAAGAAATGTCTCGACGACTGGAGAAAACATCTCGTCAGATTGCACTCCCTCTTTCTGAGAGAACATTTGCCATGGACCTCGCTTTGAACATCCCAACGCTGCCATATGCTACATGCTTGATCTTATAGATCCAGTTTGAAGTCACCACAGACTTCCACTCTGGTCTTGGTACTATCTCCCAAACATCATTCTTCATGATGGACTGATACTCCTCCATCATGGCCTCCTTCCGAACCTGTTGGCATGTTGCCTCCTCATAACTGAAAGGCTTGAAATAAATGATGTCGCTCATCAATGTTGTATAGCTCAAGAACCTCTATGGTCATTTTCTCTCCCTAAAAGTACCTCTAGGAGCTGCATGCTTCTCGGTATCCTGCAAAGTCTCATGAAGCCATGTTGGCCTCTTCCAGGTTTCAACAACATCTCTCGGTGGGTCCACTGGCTCTGTTGACTCCTCCCGGTCATCTAAAGGATGAACAACTGGAACAGAGGGACCTGTACCTACATCCTTCGAAGTCTCCTACTCCTCATTATCAATCTCCATCTAGGACTCTCTCGACCTCCAGAAGGCTACCTCCTCATCAAAAGTAAACGTTAGGCGTTGGATAATCCAGCGCTCCCTATGTGTTTCTTGACATGTGCTTAACCACCTATCGAGGATCCATTAACTCTGGCGATGTGTCCATTTACGAACACCTGCAGGTCTTCATGTAACGGTAATCATGTTTCCAACAAGTGGTATTAGAGCTAAAGGTCTCGAGCTCGAAACACACTGGCTCGTGCTAAAGGGGAAGATTGTTGGGCATTGGATAATCCAACGCTCCCTGTGTGTTTCATGGCATGTGCTTAACCGCCTCTCGAGGATCCATTAACTTTGGCGATGTGTCTGTTTACGAACACCTGCAGGTTTTAGTGTAACGGTAATTGTGATTCTAACAGTAACATCCCGACTAACCTCAATCTGACGTTGTCCTAGAATGTAGATCCTATAGGCCTTCAAAGTCTTGTCGTATCCCACAAAAGTACCCTTCTTCCAAGAGGTTCCAACTTCTTCCTCTTCTCCTTGGGCACATGGATATATACTAGACAACCAAAGATTTTCAAATGATTTACCACTAGCTTCACTCCTATAAATGCCTCCTCGGGAGTCTTGTCCTCCAATATCCATTGAGGATTCCTGATCTGAACATAAATAGTTGTGTTGCATGCCTCAGCCCACATCCTGGTCATGAATCACACCTTCACAGCCTTCACAATGGACTCGTTCTTCCTTTCCACAACCCCATTTTATTGAAGGTTTTAAGGAATGATCCACTTCCTGTTAATCCCTACCTCCATGCAAAAATCACTAAAGTCTCTCGAAGTATACTCTCCTCCATTATCTAACCTCAAAAATTTGATCTTCTTCCATGTCCAGTTCTCTACCTGAGCCCTGAACTCTTGGAACCTGCTAAAGACGTTATCCTGGTCCTCATGAGGTAGATCCAAGTCTTCCAGGAGAAATCATCATTGAAAGTCACATAGTACAAGTAGCCACCCAAAGATGATACTATTATCGGTCCACATACATCTGAATGCACTAAATCCAAGATCCCCTTAGACCTATTATAACTGCTCGAAAATATCCCTTGGCATTCTTGCCAAGATCACATCCCCTGCAAACACCACCATGCTCTACCTGGAGCTTTGGAAGACATGTAACCATCTTCCTCAATGCTAGCAAAACCTTGTAATGCAGGTGAGCAAACCTCTGATTCCATAACTCACATAAACTGATACTGTCATGTGCCAATGCCTGGGTTGGTCATCCTATCAATCTGTATAGCCCTCCCTCTCGAACACCAATCACTTTTGTTGAGTTTGTTCAAGCCCTTAGGCCATACAAGAACCTGTCCATCCACAAATGCAACTTTGTATCCTCTATCTTCCAATGTTGAGATATAGAGCAAATTCTTCAATCCTAGTACAAACAAAACATCTCTCATGTGAAGAGAAACATCAGACTCCAACTAAAACGATGTCGACTGAAATCCCTTCACTTTATACTTGGAATTATCTCCAAGTTCCACCTGCAATGTCAAATCCCTCTTTGTCAAATTTGTGAAGAGAATCTCAAAAACCTATCATGCACATGGAGGCACCACAATCCACCAACCAAACATCACTATTATCGGTAATGGTGCCTGAAAGAGCGGAGACAAAGAAGAATTTCTTTAACTTCTTTTGTGGTGGATGTTCATCATCATCAACATTGGTTGTTGATTGTTGAAAAATGTAATTAGGTTCAGTCTTCACAATTATCATTGTACTTGTATCAATATGGATTTCATGTAAAAAGAAAAGAAAAAAGAAAAAGATATTTTTATTATTAATATTTTATTAGTTAAGCATGTTCTGCATGCTTCTAGGGTTTACTGAGTCAAAAGAAAATTTGTCATGAGTCAATCTATTGTACTTGAGTAAAGTCCCATTTGGGCCAAGTCGACTTTGCATAGACAAGTCGCCCCTAAAAGGCACCAA
This sequence comes from Pinus albicaulis, assembly GCA_034641835.2. Classification (NCBI taxonomy): domain Eukaryota; kingdom Viridiplantae; phylum Streptophyta; class Pinopsida; order Pinales; family Pinaceae; genus Pinus; species Pinus albicaulis. Next base: position 962,367,471 of record CM076574.1, read on the forward strand.
TTTGACCTCTTGGATGTGTATAAATACAATGCAATTTGACCTCATTTGATCACCAATTCCTTTTCTGTGCAAGAAAAATAAAAGAGGCAAGTGAAAGTCTAAAGAAAAAGAGCAAAAGTCAAAGGAGAGAGAGCGAAGGTCAAGGAGGAAGAGAAATAGAGTTTTTTTGCCCTAATTCTGCCACACATGCAAAATTTCAAACTGTTACAAGGGTCAAAAATTTCAGATCTATTGCAAGGGCCGAAAATTCAGAGTTTGATCAGATTTGAAACGCATTGACCAACGTTGAATTTGTTGGATTTGACTTGCTTGATGAAGGATTAAAGGAGGGCTGACTTGGGTCTTGTGGGAAGTCTTGGTCTTGGTTTTTGGGTCTTGGATTTCTCACTTTGATCTTATTTTTATAAGAAGAGAAGTTGGTTGGGTTTTCCCCCATGTGCGGTTTTGCCCTGGCTTAGAGCCTATATCTATGGGTTCTTTGTCTTTTGTGACCTTCATGGTTGTATGTTTTGGTAATTGTTTGATGAAAAGAACATAATAAAAGAAATAAGAAGCCAACAAACATTCACAAGCAATTATCAAGTAAGAGAAACCATCCTAATCTACAAGCACATTGGTTTCTCAACACCGATGCATGCTGCTTTCCCTTCCTTTTCTTCTGAGGACACGGGGATGCATAGTGTCCAAAATCATGACAATTGAAGCACTTGATCTGTGAAATATCCTTCTTATTTTGATTCTGAACAGGAGTTAGTCTTCTTCCTCTGTTCTTTTTATTAAACCTTCCAAAGCTTCTTCTTTTGTTTCCTTTCCTTGCATGAGCTGCAAGGGCTTGAATTTCTTCATCCTGTGGACTCTGCATGTTGTTCTTGGACAACAATCTCGCCTCCTCTTGTACACAATTAGTCCATAGCTTATCAAACTTACGCAGATTTTCTTGTGCACAAATTCCCTGAACAAATGGCTCCCTTGAGAAAGGAAATCCAATGAGATTCATTGTAACAAGCTCTGTATCATCAATAATATCTCCAATGGCTCTATGTTCACCTCTCAACTGAGAGACTCTCATAAGATAAGAGACAACAAAATCTAATCTAGTCATCATGACACTTTGAAGTTGATGCCTCAAGGTTAACTTCCTCTTAGTGTTGCTTCTCTCGTACAATCCAACCAAAGAATCATACACTTCTTTGGCAGTCTGCAATCCAGCAACATGTGGAATCAAGTGGTCCTTTGTGGAATATATCAAGATTCTCTTAGTCTTGGCTTCATTTTTCTTATGCTTGGCTTTCTCCACATCTCCCTTTGGCTCTAGAATGACTTCCTTCACATGATCCTGAAGGTCATTTTCTTCCAAGACAAGGAGCATCCAGGTCTTCCAAGATCTGAAATTAATGGCACCATCCACCCTGTCTTCTACTTTGAGACTTGGCACCATTTTGACAAGAGATCTAAAAATCCAATCAAGGTGTTGAGTACTATTTCTTAGGTTGACTTCAATGGCTACTTTTTTAACAAAGCTTTGATACCATGTTGAAATTCTACAAGATGTGCAGTAGATATAATGTTTTGCCAAATAATTACTTCCTAATGATTTTTCACATAGTATTTTATGCCATTGTTATCATTGAATGATTACACTTATGAAAAAATCAACAAGTAAATGCAGCGGAAACAGTAAAGATCATAGAAAGACAGTCGTGTACAATAGAGACAATAATGTTACCCTAGGAACCCAACCTTGGGAGAGAACCCAACAACTTTTCTTAGGAGAAATTATTTTAAAATAAGGTTGACAAATCAACACTTTGACTAGAAATTTGTGCCAATAATCCAAGTCATACCAATAAAACATGGTCAAAACTTCAACAAGTCAATGTTGGTCAAAACAATCAAAATACACATAAGTCAACACTGGTCAGAAAATCAGCCAGTGGTCAACAATCAACTATGATCAACCTTGCGATCTGCAATTAACAGTATGTACATGTGGCCCTCCTACAATCAATTTCCGCAATCAAATCCAATCAAAGATTTGGTCAACTAGGCCTTTTTTTTCACACATACGATTGTCAAAGGGAGATAAAATGATGATGAGGAGAAAGAAAACTTGCTCTTGCTTGGTCATCAAATGAGATGTCACATCATCTATTCATATAAAGTCAAATGGGGTGTGACAACCCAAGGGACACATCCCTTCATTCGCTAGCCGACTTGACTTTCTTGGGCCAACTTGATTTAATATAAATAAAATTTACATAATTCTTCTAGGCCGACTTGAAGACCTTTTAGCAATGTGGGAATAACTTCTGATGCTACACAAAAATCAACAAAATACAACTCAACCTTCATGTTGGACAATTGGATTTAGGCGGAATTCGTGTATTTAAACAAATTGAAAGAAATGAATTTGAATAGACATTGTTAGCCACCAAAAATGGGTAACCCCATAGGATAATTTTTTCTCCCATAATCTCTGCCAATTGGCCAGCCAGCAGCTCCTAACAACCACCACTAGCCAATGTAATGTGCCATTCATATCTTCGCCACCTTCATCAGTCATATGTGCCTCGTCCATCTGGCAAGAGCACATGTTGGAAGGTGGGCTTCCGATCAAAAGGTACTTTATTCATTTTGCAATTAGATGCTTATGCTTGTTAGTATTTGAGCATTTGACATGAACTATGGAGAAACCTAGAGGAAAGAGGGGTTTTGACCATGATCTTGTTCCCTCACCTTAAATAGGGGGTTAATCTTTGAACCTAGACTAGTGGGACCTCTCACAAGGCCCAATGGGTATAGGAGGGGCACTACTTTGGAAGCCCTAATTGAGATAGCATAGTCCCATCTCTTCCAATTCCATACTTACCACTTTCTGTCTTACATTACAAGCCCTATATTCCACCTCCCTTCTTCACATTCCACCGACAATTGGTTCTCATCCTCATACTTAGGTAGGGCCCGAAACTTGGACCTAGGAGGTTGATGCAACAAAAAGAACAAGAAAGTGCATATGATGGCCACAAGCAAAAACAAAAGAAGATCTAAACGCAAAAGATGGTCGAGGCATACACATTAGCACATGGGCAAAAGCATAGCATGAGCTCTACCCCATTCATTATGGCCATCACCTGGTTCTTGAGCACATATTGCTCCTTGACATCATAAACGAACCCTTGCATGCCCCAACCCTTGATGGGCAACGAGATGCCTCATCATTAAGGGGGTAATAATTGATATATATCATACAAAGCAAGTTTTAGCCCTTTGAGCTACAAGTAGTAATACAAAGAAAAGAATTAAGAAAAAGTAAAAGGCACACAAGAGGGGTGGAAAAACAAAGGCCGAGTTGGTAACTCATGCATCCATGATTGCTCCCTCCTCACATCTATACACTCGAGATGACAATTCCCCATTACATTGGTCCCCTTCACCATGGCACTTGGCCATGAATTCTTCTCCCCTCCCTTCCATCATTATTCACTGACACCTATCAATTGAAGGGTGGACCAAGGGCATGTCACTTCCCCTTGGGGTTGGAAACACCTAATAGAGTTGTCCATTAGCCAACCCTACCTAGGGAGGCAACACCATTGTGAGTTCAAAGCCTTAATTTTGGAAGGAGATTTATTTGAAGTGTTAAATTGCCCATTGCTTTCAAGTTTGGTCCACTTAGATGCACAAATGATTATTGTACCTAATGATGTAAGTGCTTGCACTAGATATTATGTGTAATTGTCAGGTGGTTCCACAGCCATGGCATGGGTAGCTTAATTGGGGCCCTGGTATTTAGAAGAAACATATTAACACCCACATGTGAAGCGATGAGAGCCATGGGACTCCGAACAACTGCAAAGCATCACACACACCCTTGGGCACCTCCAACACCCACAACATTTTGGCACTTTAACATACATTTGATGAATTTTAAGATGATGCACCTAGACCCAACAAGCCCCCAGTCGGCTTAGCACTTCATGAGGGATGGCAGTTGATCCACGGCTCAGATGAGGATAGTCTAACACCTTGAGACATGGCAAGGCTATCACCAATGAAGCCCTCAACGTTGGAGTAGATACAGGCACATTGGCCATTTGGAGACCCATGAGACCACTTTTGTGCCCCAAGAGGAAATTTGGGGTCCATGGAGAGAGATTGATACAAACATAAGGGCCAACCCTTAGGAGGTGATTTTTAGAGGCCTCTACACTCAATTTGGCACCAAGAGACCTTAATGCATGTCCTAGAGAGGCTTACACATGGATAACATCAGCGTATTTTGCCCTACGGCTCACACATGTGGGAAAACTTTTATGTTTTTGTCTTGGCTAGTAGGTCAGCTTGTGACCTAACTCAATCATTGTGACATAATTTAATGTTTAGAGGACTTTAGGGCTAATATAAGCATTAGTACTCCTCGTATAAATAGAGGAGTGATAATATTTATAACTCATCATCACAACTTGGAGATTCTGATGCAACTTGGAAGAGAGAGGGGTTTTGACCGTGATCTTGTTCACTCACCTTAAATATGGGGGTTAATCTTCCACCCTAGTCTAGTGGGAACCTCCCCTAAGGCCCAATGGGTATAGGAGGAGCACTACATGGGAAGCCCTAATTGAAATAGCATAGTCCCATCTCTTCCAATACCATACTTACCACTTTCCATCTTACATTACAAGCCCTATGTTCCACCTCTCTTCTTCACGTTAAATTGACCATTGGTTCTCATCCTCATACCTAGTAGGGCCCAAAACTTGGCCCTAGGAGGTTGATGCAACAACAAGAACCAAAAAGTGCATATGATGGCCACAAGCAAAAACAAAAGAAGATCAAAATACAAAAGATGGTCAGGATTTACACATTAGTAGGTGGGCAAAAGCCTAGAATGAGCTCTACCTCACTCGTTATGGCCATCACCGACTTCCTGAGCACACATTGCTCGTTAAATCATAAACGAACCCTTGCATGTCCCAACCCTTTATGGGCAATGAGTTGCCTCATTATTAAGGGGGTAATAATTGATATATATCATAAAAGCAAGCTCTAACCCTTTGAGTTGCAAGCAGTAATACAAAGAAAAGAATCAAGAAAAAGTAAAAGGCACACAGGGTGGAAAAACAAAGGTTGGGTTGGTAACTCATATTGCTTTATGGTAGGCATCGAATGTGCTCAAAGTCTCAAATTTTGAGAAGGGGTTTAGACACATGCATTACAGATAACCTAGAAATTGTTTTGGGAAGTTACACCCAAAAACAGTTTTATTTGATAAATTAATTATTTTTAATGAGGACCCTAAGTCTAACTTAGGAAATTAAAATAATTAATGGGTATTAATTTAAATTGTGGGTGAAACTTCTAGAACAAGTAGATAAAATCTAAATGTAATCTTAGTCTTTGATTGGAGATCTAATCTCGGTCATTGAAGTCTCAACGAGAAGACTATAAAGGAAGGCTTGAGGGTCATTTGTGAAATACACCGAGAGGATCTAGTGATCGAATTTTCTGACGAAGCAGTGCTCGGAGGAAAACTTTGATCTAAGTGATTCTTCAACACAGTTGAGGAGCAGAGACGGTTTTGGCAGGAGGATCTTCTCCAGGCCAAGGATCGTCAACCGAGAGACAGAGAAAGACGCAGAGGAAGCAACACAGAGCCCAGAGATGGTGACGCAGCACCCAAAAGGGGTGACGCAGGGCCACGCAGGCCACACGTAGAGGCAGCGCAGCATTTCCGAGTTACAATCTGAATTCACCTGGGAATCAAGATTCTGAACCGGGAGGGCTGGGATCGAGTTTCCTAAGGGCTGAAATATCATGCAGATGAGGTGACACAGTTCCAAAGTAGTCCCCACGTAGGCCTACACAACTACTATGCAGAGGCAGTGTTAGGGTTTCGTCATTTCAGCTACCGGATTAGCCGGGAGTTGCAGTGTGAGGTAACCTCACTATTTTTTTCTATCAGTATTTCTCTGTAACTGAATCGTCCAATGAGACATTCAAAGATGTATTCAGAATAATTGTTGCTTAATAATAAAACCCTCGATATGTTGCACTGTTTTTCACGCATTGGGTTTTTCCATGGACATTTGTCCAAAAATAACGGTGTCTTGTGTGAGTTATTTATTTTGCTCAATTTCATGTTTCCACATCTAAATTAATTAAGTGAAGGTTGCTTCAGTAATTGCTTCAATGTTTTCAGAAGTAATCTGCAATATAACTTGTTAAGGTAATTTACAAGTAGGAGAAGTAATTCAGTGTGTTGCAGTAGAATTCCAGATCAAGGACTTGAATTTTCACGTGGTATCACAACATTGATTGTGGAACAGGAAGAGCAGATCAAGCGCTGAGACGGAAGCCGAAGAGCTGCAGAAAGCGGCAATTCGGATCCCCAAAGGGATTACGCAGTCCAGGCCAAAAGGGCTAAAATTTCCCGGAAAGTCTCTTTCCAAGGGAGTTGACAGAGAGGAAGGGCTTCCAGATCGAAATTTTGCCAAGCCAAAGGGAGCAGCGCAGAGCTGGTGAGACGAAGTTTCTGCAGGCAGATTTTGTTTTGCTGGGCGGAAAGTCATCGGAAAAGGAAGAAGCAACACAGTGAGGGAATTTTCTTCCTCAGGAAGTTTCTAGCCAGGGAATTTCATTTTTCCAAGATTTGAGCAGCAGATTCAAGCAGCAGATCTACAAACTCTAGAAGGAGTGTGTAAGCATGTCCAGTGTTGCGCAGAGGGAGAAGAAGAGGAGCAGATTCGACATTCTTGATGGCCATGGAAGGTCACAGGCTTAGAGATCAGGACCAGTTAGAGGGAGTCTCCAACTATGTAATCTGGAAGGCGAGGATTCAACACCTTCTGGATGAATACGATCTCAAGCTCTTCGTGACGAGTATGGTAGTTGTCCATGCAAATCCAGATCCACTGAAGAAGTACACGACTGATATGGCGAAGGCTAAAATGTTGCTCCTTGATGGAGTCAAAGATCATATTGTGTCCCATATAGCTGGCAAGGACACATCCAGGCAGATGTGGGAAGCCTTGTGAACGTTGTATGAAGGCTCTTCCGAACAGCGGAAGATGTACTTAGAGCAGAAATTGAGGATGATGCAAATGCGGAAAGGGGAGTGTATTGTTCTGTTCCTGTCGAAACTTCAAGAAATCCATGATCAGCTAGCAGCAGTGGGGGCCACCCCTTCTACAGCGATGGTGAGACTAGCTCTTAACACAGTCTCTGAAGAATGACAGGTGTTCGTCCAAAGTAACCTAGGCGGAGCAACCTTGTCGGGTTGGGAAGAGATGTGAGATGCTCTTTAGCAAGAAGAGCTAAGGAGGGACCTGGTCAAGTGTAAACTTGACGACAGCAATGGTAATGGATCGAAGATGAAGCAGGAGGAGGAAGAAAATGCAGCACTTGCATCCAAAGGGCAGCAAGAGCAGCAGAGACGTAAGAAAGACGTTTCTAAGATTAAGTGCTTCAGGTGTGGTGAACTTGGTCACTACGCTACTCAGTGTCCTCTGAAGAAAAAGGACAAGGACAAGAGCACAATCCGAAGGCTGCGACCGCAAAGATCGATGAAGATAAGTATGCCATGACTGCCCACACATCTCCAGGAGGGAGATGGGGCGACATTGAGCTATAATTTCGCAAGACCTTCACTTGGGCAGGATCCTTGAGGAGTCCACCTCTCGGATCATAACCTTGCTACGGGTACCCAAGATCAGTAGTAGTAGGCTGGAGGAGTTTTCAGTCAGTGCAGAGGAGTGTAGAAACGACAGATGCAGTGGTTAGCATCGCTAAATCTGAGCACGCAAAGGAGTTGACACAGTTGCAAAGCAGTCCCCACGCAGGCTTACATAGCTACTACGCAGAGGGTGTTGGGGTTTCGTCATTTCAGCTACCGAATCAGCCAGGACTTGCAATGTGAGGTAACCTCACTATTTTTTTTTTGTCAGTATTTCTCTGTAACTGAATCGTCCGATGAGACTTGTAGGGTGAGGTAACCTCACTATTTTTTTCTATCAGTATTTCTCTGTAACTGAATCGTCCGGTGAGACATTCAGAGATGTATTCAGAATAATTGTTGCTTAATAATAAAACCCTCAGATCTGTTGCACTGGTTTTCTCACATTAGGTTTTTCCAGGGACATTTGTCCAAAAATAATGGTGTCTTGTGTGTGTTATTTCTTTTGCTCAGTTTCCTGTTTCCACATCTAAATTAATTAAGTGAAGGTTGCTTCAGTAATTGCTCCAATGTTTTCAGAAGTAATCTGCAAAATGACTATGTAATTTAGAAGTAGGCAAAGTAATTCAGTTTGTTGCAATAGGATTCCAAATCTAGGACTTGGTATTTTCACAACTCATTCATCCATTATTGCTCCCTCCTCACATCTATACACTCAGGATGAGGATTCACCATTATGTTGGTCCCTTTCACCATGGCACTTGGCCATGAAGTCTTCTCCCCTTCGTTCCATCATTATTCACTGACACCTGTCGATTGAAGGGTGGACCAAGGACATGTCACTTCGCCTTGGGGGTTCAAAACACCTAATAGGGTTGTCCATTAGCCACTCCTACCTAAAGAGATAACACCATTGTGAACTCAAAGCCTTAATTTTGGAAGGAGCCTTATTTGAAGTGTAAAATTGCCCATTGCTTTCAAGTTTGGTCCACTTAGATGCAAAAATGATTATCATACCTGATGATGTAGTTGTTTGCACTAGATATTATGGGTAATTGTCAAGTGGTTCCACAACCATGGCCTGTGCAACTTAATTAGTGTTGTTTTTCCATGGCACTAGAGCCTAGGTTAGGATCTTAGAATCTCTGACACTACCAATCCAAATGCCACAACAAATTAATTTGCATAGCGGAATATAAACAGCAGTCAATCAACATGTGCACAAATATACAAATTTTTACAATTTTTACAATAACCCATCTTCGTTATATTAACAAATTGTAATACAAGTGTCTAGGGCTCTTGTACCATGGATAATGGCCCTTATACATCCACTAATACAAGAATACAAACTAGGGTTTGGTGCCAGTCCTTTAACAACCAATCTACCCTGAACAACATACAATCGGACTTCCTAGCTTATCTAGTGCAATTCATAGCTCCATTGGTTGTACCCTAAATACATTTTTCTGATCCTTTGGCTCCCAATCTGCAACAACACTTCTATGCCTCTATCAATGACTCACAGTGATCATTCGACTCCAATCTACCCTCTAGTTGATCATTCGTCCATCGATGACTCAACTCGTAGGGTCTTCTCAACTGCCCACTTGTTGCCCCTTAGTCCTTCAAGTAGTCAACACTTTGGGTCCTCTTGCCCACTAGTCGCTCCTTAGTCCTTCAAAGACACAATTCCTAGGGGCTTCTTCCACTATTGCCTTCCTGTGTTGCCTGATGAAGACAAACTTAGGGCATGGAGGGTTGCCCACTTCTGCTATAGATGTCCTTCTCTAACCAACAATCTAGGGCTAGTCAAACTCCTCCTCTTGACCTCCTTCCTTTGTCCTTCAAGGATCAGTCTTGAGCTCACACAATTTTCTAATAGCTCTCTTTGTCCTTCAAGGGTCTATACTTAGGGCTTGGAGCAAGCCACTAAAACCCTCCCAAAATTGCTCTTTTGGTTGCTCCAACAATTGTCCTAAACTAGGACAACATCCACTAACAAATCACCAAAACAAGAGAACAACCATACCTTAACAATTTGTTGTCCTTCTTGTCCTTGAGTTTTGTACCTTTCTTTGCAACCTTAGTCCTCTGGTAAGGGTTGACTGTAACCATTGTTACAGCCCCTCTTCTTGGTCGTTTATGCTACCAAAATCTACAGATTATCCTCCTCAAATAGTCCTCCTAGTTCGTTGTCCCTTGCACGGCTTGTTGCCCTTCTATTTTGGCTTTCGGTACCTCCAAAAGTGTGCTACTAGTGTGCAGCCTGCAACTGGGGCAACAACAGAATTTCATATCTCAACTTTTAACGAGAATTACCTTCAATCTTGCATAGAACCACCCTACTCGCCTCCCTCCTTCGTTTGTTAATTCTGCTCCTAATACGGCCCAAACTGACTTGAGAAAGTAGCCCCAAACTGTCACTTCCTCCTTCGCTTGTCTTCCTGGAGTTTGCAGCCTATTTCAGAGAGATCTACCTTTGATGTTTGCACTTTGGATGTGTGGAATGAGGTATCTCCTCGCTCCTTTTTATTGCTTTCACTAGGGTGTGCAACAACTAGTTCTTGAGGCATCACTAATTCTAGACTCTAGGCCGACTTGACTTTCGTTGCACAAGCCCACACAAAACACTCTAAAATTATTTTCTCTCAAACCACGAGGCCTCTCTCGTTGCTACAAGTGGCTCCTTGCTCCTTTAAAGATGCCCTATAATCTCCAAGTGCCAAGGGTTGGTTTTGGCCCAACTCCTTTGGATGCAAAACCCCCATTTCTTGAGTTCTTAGCCCCCAAGAGGCTTTGTGGTGCCAATTCCTCCACAACCCTCTAGCCTAGGGTTTGGAGTACCTCACAAGCTACAAATCTCAACACTCCCTCTTAGCAAGGGAGGTACTTCCAAGACTAGGAAGTAACTCATCATCATTATCACTGCTAAGGACACTAGCCCAACTCATGGCGCTCACAACTCTAGCAAACGCTAAAGCATGAATTGTGCCCTTCTCGAAAGTGTCACTACCACTGGAAGCCTCCTGCTTCTTCTTCTCCTAAAATGCTTTCAGACCAATCCACGATTCCTTCTGCTAGTTGTAGAAGCGCACCCTTGATCCCCACTGACCACACGCTCTTCTTGGGTTGCACATTCTCTCTTTGAACCTGCAAACCTCTGTCAAAACTCGACTCCCTCAAAACCTCTGGAACCTAGACTTTCTCTTCATTCTTCTTCTAATGATATATAGACTTGCCCGTCAGCCTATATAGACCGTGCTCTCTAACTCCAATCACAACACCTGCAGAGCTAGAGCCTTTGGGCCTGAGTCTTGTCTTTCCACCCTGGAACAACATCTCTAACCCCTTATGCTCGATTACTGCGACAGAAAACAAGTTATATCTGAGCTCTGGTACAAACAGTACATCCTAAACTCGCATCAACTAGCCTAATTCCATCCTGAATGCACGACACCTGATCCTCTGATCTCATTCTAACTCTTGGAGCCCACCATGTGAAACTTCGAGTCCCACTTAGCTAGAGTCTCGAATACATCTTGCAAACCTGTCATGTGCTTCTCTAACCCCTATTTCTCAATCGTTGAGACAAACAACATGTTATATCTGAGCTCCGGTACAAACAGTACATCCTAAACTTACATCAATTGGCCTGACTCCATCCTGAATGGCACAACACATGATCCTCTGATCTCATTCTAACTCTTGTCGCCCACCATGTGCAACTTCGAGTCCCAGTTAGCTAGAGTCTTGAATACATCTTGCAAACCTGTCATGCGCTTCTCTAACCCCCTCTACTAGATCATGAGACAAACAACATGTTATATCTGAGCTTTGGTACAAATAGTGCATCCTAAACTCACATCAACTGGCCTGACTCCATCCTGAATGGCACACCTCTGATCTCCTTCTAACTCTTGTCGCCCACCACCATGTGCAACTTCAAGTCCCCCTCAACTAGAGTCTCGAATACATCCTGCAAAGATATCATGTGCTTCGACACACCACTATCCACTTACCATGCAGCCTCATCGATGGTACCCTGAGCGAAATGAGAGATGAAGGAAAATTCCTCAATCTCCTGGAGAGGTCATCTATCTCGGTAGAAGTGGTGACACCTGCAACCTGTGAAATTTTCATTTATCACAACAACTGGAAATTATTTTTCTAGTTGTTAATTTATTTGTTGTTTTCTACAACAAATATCAAATAATTCACAATGTGATTTTCACAAATAAACTACAGAAGAAAATAGCGTTGGAAACTGAGAAAATCTAGCGCACACATAAAATTTACACAATTATTTTTGGACAAATGTCCCCGAAAAAACCCAACTTGGGAAAACCGGTGCTGTAGTTGAGGGTTTTATATTATTAAGCAGCAGTGAAATCTGAGTACAATCTATGGATGCCCAACTAACAATCCAAACAGCAAGTATCTGACAAAAAATAATTAGATAGAAAATTCTCTCACCCTATAAGCAATCCCAGCACGGGCTCCTCCAGAAAATTTGGTCGTCCAAACCCCTGTGTAGGCCCTCTGCGCAATCCAAGCACTGCCTCTCATACGAGTGGCTCAGTTTTGGCCTCTGAGCAAGCTGTCTTGCTTGTCTTTGTTGTTGAAAGTGACTCTCCGACGCTCTGGAAGCCTAATCGACTTCCTCCCCAGCTAAATCGAACTACTTTGCTTCAGCTACTGCGCAATCCTTGCACTGCTTCTGTGTGGATTACTTATGTCACTTGTTGTTGCCTCTCTGGATTATTGTCCCTACCCCTCACTGTTTTTGCTTCGATCTCTGGCTTTCAAGTAACTGCTACTGCTCTCTGGAAATCGATCTGCCAAGGAAAGCGAACTGCTCAAGTGTATTCTCCAAGTGCCCATCGACTTCTTCTTATAATCTTTTGTTAGAGCACCAACGGCCAAAATTAAAACTTAATCAAGAGCCAAGATCATTTCGGGGCCGATCCATGTAATTTTATAGAGAATTCTCACCTTGACTTAATTAATTCTAATTATTAACCAATTTTCCTATGTTTAGACTTAGGAAACATTAAAAAATAGGTTAATAATCTAATTAGGTCGTCTCTAGGTGGAATTTCCAAAAATGAGGGTTATGGAGATCTCATGTATTCTAGCCCCTCCACCAAGTTTCGTGACTAGAACAGCCTCGCTCCATTAACAAATTAATCGATTTAAAAAACAAAATGAAACTAAAGGATCAATCTATGCTTACTTGAAGGCTCGCTATTGTTGGATCATGAAGGTTGGATGATGGAGTGAAGTGAGCAAGTAGAGTAAGTACGAAAAATGGTCTACTTTAATAAGAAAAATGGCAGGAAGGAATGCCAAGTATGGTCGAGTACTCGCCGAGTCTGTCTGAGTCTATCAGAGTGGCAAGACAAGTTGGCTGAGTCACTCAACTCGTAGCCGACTCGACCATACTCAGCCCACTCAGTGAGTACTCACCAAGTCAAACTACACTACTAGCAACAAAACATGTGCTCATGCATTTGAGTGGTGAGGTGCACATTGGAGTATGGTTTGAGATATCTTGGAAATGGTGAAGTGAAATTCCAAAGTTATTCAAACTTAAATTAGGTCGTTAGTGCAGTAAACAAAAAGAGCACCTCACGATGTTGCTTAAGCTTTGGATCAACAATGGTATCATAATTTACTACAAAGTGGACTTTCGTGGCACTTAGTGTTGAAAAGTGTAACTAGGTTGATCTTCATGTTGACTATGTAATTATGTATTTATAGAAGAAGACAAAGATAATAAAATGTATTTTGTAATTGCTTCATGGGTTTCATGAGCAAGATTTTATTGTAGGATAATAGACTTCTTCTTGATGTCTATCTAGGGTTTTATCTTCTAAGTATAAATGTAATTAAGTGTCATATATATATGAAGGATCTAGTCATCAGTATATGCTCCAGATCTTGTCATGAACCCGGTCACACGTCCAAGAAACTATGGAAGAATGTCTACAATCAGGCCTCTCTCAAATGTTAGAAAAGAAGCTATGATAATATGTTAAAGTCGGCTATCCTACAGTTGATAAGTCGGCTTAAAGACAGAATAATAGTTCATATAAATACCTGTTTTGCGATCCATTTGAAGACAAGTTTTTCGGTCATCCAAGAGACAGTTTTGCGGATTCTTAAAAGGTGTTTTAGTGCAGATTTCTGGGAAGGTTTTTCAGTGCGAAGGTTGAAGAACTTCAGTGTTGATTACTTGATATATAATGTTGATGTTATGCAGATCAATCTGAGCAACAAGTGTGGATACCTGAAGTATAATAAGTGCGGGTTTCTTCAAGTATAATTGCGGATTTCAGGAAGCAGTTACAGGGTGTCATTTGCGGATGTGTCACAGCCTATATTTCAAATACTAGAGCAAGAAGAAGGTGCAAATATAATTCTGTCGTTTTCATGTTTCCTGAGTTAAGCAAAGATCCTGAAATATATAAAGTTTAAGGACAGCTTGATTGAAGGCTACGGTTCAATAAAAGACGATGAATATAAGGAGAAAGCATTCTTAAAGGTGAATAAGAGTGAGGAAGGTAATTTACCTTCCTAACTACAATACAGTAAGTGAATCTTGGAGACTGAGTTCTCTAGTGCAGAACAATGCAGATCGTTGAAGAAGAGAAGAATCAAGTTTGAAAGGGCAGTGACAAGATCTTGGAGACATTCCTAAGTCTAGGGTCTGAGTCTGGGTCATGGTACTTGTCATTTGAAGATCTATAAGAAGAATTCTTTGTGGGTTTTCCTCTCCAAGAGGGAGAGGTTTTGCCCTGGCTCTAGGAGCCTAATTTTGTGTCTCATGCATTTTGATAATTGATTTGATGAAAGACTAACTAAGCTAAAGAAAGAAATACATAAGTAACTCAAGCAAGCTCACAAGTAATTATCAAAAAGTGAATTTGTATTAAACATCATCCCTCTAAATTCTCAACATGGAATCAAAGCAAAGGTGTTGAACTCAATGGTTGCTTGACAAAGGAGACACTCCAGAAAGCGAAGATCAAAAGTTTGGGTTGGAAAATCAAATCAGTTTGAAAAGGAAGACTCTCTAGCCACTTCAAGAAAGATCTCCTATCTCATTTAAAGGATCAACTCAATCAAGAAAGTAATCTTTGCCATCAAATATTCACATTCAAGACTTTGTTAAAAGGAGGACCTCAACTTCTGAAGATATCCTTCATCAAGGATTCAAGATCTCCTACATTGAAGATTCCTATCTTAAAGGAAACTCTTGACTTCATCTTCAAACATCATCAAGGAAGCTGCAAGCCACTCTACTCAAGTATCTATGACCCTACTTAAATCTGTCAAAATGACTTATTGTAAAGAGAGCAACAAGCTAGTTGGGTCATCGAACTTTAGTGCATGGAAGAAGAGGACAGATTTGAGTTTGACTGAAGAAGAAGTTATGGAATATATCGAAGGTTCTACAATCCAACCTCCAAAAGAAGATGCTCCAACTCATGCCAAGTACATGAAGGGAGAAATTAGAGCCCAGAGGATTCTCATAGAATCCATTAAGGACTCACTCATTCCTTATGTATCAAAACTAAAGTCTGCAAAAGAAATATATAAGAAACTGGTGGAGCTATTTTCTGTGAGTACTACAGGAGAAGCAATCTCTTTGAGGCAAGAACTATATAAAATGAAATTATCAAGGGAAGAAGGAATTACTCCATACTTTATGAGGATTTCTGAAATAAGAGATCAACTGTAAGAACTGGGAGAAGTAATGTCTGACACTGAGATGACTATAGTGGTGATGAATGCTCTACCAGAGGAATGGGGAAACTTCACTTCAAGTTTATATGGGAAGAAAGAAGCCACTCCATTCCATGATTTATGGTCTCTATGTAAAGAGAGGAAACAAGACTAAAAGCCAAAGCTGATACAGGACCAAGTGAAGAGAATCAAGCCTTTGCAACCACATATAGGAAGAAAAGAAGATTTGGAAAATTTGGTCCTCAGAATAAAAGAAGAAATATGGACGATGTACGATGCTTTGGATGTAATGAACTTGGGCACTATAAAAGAGATTGTCCTAAATCTAACAAGGACAAGAGGAAAAGGGAAGAAGCCCATATCTCTTATGTGAGGAAAGAACCAGATGCAAAGAAATCTAAGCAAGAAGAAGCAAGGGATCTCTACTATGATTGAGATCATCCTCTCCTTCAAGAGATTTATGTTGGATGTAAAATAGTACAATAGGAAGCAATGTATATTATAGCATCATGATAAAAAAGTATGTTAGAAGTTCTTGGTGATTCAGCTCCGGAAAACCTCTTTGATAACATTACTATTGGAAAGCAGTCATCAAGATCAAGGGTCATCATGAAAACTAGATTCTGGTATGTGATGACATATTGATGAAGCAGACCAAGGGAATGAAGGTCTTCACTCTATAGAAATTGCTACAAGATGACTCAAGGGAAAAAGGTATGAAGTGTGTGTATATTTATATGTTGACACTGGATGCTGTGAAGTCATGTCATATGGTTGCAGGTAAAATACTTCCATATTTAGAAGTATGATCTGTGAAGAAAGAATCTCTCGGTGCACCGATAGATGAAATCAACATAATATATCCTCATGGAATATGAGGTGGTTGTACATGAACAAGAAACTGGAAAATTTGTAAGCTCCTGGGAATGAAGAATGTGTAGAGAATAAGAGATCATGAAATGCAACCATGTCAAGAGGCAGCTATCATCCGAAAGCCAAGAAGATGTGACTAGGAGATCTCCTGGGAGAATATGTAACTCTGACTGAAGTCTGGTAAATAAGAAGACCCTTGACAAAACATATCATTAGGAGATGTGTCAATCTGAATAGAGGATGCTGATGCTTACAAGAAGATGTCATGGTGAAAGATCATCACTGAGGTAACTTTTGTTTTAAAAGGTTCATATGTATATGTTTATCTGGATGAATTTGTGCAGGGCTGCTAATCATGACAAAAGGGTACATGATCCTTGGAGATGATTTGAAGGAAAGCAGCATGGCATAACGATGGACCAGATGAGAAAGAATGATGAATCACTTTCTAATAGTGGGCATGACTTGTGACTGAAAGTGATGGATGATTTGTGCCCTATGAAGCCAAAAGTTGAAGATTCCTCAATATCAAAATCCATGACATTTGGAGGAAGCCTCCATGAGTAGCTGGATTGCTGCTGCATGACCCTGGTTGAGAGGGAGCCTGGTGGTAAGTTTCTTACTTGGAAAAAACTTTAAGTATGTCCTTCCTATGTTGAGAGGGAGTGACATATGTGATTCTCTAATACATGTGTCATGCACTAGACCAGGACTAACAGCCGTAAGTCTTAGTGAAGGCCATGTAGAGAGAATGGATAGACACAACATTTTGGTCTTCACCTGGAAGACAAAATGGAGGATTGGGTAATCATCTGGCATTTGATACTCTTTGAGAATGAGATAGGGCATTCAAGATAAGAGTAGTCGAGGACCGAAATTCTTTGAGGGTTGTATACCCAAGAGAAAAATAGTCCAAGAAGGTCATACTTTGGGAACACTTGGGTGGAGTATGTGCCTTGGAGAAACAATGACTATGGTGTCTATTAGTCATGTGTCTCGCCAGCATTGTAACCCATTGTCTCGCTGAGAGATGGGGTTGTTAGTCAAGGCCTTGCACTAGGACAATGCTGGTTGATATGATGCTATACAGATGTGATTACCAATCCGATTCTTCTTATGAGATTCTTCAGTTTGAAAGTGACCATGTACCTGTATGAATACCTCCTTAGTTAAGAGGGAGTGTTGAAAAGTGTAACTAGGTCGGTCTTCATGTTGACTATGTAATTATGTATTTATAGAAGAAGAAAAAGATAATAAAATGTATTTTGTACTTGCTTCATGGGTTTCATGAGCAAGATTTTATTGTAGGATAATAGACTTCTTCTTGACGTCTATCTAAGGTTTTGTCTTCTAAATATAAATGTAATTAAGTGTCATATATATATATGAAGGATCTAGTCATCAGTATATGCTCCAGATCTTGTCATGAACCCGGTCACACGTCTAAGAAACTATGGAAGAATGTCTACAATCAGACCTCTCTCAAATGCTGGAAAAGAAGCTATGATAATATGTTAAAAGTCGGTTATCCTACAATTGATAAGTCGGCCTTCAAGCCTACTGACAGGTCGGCCTAAAGACAGAATAATAGTTCATATAAATCCCTATTCCGCGGTCCATTTGAAGACAATTTTTCGGTCATCCAAGAGACAGTTTTGCGGATTCTTAAAAGGTGTTTCAATGCAGATTTCTGGGAAGGTTTTTCAGTGCGAAGGTTGAAGAACTTCAGTGTTGCTTACTTGATATATAACATTGATGTTGTGCAAATCAATCTGAGCAACAAGTGCGAATACCTGAAGTATAATAAGTGCAGGTTTCTCCAAGTATAATTGCGGATTTCAGGAAGTAGTTACATGGTGTCATTTGCGGATGTGTCACAACCTATATTTCGAATACTAGAGCAAGAAGAAGGTGCAAATATAATACTGTCATTTTCATGTTTCCTGAGTTAAGCAAAGATCCTGAAATATATAAAGTTTAAGGACAGTTTGATTGAAGGCTACAGTTCAGTACAAGACGATGAATATAAGGAGAGAGCATTAATAAAGGTGAATCAGAGTGAGGAAGGTTAATCTGTGATTTACCTTCCTAACTACAATATAGTAATTGAATCTTGGAGACTGAGTTCCCTAGTGCAGAACAGTGCAGATCGTTGAAGAAGAGGAGAATTGAGTTTGAAAGGGCAGTGACAAAATCTTGGAGACATTCAGTCTAGGGTCTGAGTCTGGGTCATGGTACTTGTCATTTGAAGATCTATAAGAAGAATTCTTTGCGGGTTTTCCTCTCCAAGAGGGAGAGGTTTTGCCCTAGCTCTAGGAGCCTAATTTTGTGTCTCGTGCATTTTGATAATTGACTTGATGAAAGACTAACTAAGCTAAAGAAAGAAAGACATAAGTAACTCAAGCAAGCTCACAAGTAATTATCAAGAAGTGAATTTGTATTAAACATTATCCCTCTAAATTCTCAACACTTAGCTCAAAAAAGGTAGAATAAATGGTAACTAGCATTGCAAGTTGTGAAGCCATATGGCTTCACAAGTTACTCAAAGTATTGTTTGATCAAGAGTTGGAGCTTGCAGTGATTTACCATGATAATCAAAGTTTATCAAACATTCCAAAAATCTAGTGCTTCATGACAGGTCCCTGCATATATAGATCAGATATCACTTCATGCGAGACAAGGTTCAGAAGAAAGCAAAGAAGCTCCACCATATTCCCACAAATCATCAAGTAGCTAATATTTTGACAAAGCCCTTGGCAAAAGGCAAATTTGAGGCATTCCAAGACAAATATGGATTGGCGCAAAATTCCTTCTTCACTAAGAGGGAATGTTAGGAGGGCGAGCCTTATTTCCACTGCCATAGGCCCATTAATGCGCCCAGGCAGGAAATGCTCGCCGTTAGATTAAAGCTGTAGATCATCGTGCGGCCAGCATTTCCTGCCTGGGCGCATTAATGGGCCTATGGCAGTGGAAATAAGGCTCGCCATGTTAGGAGTTATAGCTCAAATAGAAAGTTTCGCATATGTTCAATATGAACATGTGAAAAGTAGTTTGAGATATTTCGAAAGTAATCCTATTTGGGAACAAAATATTCTATTTTGTAATTCACTTTAATGAAAAAGTGAAAGTCTTATAGTTTGTAGTTGAGTCTAAAATTGTATCTCATGCATGACTTATACTAGGAGTAATCTTAAAAATAGATTCTACACTAAAACAATAAATTAGGGCAAGGTAGAAGCTTTCAACACACATTAACAATTGAGAACCTGGCCAGCCAAGAGATAGAGAGAAAGGGAACTCAAGGATTCAGGCAGAGGTGAATTTGGGCAACAAGCGACAATCAGCACAAGCACCAAGCAATTTCATACAAGGTCCAAAACAATTCTATACAATCATATAGACCGGTTGTCCCATCGTACAGCAATTTTCTATTGTTTCTAGTTTTTTTTCTAACAGGCCATACTTTCTCAGGCAGCCTACACAAGCTCAATTCAAGGTGTCTTATTTTGGTATCCATGCATTATTGTTTTTTGGGCAGCATATAAAGGCTTCCTTGTATGTTTTTCGGAGGAATGAAAAATCGATTCAAATGGGTAATCACCTATGTTGTGAAATTAATTTCATACTTGTGTTGTTTAATTTCTAGCTATTGTGTGATTGATGCTATGGTCTGAAATTTGATTTCAACGTTAATTAAATTCAGCGATGTACTTGTTTGATTGAGATCATAATGACATTAGTCACCTATGGCTTGAAATTATCACCACCTCGATCCAATATAAGTGACAAAGGCAATTAAAGAAAAACTAAATCAAGAGACTTGGCACTTGCAATTTATCTCCTTTAATGAAGGGCTTCAAAAGAGGGGAAAAATACATGTGGACCACCTGAAATGGATGAAATATGTAGTGCCAAGGGGGCTTGTTGTGTATCTAGACACAACAATCTCTGTATATTGTCAATTTTAAAATGTTTTAATCATAGGTCTTTATGATACTCCAACCTTTGTAAAAAGCAACTTGTGTTAGATAAGAACATGGAATATGTTATTAGAGTTTTTCGTATTTGTTAAATTAAATAATAGTCTTCTTACCACAAAGCCTAAAGATAGCCTGGACCACGAGCAAGGGTTTTGCTCCTTTTATATAAATAGAGGTTTTCTCCCTCTTTGTATCAAGCTTATCTATCAATGAAATGTTTCATTTCTCTCAATAGAATCACTTGGAGAAACCTTCCTCCATTAATCCTTTGGATTTGCTTATTCAATCGATCCCTAGATGAGCTGGTGCCCTGAGTCTTTTGTCATTTGTTTTTTCATTCCTATCACATTTCCTATTCCTATTTCAGTTCAAATGTGTGTTTGCAATAGCAGTGTGTAGATTTGCATCAAGGCACGAGACATTTAGTTTTGTAACAGGTTTTTGAAATAAAGGGAAAAAAAAGTCTTTATGTTGGAGAGGTCATAACTTTCCACTGTAAAGTCAGATAAAGATGATATTTTTATTAGAATTTAAACCTAGAGATGCTTCTAATAAGTGGTCACTTGTAATTTTTGAAGCAATGTCAGGGAAATACAGTGGCTTAACGCTGTCTTTCCGTAATGGCCTGAAAACATTGTTCATTCAGGTACCTTCTTCTCAATAGGGCATAGCTTAGTTGGAGTGTCCAGTTAGGTGTTATTTTATTTGTTGGAAAGTAGATTTATAAATTTTTCATGTGAGCATTTTTAGGCTCAAAACACTAACAGAAAAGAGAACTCAGAAAATCATCATCAACTTACAAATGATGTAAGAAAATCAATTGTCAATTTTTACAGTTTAAAGAAGAAGCCCAAAATCTGATTCCCCACAAAATTTTAGCTTCAAATTTGCATATGGAATGGAGATCCATTTAATGCAAGTTGTCTTTTATGTTTTGTATCAAACGCGAGGTTGGAAAAATAAAATATTGATAAAGAGAATGGCATATTCAAACAAGGCTAGGGAAAAAGTGTAGAAAAAAGGTATCGAATGCATGTGCTAAATTTCTTCATAAATTCAATGCATAAGAAGAATGTAGAAAGGAAATAATTGCATGGTTAGATCTAGAATACGCTTGTGTTGAATGGTATGAGAAGAATGTAGAAATCTTTCCGCCAAGTAAGGATAAATCTTTTTTAAAAGAAACTTCCCCTCTCTGTGGCAAGATCTCCTAGCTTTTGTTCGATGAATCTCTTCCTTTTGTGATGAATCACCTAGTGAGGTTAAGTGAGCAAAAAGAATTTAAAACAGTCATAAGAAAGTGCTGAAACAGAGTTTTCAGCTTGAATCTTCTCCATTGAAAATATTCTCTCTAATC
Organism: Pinus albicaulis; assembly: GCA_034641835.2. Lineage (NCBI taxonomy): Eukaryota > Viridiplantae > Streptophyta > Pinopsida > Pinales > Pinaceae > Pinus > Pinus albicaulis. Next base: position 962,389,105 of record CM076574.1, read on the forward strand.
CCACAACAAATTTTGCAAATCTAAGTGAATGCCATTTATGATCACATGTAAAAGAATCTCACCTCCTTGAGCATCTTGAACACAGTACAGTGAGTTCATTTAGCTCATCAATGAAGACTATTCACAAAGCTCTTCTCCATTTGACCAGGCACATATGATAATCTCTAAGGCAAAGGTCAAAGATGACTGCGAAGAAGTCAAATGGTTGAGCTATTACTTAGTCCTCAGTCATTGGGGATAAAGCTTTCCAAAGTATGTTGTATGTTGTTTACCTAAACACAACAATCTATGTACATGAGCAATTTTGTGTGCAAGCTAATGATTTAATGTTTTAGTCATAGGTCTTAATGAAATTGTAGTTTTTTGGAACATGCCACTTGTATTAAATAAGGACTGAGATTATGTAATTAGAGTACTTAGTAGAAGCTGAGCTAAATAAGAGCTTAATTACCACACTGACATAGATACATCTTAACTTCAGAACTGTTATGCACCGAGAGATCAAAAGGACAAAAAACATGCAAATCTATCAGTGCATAAACGATCCCAAGTGAAAATATATATATCAGTGCATAAACGATCCCAAGTGAATATATATATATCCCAAGTGAAAATATATATATCAGTGCATAAACGATCCCAAGTGAATATATATATATATATATATATATATTCACTTGGGATCGTTTATGCACTGATATATATATTTTCACTTGGGATCGTTTATGCACTGACATATATATATACACTTCAGAACTGTTATGCACCAAGAGAGATCAAAAGGAAAAGACATGCAAATCTCTCAGTACATAAACGATCCCAAGTGAAAATGAATCCACATTGTTGTTGTTGTTTATATATATATATATATACACACTTGCTATCAAGCAGTTTACTGTTAATATTGTGGGTTAGTTTTAAAAAGCCAGAAATGGTGCTAAACCAAATTTCCTTGGCTTCATTTTCTTCCAAATGTTGACATGATTTTATTAGAGTAAGATATGTCTGACAAATGGAATGCACATTACAATTTCTCAATTGTAGAATGCACCTCGCTTCTCTTCATGCCATAAAAGTAGCTTGGATTACAAACCAGTGTAGATCCATCTTAACTATGGATCTATTAAGCAATGAACATGATCTAGAAAAAAAAAAAAAAATGAGATGCAAATCTCTTGATGCTTTAAAGATCCTTAATTAAGAAGGACCCATGCTGGTGTGTTTATATATTATTTATATATATAGTTGTGCTTAATATTTTTCCAAAAGTTGATATGGCTTGATTATATATATTATATATATACATTTATAGACAAATAGGATGAATGTTTCAATCTTGTCAATACTGAATGTAAAATGCACCTCACTTTTTTCAATGCAACTAGCACTTTATTTTTTTCATATAAATAAAGATTTTCCTTCTCTTTGTATCAACCTTATCTATCAATGAATACTACTTTTGTCTCAATTGGAAATGTTAATTTTTCATATAGCTACATTGTTCTTTGCTTTGATAGTTGCATTTCTTCAATAACATATTAAATTCACCCCATATCATTATATCATTATTCAGATCTACATTATTAACCATCAGCATATGCAACTATGTAGAAAGAACAATAACATCATCATAATCTAAGCAACAGAACGTAAAGGAACAAAGGAAGAAAACCATGCACACATAGAGACACCAGGATTGGTCCGAGACTAGGGCAAAACCCACTATGGGGAAAACCCTTGCAAATTCTTCTTCTTAGATCGTCATCAAATGATTCAACAAACAAGAGTACAATGATCCATAGATCCATATCTTCACCATGCAGAAAACAACTAGCATATGCACAATAAAACCATAACCATACTTCTGCTAAAGGAGCCCGAATCTGAGAACTAAAATGCAATGACACTGGTTGTAGCATACTGATGAATAATGCTGATACTGAGTAAGAACTATAGATAAATCTTGCAACGGAAATATATAGAGCAGATCTACAACGGTACAAAACCCCGAATACAATTGATCACTGAAACTCACTAAAAACAATTGTCCAGTCCTATATCTAAATTCGGGACACTACCAAAGCTTACTGCAAACATCTGCTTGAGCACTAGTGGTTGGATCAAGCTCAGATCTGCCCAGAAACCCTTAACCGCAACCTCAACACGCTCAGCCTATAGCTAAAGCTTCCCTGGTCGCGACCTAGACACATTGTGCCCACGGCTCTGGTTCTGATCAGCTCGATCTAGCCTAGAAACCCTAGCCGTGACCTTAACACACTCAGCCCACGACTATAGCAGCTTAGCTGCTACCTTGCCACGCTCATCCCGTGGATCTAGCCCGAATTCTATAGTTTTGTGCCCATGGCTATGGCCCAAAAGCCCCAGTTCAGAGCGAGCCTCTCACTTGTGATCTCGACCCTTGTGCGAGCTTCTTCCGTCGAACCTGTGGGAGCCAAGAAAAAATAGACGAACCAAGACAATGGATGCAAATCAAAGATCGCTTGAGCAAGTGTGTGAGAATGAGCTTGAGGTCGCCTCTATTTATAGCTTTTGTGTGGGTCAGCTTGAGGTTAAGGCCGACTTGACTAAATCCACATGTGGTTAGGCTGACCCATTCCATTTCACTTTAATAAATAAAATAATTCATAATTTAACTTCTGTTTAACTGATTGAGGCGATCTTTAGGTTGATTTTGGTCCCCTCAAAAAGAGGAATCTAATGCAATTATAATCTCAACCATCTAAGTTGTCCATAGTGGAATTTGACCACAATTGCATAATTTTAACACTCCCTCTCAACCAAGGAGACTTCCACCTGCCAATAACTGACCAGCGATCAATATGCCATTCTAATATCTTCATGCATCATCACGTATCATCGCTAATCATCTCTGTCATGTAGTCTTCATGTTGTGGATCTTTCTCATTACAAATCATTAATGTACTTCTCATGCTTATTCTTGCTTATGTATTGATTGTTGTTGCTCATGTGTTGAACATTCTCGGATCTAGAAAAAAAAGAATATGTTATCGGGGGGGGGGGGCTTAGACTACCACCCCTCATCCATCAGGCTATCATTTGGAATCTCTGCCAACGGGCTCCTACCCGGAATATCATCATCAATCATCATTGTAGAGCATATCATCAAGAAGCACTTCTCAACCAGTAACCCCATCGGGGAGCACATCTTGACCCGGAATCTCATGGGGAAGTTATATCTCTACAGCGCCATATCTAGCGATAAGATATCCATCCGCGCAGGGGAGCCCATCTTGACCCTGGTATCACATCGGGGAGCTCAATCTCAACCCATCCTATTATCTGTTGATCTTCCCATCGATGACCCTGAATAGTCATGTGGTAGAACACATGCATCATAATCGACTTGGGTTGTACACCCCAAGCACATTCTCAACTCGTTGGCCAAACGAGGAGCGGTATTCTCGACAAACCCTACTTGTGGGTATGATGCCAACTGGGATATACTCTGCAAAGACCAATCAGGGGAGCAACATTCTCCGACCCTATGAAGACAGGGGAGCAGCATCTCTAACCCTATGGGTAACAGATAAGGAATGCGCCCTATTGTCCAGAGTTCCCTCAACCCCAAGAGCCCTCCATCTCAATTCCTTGTCCTGGGAACTCAGACAAGGAGGAAGAGTTGGCTCAGTGTCCTCGATCAGCGCTGCTCTCAAAATAGTCACATCTGGTATATGCTTGTCTCAATAACAATTGATTCTTGTTCATGCAGTACATCAAATCAAATGTTATGTTAGAATATGCATAATCATGTAAATCACAACAAGATACCATAATCATCCTCCCTCTCACGGAGGTATCAATCACAAGCCTAAAGCTTGTCTAGAACAGCTACATTGTCTCAATGAATGGAGAAATCACAATCCCAACTATATGTATATGGGATTCTCTATCATCCCAGTGTATCCATGTCTTATCGAGATCATGCTCAGACAGCTCTCTAAGGAACTTCTACATCTTGCCTCACAGCTAGCCATGCTAGCAACATTGTACCCGACCACGGGCGTGCTATGGACCTCTTATCCAAGATATCATGGCAGATCTCATATTAAGGCGGCATCAAAATGTGCTCATCAATAATAATCCCAAACATCATCATTTCATTCATGTAGCTACATATCATGGGAGAAATATCTCAAACTTTAAGAAGTAGAACGTTTCATGCAGATATTTCAAAAGGATGTTTGGTAGCAATTCTGAATGAAGCAGCTTAATCATAAATTTAATCATGTTCTATACACATCATATACGGATGGATGTTCAAAACGGAACATCAATGCTTCAATCAATCATCGGATGTCATGTCAAGTTCAACAACATTTGAACTTCAAATCAGAGAGTCCAAGGATTTACATTACACAAAGACATTTCAATAGTTTTGCAACATGGCATTTCTTTCCCAAATTCCAGTAATTGATTCATCATTCCATGATACATCATTACGATATTCAGAAGCCATCTCCCTCTTAATTAGATCGTCAGAGGCTCATCACCTGTCAAGGGTAGACTACCAGTATGTAAAACCAAAGCCATAATCACAATCAAGGCCATACATCTGGGAACTCGTTATCCTGACTTCATCAGATAATTGTCAAATGTGGACAGATTTGATTCGGGGAGCTTGCATCATGCAACACTCTCTATAAGTGTAATGTCTTACCAAGCCAGCATACTCAGCCTTACATAAATCAATGTTGTGTCAACAAAATCATCCCATCAGAGTTTAGAAGCCAAACCAAAACTATTATCAAAGACATTGATATCATACTATCAATTATTTCAACCAGTGACAGGTAGAGCTCATATCAAGTCTTGACTTCATTTACTGTCAAGTCATCAAGTCTGTCATTTAACATGCCATTTCTGTCACTATATGCAAGTGCATACATCAAGGTTAAGTCATGCATGTTCCATCTTCATACTGAGTCACAACAACCATTGTGCCAGGAACAAGAGGGCCAATACAGAACCATAATTCATAATACTTACATAAGACACTGAAGGTCACTATGCCCACATAGCATTGTCATCTAGGAAAATCAACTATTGCCAAATCAAATCATGTCAAATCCAAATGTGTGATCATTGTAAGATCTATAATTAGAGACATGTCTCAATCATTAAGCATCATATCAAAAGTTCCAACCACAGCTTATCAATTAGCCAAATCATGTCTAACTTTTGTATCACAGACATAGTGACATACTCATCTGAATGTCTCGGTCACCTGCAATCACAAGTTCGGTTCAAACATACGAACTTTTCATGTTGAAATATCTTATTGGTATCTGCAACACATCTGCAGAACTGACATCTTCCAAGTGACCATCTGATTTCATGCTCAATTCTAGCAATTCCAAAAATTAGTTTACAATGGCAGGACATGATAGAGATCCCTTGATTCAGACCAAAACTTCAAATATGAGACTAATAGGCATGTTCACACCTATGGGCCATCCATTGTGCGAGTGAGGCTCAAACCTCTATCTTTACTGGAGTCATGTAACATCAAATCTGTTAGATCATAAACACATCTATCATGATCATCAACATCATGTCATCAATCTTTCATCAAGGGTTGGACTTGAAAGATCAGGGCAGCAGGCTGATGCGACAACACAATCTTATGAACCCAATGACAATACATCAAGTTAGAGCATTTAATTTCACCATATGCCATAATCACAAGTAGGAGGAGATCTGGAACATCAATCTCATAGGTATGCCTCTTTCATCATGGTCGCCAAAACCATGCTTATCATGATCAATAGGATCAAGTTAGTTTATTCAATAAACCAACAAAGTCCAATCTCTCTTTTCATGAGCTTTCATCATGCTTATCACAAGCATTATTAATACCATAGTAATGCGGTAAACTCCGATAAGAGATTTAACATGTTTTGTGGTATTACCTGTGCACCTTCAGATAGGCAGCTTGTAGAGCTCAAGTGTCTCGTTACCTCTTACAGATCTAGCCATCTTTCCTGTATTTCAAAAGATCCTCAAGAGGGATCCACTCTTCACATCTCATCAAGGAGGTTAGAAATATCCAGGTGCTTAAAAATACATGCATGAAGTAATGACTAGAAACAATAATCATAATAATCATATCCATAAGTATAAACAAGAGTAAGGTCATAAGTCAAGGAATACTTATCTTCGATGAGAGATGATCCTCTCCCTCTTAAACCAAGCTTCAAAATCCATCCATAGACCATAGAACAGTGTTGTCTTCAATCAACAACTTTATCAACAACCAAGTTATTTGTCAAATCGATCCCAAGTGCTTCACATAGTTCATATCTCAAGACTTTATCATAAACCAGGGTTTCTTTCAAACCCTCACCATCAAACCCTTATCCACTAACTACCTAGGGTTTTCTTCATACCCTAGAATTCTTTTAGGTCTCTACCATCATTTCCTTGCTTCCATTAAAAGGTGTCTCCATGGGGGTGATCTCCATGGCTTTTCTTTAGCCCCACTCTAATACCATGTTCATTTTTCATATAGCTACATTGTTCTTTGCTTTGATAGTTGCATTTCTTCAATAACATGTTAAATTCACCCCATATCACTATATCATTATTCAGATCTACATTATTAACCATCAGCATATGCAATTATGCAGAAAGAACAGTAACATCATCATAATCTAAGCAGCAGAACGTAAAGGAACAAAGGAGGAAAAGCATGCACACAAAGAGACCCCAGGATTGGTCTGAGACCAAAGCAAAACCCACTATGGGGAAAACCCTTACAAATTCTTCTTCTTAGATCGCCATCAAATGATTTAGCAGACAAGAGTACAATGATCCATAGATCCATATCTTCATCATGTAGAAAACAACTAACATATGCACAATAAAACCATAACCATACTTCTGTTGAAGGAGCCTGAATCTGAGAACTGAAATGCAATGACACTGGCTATAGCATACTGATGAATACTGTTGACACTGAGTAAGAACTATAGATACATCTTGGAGTGGAAATATATAGAGCAGATCTACAGTTCTGCAAATCTACAACGGTACGAAACCCCGAATACAATTGATCATTGAAACTCACTGAAAACAATTGTCCAGTCCTAGATCTGAATCTAAGACACTGTCAAAGCTGCAAACATCTGCTTGAGCACTAGTGGTTGGATCAAGCTCAGATCTGCCCAAAAATCCTTAGTCGTGACCTCAACATGCTCAGCCCGCGGCTAAAGCTTCCCTGGTCGCGACCTAGACACATTGTGCATGCGGCTCTAGTCCTGATTAGCCCGATCTAGCCCAGAAACCCTAGCCACGACCTTAACACACTCAGCCCGCAGCTATAGTAGCTTAGCCTACCTTGCCACGCTCAGCCAGCGACTCTAGCTCGAATTCTGCAGTTCTGTGCACGCGGCTATGGCCCAGAAGCCCTAGTTCAGAGTGAGCTTCTCGCCTATGATCTCGAACCTTGGGCAAGCTTCTTCTGTCGAACCTATGCGAGCCAAGACAAAATAGACGAACCAAGGCAATCGATGCAAATCAAAGATTGCTTGAGCAAGTGTGTGAAAATGAGCTTGAAGTCGCCTCTATTTATAGATTTTGTGTGGGTCCACCTGGGGTTAAGGGCGACTTGACTAAATCCACGTGGTTAGGCCAACCTATTATATTTCACTTTAATAAATAAAATAATTCATAATTTAACTTCTGCTTAACCGATTGGGGCAATCTATAGGTCGATTTTGGTCCTCTCGAAAAGAGGAATCTAATGCAATTATAATCTTGACCATCTAAGTTGTCCCATAGTGGAATTTGACCGCAGTTGCATAATTTTAACAGGAAATTACCTAAAGGAAACCTCCATTAATTCTTTGGATTTGCAAGAACAAAACTTCCCAAGGTAAACAGGCCCTTTTTTTTTTTTCTTTTTGCTATTTGTTTCTGCCATTTAATATTCATCACTATCTTATTTCCTGTCGCAATTTATTTCAGTTCAGGTATGTATTTGCAATAGTAGTGTGTCATTGAGGCAATGTCTCAGTTTCGAGCCAAGCATCATTGGCACGAAACGATCAACCAACGAAGGACTCTATTAAAGATGTAGCTTTGAAAGAAGCTATGGAGAAAACATGCCCAATCAAAAACCCCCTCGGAAGCGTACCCAACAGAAGGTTATTGCAAAAGAAGGCTATCGCAAAAGAATTTGGAGATTATTTTAAATGGTATTTTCACTCTAAGGCCTTGGCGAAAAACGTAGGGTGGCTTTCCCTTTTGTTCCAGATTATAACTCTCCTGTTAAATTGGCACACAGTATGAATTTTGAGATTGCAAAACTGAGAGCTTAAAGGTTGCTACATGCTTGTTAGGCACCCACGCTCTCGTCGTAGCGTGGGAGGTCCAAATTGGCTGCACACAAAATTTCGACCATCGCCGTCTGGATGCTTATAATTAATTCTGCATAGAATGTAAAGCTGCCACAATGGCCACGTATCCGACACCTTCGAACAGTCCAAGTGCCACATAAAGAACACTGCCTCGAGCACACTTTTTCTATTCAGAGGTTGTGCGATATTAATTATTAGAACCCAATGGCAACGAACCACCATAATCGTTTGAACGTTCTCGAGGTTCAATACCATATGAGAAGTCGACCTGAGGTTTGAAATTTATGGCACTGAGCTTGTGCAAGGAAAGTTAAAATATATTCCATTTTTTGCTAGCGAAGGGCTTGGGGTTTCCTCAATATTGTTGTGTAAAAAAAAGCTCAAAATTATGTTAGAACAGGATTATTTAAAAAAACGTGTGAGAGACTAGGGTTGTAACCTGAAGCAATGTTATAGAGTCTTATTTCTACCCGAAAACGTCAAAATTGCAACATCTCATAAATAAATAAAAACTTCAACAAACTACAGAGAAATTTAAAAAGGTCTTGAAGGATGAGATTACCTGCAGAACTTGGCAATTTTCCACGGTACTCTTACCGCCCTGCAGCCATTATACAAAATTATTGGAAACTGACGATAAAACTGTATTTCTGGACTAAAGTTCGTGAAATGATGGAAATATAAATTTAATTTACCTTGGAATAAGGATGTATGTGATCGTAATCATGGCATAGGCAACCGGAGCAGCCAACGAGCTTGCGAAAGACAATGTTACCGAGGGCGTCGCGGCGCCATCTGTCGGGGTCCCTGCCCTTAATTTTCTCGGTTTTTTCCCAGCAAGCCTGCTTTATGTGGTAGGGAAATGATCTCGGATTGTACTCCGACGACTCTTCTCCGACAACCTCCTCCTCATCATCGATGCCTGCTGTCTCAATTACCGTCCGCCGAGCTGTAGCAGCCGCACTCTTCTTCCTCCAGGGTTTGCGTGGAGATTGTAAGGGGCGGGATTGGACCCCGTGTTCTAATGATGATGATTCATCAGACCCTGACGACGGTGAAGGGGCCGTAGTTTTGAACCTTTCGTTGCCCATGTTCTGGGGAGAACAGAGGTTACAAGGGTTCAGATAAGGGATACAGGGTTAGGAGGCGGTCACATGAGGACGGGCATGGCCTCTCCGTGGGCATGAGATTTTGGCGTGACAAGACGCCGGAAGGAAAAAGCATATTTAGGCCTATAGGCCTTTTTTTTTTTCGTCAACATATTCATTCTGCAAATGAGACATGTTACTCGTTTAAAAAATGACCCCTGTTACTCATTTAAAAAATTGGTTCGAACTAACTCTACTCTGTTCACCATTCTGTTCATGTTATTCGCTCCGCAGACTGTGTAAGTTCATGCTCAACAACCCACTTTGTCTCTAGCTTCTTCTACAGCCGAGAACCCATTTGCCTCCACGCCCCCAATGCCGGTGACACCTGTAACTTATTGGTTTATGAGAAGTTTCTCTGGTTTCTCCGTTGTGCCATTTGTTTTTCAATTCTTTCCTTGCATTCTTCGCAACTGTCTTGATTCTATTTTCGGTTAGTCGACAGATTCCCTATCAACGCAATCTGTTTGATTTTTAGGTTGATTTGAGTTTATTTCCTTACAGAGGGTTTCATGGCTATTCTATCTATGCATAGAATGTTTATTTTCTCCTCTAGAATGTGTTTCCAGGTTCTGGGTGTGTTTACCCACCTGTTTCTCCTCAACTTTGACGATGGAGGAACTGAAACTTACAGCCTTAGACTTACCAGTTTGTAGCCGCTATTTTGCGGAAGGTAATTAGTTTATCTTGGCTCTTTACTGTGGAATTTCAAGGTAACTACTATTCTTGTTTTTCTCGTGATTATAATCTACTTTCCTTACTTCTCACCCTTTCCTATTGTGGTTTTATCAAGTACGTGGCGAGAGAAATCATTACCTCGTTCTACCCTCTCTTGGGCATCTCAGAATGCAACCTATAGGTTCTCATATTTCCCTTGTTTTTTTGTCTCAATGGTTTAACATAAACAGTCTCTTGCTTCCGATTCTGAGCACTGCGTCCTCCTGTCTGCACAGGGGCAGAGTTCCGACATTCTTAGAACTTCATGCAACTCTCCATACTAAGAAGCTTCGGAGTTCTTGCAGATACTTTCGGTTCTGTGTAAATTTCTTTAGACTTTCTTGGATGTTTTTACACACCCCATTTGTTTTTTTTTTTTTTTTTCTCAGCTGGTTTTGGAAGTTGCGAATTTTGTGGCTTTTCCTTATGTGGGCAGTTTTCGCTTCAGGAAGGACTATTTTTCACCATGGGTGGTGCTCTCTTGAGCGAATTTCTATCGCAAATATTGATACCTGTTGCTGCTATTATTGGAATTGGGTTCGCGCTACTTCAATGGATGTTGGTTTCGCACGTTAAAGTGCGTCCTGAGAAGGCCTCGTCAGTCAGTAATGGAGTGTATTACGAGTTCTTGATCGATGAAGCCGAGGAAGATGGCGGCGACTTAAAAAACGTTGTCTCTAAGTGTGCAGAGATTCATAACGCCATTTCCTTTTTCATTAATATTTCCCTTGCTACTGTTCTTTTTTCTTAAAAGCATTAAGCCGAAGTTGAAAACCCTCTGTAAGGAAATGTTACTCTCTCGTTACATCAAGTTTCTTAATTACCTGTGAGGGTGGCGAGAGAAATCAGGTACGTGGCGAGAGAAATCATTACCTCGTTCTACCCTCTCCTGAGCATAATACTGATTATATTTGAATCCTTTTATTATCATTGATGTTACTGTATCTTGGCTTCTTAGTATGGAGAGTTGCATGAAGTTCTAAGAATGTCGGAACCTTCTATCTATTAAGATTTCCCTTGTTTTCTATTCGACTTAATGCTTTTCTTCTCGTTCCAACAGGTACTCTCTTGATTGGTTTATTACATTTAGTTTATCCTTTTATTTGTACCTCTACTCATTTGAGTTTATTTCATTTGCCTGTCCCTAATTGATGTTACTGTATCTTGGCTTTCTAGACTTATTTTATTAGTCTGCAGATTTTATCTTTATGCTTAAACTTTGGGCAAACATGCCTGATGTTAGCGTGATAAGTACGGTGCTTATTTTGGTCTCCTCTAGGTTGGGTTCAATTTGAACTATTTTATTTTAATCTCTTGCCTGGTTTACAGCTTTCAGATTTTTTCGAATTCATTAAATTTGGAAAAAAAAATGTTAGATCTATGTTGGCAACCCCCATCACTATCTTGCATCTATTTTCCCATGACAGCACCAGTCCTACACCTTCTTGAAAAAGGATCTTATCCAAGCTACTATTCGACATGTAATCATAGACCAAAAGAATCTCTCCTTTCTCATGACACCATCCTTGCAGATGGACTAGGTTTCGATGACTAAGGTGTCCTATGATTGACAGCTCTGCAAGAAATTCATTCTTCCCTTGATTGTTACAGGTAGATCTCTTCACTACCAAAGGAGATAAGAAGAAAGTGAAGCAGAGCAAGAGGAAAACCAAGCAGTAGCAAAATAAAGAACCCTAGGTGGAATATCGTTCTGTTTTTAGATTTTTCTTTAAGGTATTGTGACCCTGCCCGAGACTTGGACTGGCAGGCTCTCCCAATTCAGCATTTGAAAAAAAATGAATATTTGGCGTTGTAAGTTTCATAATAGGTGAAATCCATTGTGGGATACACATGTGAATTCATAAATCTGCAGTTTAATAGAAGTGCTGGATGTGAAAATTTGAGTTTTCCCATCATTTGGTTGTGCCTTTAAAGTTGTGTTTGCTTCCATTTATAAGCTTTATGTTCTTGTTTGAAGAAGATTTGCAGCCCCTGTGGTTGTGGTTGTTTCCATGCCTACCTGTGGGCTACACCACATCCAACATGGCAATAATTTAAAAAGTAACAGTAGCCTCTAGCTTTTGCTTCCAACGACAACATTTGAAAGATAATGCATCATAATAGCAAGAGTGAAGAGCAGGATCATTTGAACTTCGAGGGTGAAAAGAGAATGACAAACTCCAACAATCAACTGTTGATGAACTAAACACCAAATACAAAATGAAGATAATAAAGAACGAAAAGCATACCTGCTGAGCCATAAAATGCAACCCAGAATGTCCAAAATTTAAATGCAACCCAAAAACACAGGCCAGAAATGCAGTGTCCCAACCCATAAATGCAACCCAAAATGTAAGAAACAAAGAAACATAGGTGTTACTCCATGGAATGGTGGATTATAGTCTCAGAAATGCACAGAGAACAGAGAAAGCGAATATAGTAATTGAAGCAGCAAATTTTGAGGGTGTTTATAGGTTTTGTGTGTGATTTTGGTTTGTGGGCACAAATTTTGGATTTATTAGTGCATTTTTTGGGTTTTTTGGTCAGCCATGCATTATGACATACCTCAGCTGTATTAAACTATATAGGCACATATATGGTATGGTAAATTCAACTATATGTTGATTGTACAATATTCATACCACAGAGACAGTTTTCCATACCACACAGGAGTTGAATTTCGTACAGGAACCTCCAATATGACCGAAGTTTGAAACTATACTCCGTTGGTGTATTGCATAAAACATCAACATCTTATAACATTCATTTACAGAAGTGCAGTTGTTTCAGAAGAATAGTGTATGGTGTTCTGAACAGTATACACTGCTAACGCAACGAATATAGAGGAATGAACAATAGCATTGGTTTATGCTAATCACATTATACAGTGGTTCATCAAGCCGGAGACAAGGTATATGCCTTCTTTGACAGCTGAATAATATTAGGATCAAGCAAACATTTGTATCACAGTTGCAATTTCCAAGCAAGTGTGCAAAAAAATTGTTACTATAAACACTTAAGCTTATACCTTTGCATCACTCCCAACAATCTTGCAACTGACAATATTAGAGATGAACTACATGTAACTGTGCCAATAACCACACAGATTGAGATTCTTTGTGAATCAGTTACTAGCCATTACTAGCTGTCATTACAAGGCAACTGAGCAAAACAATTGCATCTATGAATATTTGTGTTGTGCCTTTTCTAAACTAGCAATGACCAGTAATCCTCACAATAACATAATCCATTCTTGAAATGATGGAGATGATTTACATCCATCACAATAATCTCATAGCTGACAATCTCAAAGATGAACTTTGAGGCACTCTGTTAGACACCACAGACAAGAAGATCTTTTGTGATGCAATCACTAGCCATTACTAGCCGCCAATCCAAGGAATGTACACAAAAACTTTGTATCTATGAAAATTTATGCGTGTGCTTTTTTTAAACTAAGTATTACCAGTAATCCCCACAAGAACATATTATGTTCTTGAAATGATGGAAACGATTTACATCCCCTCACAACAATCTCACGATTGACAATCCTGGAGATGAACTTTGTCGCACTGTGGCAATCACCACACACACGGAGATTCTTAGTGATCCAGATAGGGGTGCCAGGTCTTGTGTTAAGTAGCCCAAAAGCAATTGCCAGCTTCTCGCTATGATTGTGGAGCATGTTTTCTTTCACCTCCTCCTCTACATCATGTAGCACAAAATCTGACATAGGTATATATCCTGCCTCCTTCATCTGTTTGCCCAAGGTCTCCAACATAGCATAAATTTTCTCTGATTGAGGATGTGATATGTCACCGACCAGGATTCTGTGTATCCTATTATTTAATTCAATCAAGCTGCATCCTGGTGTTTTTTTCAAACCTTTGTCTTTCATTCATGTTCTCAGCTTTGCCACTTCGTCCCACCTGCCAGCAGCAGCATAAATGTTTGATAATAGTACATAACATCCAACATTCTCAGGCTCTAAGTCAAAAAGTCTTTTTGCCACCTGTTCACCTAGCTCAATATTGCAATGAATACGACATGCACTAAGTAAAGCTCCCCACACCCCAACACCAGGTTGAAATGCCATCTTCTGAATAAAGTCGTGTGCTTCATCTAAATGTCTAGCACGACCAAGAAGGTCAACCATGCATGCATAGTGTTCCTCAGTGGGTGTAATGCAATAATCTCGAATCATACAATGAAAGTATTCCCAACCCTCATTAACCAGGCCTGCATGACTGCATGCATACAAAATAGAAACAAAGGTGATGTGGTTTGGCTCTATGCCTGCCTCTTGCATTTATTGAAAAATCGAAAGGGCGTCCTCACCATGTCCATGCATTCCATAACTAGAAATCATTGCACTCCATGACACTACGTTTCTTTCAGTCATTTTATCAAAAAAACTTCGTGCAATCTCCACACACCCACATTTGACATACATGTCTATCAAAGCAGCCCCCACAATAACATTAGCTTCGAATCCAGTTTTAACAATGTACAGATGCATCGATTTTCCTTGTTGCAAAGCTGCTACGTGGGTACACGCCAAGAGCACATTTACCATGGTAATTGAGTTAGGCATCACATCTTCCAATTGCATGTCATGAAACAGTGTTAGGGCTTCAGCGGCATGCCCAGTTTGGGCACACGCAGCAATCATTGCACTCCAAGAGACCACATCTTTTTTAGACATTTTGTCGAACAATTGTTGTGCGATTTCCATATAACCACATTTGGCATACATATCTAGTAGGGATTCAGCACAAATGTATCTGATTCAAGTCCCCTTTCAAGGACGAATTCGTGAATCCACTTACCCTGTTGCAGAGCTCCTGAAAGTGCACATGCTTGGAGAGCACTTATTAGGGTGAAAGAATTCAGCTTCATGCCTACTAATTGCATTTCATTAAAGATATTCAAGGCCTCAGTAGCATGCCCACTTTGGTAATACCCAGGAATCATTGCATTCCAAGAGACCTCATTTCGGTGAGACATGTTGTTGAATAATTCTTTTTCAATCTCTAATCTTCCACACTTGGCATACATGGTCACAAGAGAATTATGCACAAAGACATCAGCCTCAAATCCGCTTCTAATTATGCAACTGTGTATCCGCATTCCTTCAAGCAGACCTGCTACTTTGATACAACCCGAGATCTACCTGTATCTGCTTGTATGGGAATTTCAAGGATAAGATTTAAGATAGTTTGGTGAAGAGATAAGAAATACCCAGCTGCAGAAAGGAAGCTGACATCCCCTGAACAGAAATACCTAGCACAGAAAAGTCGCATGTAAAACTAATGGATAAAAAAAATCAATGTTGGATAAAGAGATTAGAAATACTAACTGCAGAAAGGAAACTGACATCTCCTGAACAGAAATACCCAGCACAGAAAAGTCGCAGGTAAAACTAGTGGATAACAAAAATCAATGTTGGATAAAGAGATTAGAAATACTAACTGTAGAACAGAAGATGACAGTCCCCAGAAGTTTGCCACTAAATCTGCATTTTCTGGCAGACCTCAGGGTATGCAGTAGCTGCAACTATTGCATGTCACAGTTAGGATAGAAAGAAACAAGGATTCATTACAAGTTGCAAATACTGGTTGTAGCAGAGTGCTGATATGATTATTAGCGAGTAGTGATTAATTAATGGGAAAATGAGATAAATATCGGTGTTAATAGAGGTCGGTAGGAGCAATGGCAGATTACGTCATATAAATTGTCTGCCTCTTTATGTTTCAGCTCATAATTATATATAGGAGGATCACTCAAGATTCACAGTATAAGATCTGCATCTGTTGACCCGTAAAACGATGTTTTTCACAGTATAGTGCTCTACACTGCAAATTTATTCATCTTTCGGGCCATCAAATTGGTCCTCTAAATCAGAAAATATGTTAACATGTCATATATCTGTATTAATGGAGAAAATTTCATTTTTCTGTTTCATGAGTTAAATTCTGATGACTGAAATGCAATTTTCTTTTTTCCCTTCATGTCAAAAACTACAATTACTTCAAATTAATAATTTGCAAACAATACTCCTATCGGCCTCTCTTTGCACCTTCTGGGGCAACTGCTAGTGGATATTTTGTAACAATTGCTCCAAAAGACGCAAAGAGAGGTCGATAGATTAGTGAAATTGAAAAATATATATGAGATCTATAATCAAACAAATACTATTTGGAGAGGTGTAAAGTAATAATAACTAGTATTTGTTGGGAGAGGTGCAAAGTAATGTTTTGAATGGGGAATATGGAAAACAATAAATAAGTAAAATATATGGAAATTTGAATTTTTATATATATTTTTAAAGAATATAATAGGAGGTTAAATTTAAAAAGAAAGTTACACTAACATAATTGTCCTAGAATAATGGTATAGTAACGATGGTATCCTTTCTCTTCGTGATCCTTTCTCATTCTATGCTTGACTATATGACATTTGAGAAGTGGAGAAAGTACCAAGGTGAGACAAGAATCAACAAATGACAAATATGAAAAGAGAAATTGAAGGAAAGGAAACTCCTTGGACTCAAAAAGCATACAGAATGGATTCATGAACTCCCTCATACATTGGATCAAATAAAAAAATCATGGAGCTCCTTGCCAATAATGAGAAAGGAAATAAATTTGGAAAAAATGAAAAAATGAGAAAGAGATGCTCATTTGAATATAACACTAGGCTCATAAGCATCTCTTGCCAAATTTGGCTACTAGGCTCAGAAGAATTGCTACTCTATGCGAACTTCCATTGAAATTAAAGTATATTTTTTTCATTGTGTAAAGACAATTGATCAAGCAATGGTTAACACCTCTATTTATCAAACGTCTATATTTCTCCAGCAAGTTTCTTGTGCTACAAAGAGGGCTTTGGCGGGTGAATGAGGAAGAGTATTGACTCTCCTGAGTGCTCGATGAATCTTTCAGGTGGGTTGCACCAGGGCATAGACAAGAGGGACCCCAAGTTTTGGTTTATTAATTTGCAAACCCTATTTCCGACAGCTCTGGAGAGGATTTCTGAATATAGAGTGAAACCATAATTGAAAAGCTGAACCAGCTGCATCATATGATCTGCTTCTCTTACCACCCTTTGTCTCTTACCTTAATGTTAATGACAACTTTGTTTCTTGTCAAAAATGAGATATGGAATGATGAGCAAGACACTATTACAATCTTAGTGAAGTTTGGTAATCAATATTTTTGAAGTTATACTTAGTAAAGCAATATATACCATTTTTTAAATTTTGTAATTATCTAAATTTAAAGATTAATTTATATTACTCCAATGCATTAATAAAAATATAACTCCACAAATATTAATAAGCTACTTAATAACTTGACATAAAAACACTTAAATCACTTCGTTTTCCATAAGAGTTATTTTTCCAACAGGTCAAAATTGTCTATTCTCTATGTTTTTTCAAACTTCAAGAATTTGATTAACCTTGACCTTTAAAAACAATAACAATAGTCAAAATTTGTATAACAAATATCAAACTCTAGCTTTTTAATATAATTTTCACATAATAAAAAATAGAATATAAATACACTTTACCCGAGCCCAATTCGATACGTGTCATTACTAGACTAATAAATGAAAAGGCGCTATCACAACTCAACTAAAGTTGGATTCCTCTTACGTCATATTGCTGTTGGCCGGAAAACAGATTCGATTAGATAAAATCTGGAATATCCACAATCCTTTCCTCTTAAATTAGCCCATTAATTATTAGAGGTATACCTTGACTCTCATCATTACGCCGGAGGCGTTTTCCATTGCGGGCTTGGGGTGAGCAAATGTTCACCCCAGCCAATGAAAACACTTCTCCAAACGCGCATGGAACCTATTAAATTTCGCCACGTGTTCAAACAGAAACCATCTTTCAGAATCTCGTCGGCATACAGAATGCGATCCCCGAGCCTGGCCTCTACGTATTTAAGATAGGCGCAACGCCTGATCAAACGTTTGAGAACATATTCCCTTGAGTTAATGACCTCGAATAAATGCTCCGCCGTGGCTCGATCTACCGACCTGCCGGGCCTCCGCCATATTCTAACCTGCATTTTGTCCCTAAAGCTTCCATAAGCGTCCCGCAGTAGGGCTACGAAGACGCTGCCCCAGGCCCCGGCCCCCACGCCTGCGATCCTCAGCACGTCGCCCCGTGATTTTCCGAGCAATTGACGGAGCTCGTCCAGTCTCTCCTCTGCGACGTTATTGTTGGGCTTCCCTGGACCGTCGCTGCCATTGATGCCCTGCTGATGCTCTGTTGCGCCGTTTGTATGTGGAAAATTGAGCTTATCTCTGTTTGTGAAGCCGTTGGAATGAAATTCGTTCGTCATTTCTGGACTGGGATGAGAATTGAACTCGAAATCTGTTGGAGGTAGCCAGGGGAATCGAACATGCGATCGTGCGATCACGGAATCCAGTTGCCGTGAATTTCCTTTTAAGCTCAATTTTGAGAGTGGCGTGGGGAATTGGACTTCAAATCTTGGAGAGTGGCAGGAGAGTGGTTGGAACCTGAAACCTCTGAGTCCCGTCGCTGTCCGTTTTTCGCTCCTCGCTTCTTTTTCCCCTTCGAATGAACGACGGACAGACAGACATGGAAGGAGTCCACCAAGTTTCTCACCGACCCAAACCATAAATGATTTTAGTTTTGGGCTTTTTCATTTTGTCAAGTGGCATTTACCGAGCAGACGTGTATGTGTCATTATTGTTTTTAACGATGTTAAATTAGTTTAACCATAAATTGTAATAACAAGTAAAATGTTAATAGTTTAACCTAATTTAACAATAAATTGTAAAATGTTAATTTAATTACGCCGGAGGCGTTTTCCATTGCGGGCTTGGGATGAGTGGGCTTGGGGTGAGTAAATGTTCACCCCAGCCAATGAAAACACTTCTCCAAACGCGCATGGAACCTATTAAATTTCGTCACGTGTACCGGGTTTTGTAGTAGTTGTTCACGCCGGATGGAGGTTTGCGCACGTCTTGAATTATCTCCGCAACGGCACCGTGTGGCTGCGGGACGTTTGCCTACTGCGTGAGCTCCAAGAGGAGGCTGATTTACCTCTGCGAGGAAAAAATACAACAAATTGAGGAGGCGGAAGAATCGAAGTGGAGTATGCATAGAAGTGCCTCGTCGAGGCGAATCACAAAAAACTCCGCCGCGACGGAGAGGGATCCTGGCAGATCAAGGCCTCGCCACCACCTTGGTGGCTGGGTTTGAGGTGCGATGGCAAAAAAAATACAGGGTTCCGGCACAAACAGGATTTTCAGAGGATCTTTGAATTTGTCACTTTTGTGTTTCGAACCCTGGCTGTTTCGATTCCAAAGATGGTAAGGTGTTTATAATTTAAGATCAATTAGAAAGTCTTAATAGAGCTTAAACTTTGGTAAAGACGTGTAAATATTTTTAAATATTTATATTTATACTATTATATGGAAATTTTGTATGTTTCTATATTATATATTTTAAAACGTATAAATATATAAAATGATATTTTTTATTATTAAAAAAAATATAGTTGCATCTTTCAATTTAAAATTATTATTATTTTTTAATATAAGTTTAATTTAAAATTTATATTTTCTAATTATTTATTTAATAATTATTAAACTCGTGAATTTACCTAGCTTTTACATGGGAAGTGGGAGAGAGAGTTTGTGTAAAGAGAGAATAACTAAACCATCATATTATATAAATTAATAATATGTAGGTATTTTTTTAATTATAATAAAATTCAGTTGTTAAAGACTAATATATAAGGCGTATTTTAATGTTTATAATAAACTTTCTTGCTTAGAGATGTTCTTAAAAGTTTAATAATATTTGTTCTAATATTTAATATTTTTTAATTTAATAATTAAAAAAAAGCAATTATAAATTTAAAAATTTCCAAAATTTTAAAAGTACTCAAAAGAATTGGATTCAACATGTATGATAATTTTTAGAGATCCTCCTTATTTGATTGGATGATTGTATTTTTCATTACATTTATATTTTTTAATTTTTAAGAATATATCATATTTATGTTATGTTTAAAAAAAATGTAAATGTAATGAAAAATATTTATTAGATGTTTGCATATATATTAGATTTTTTAAGTTATGAGAGTTTCAACAAAGTTGAAAGAAGAATATTACATGTATATTTAATGATTTGTTTTTGTAGAGACCAATACCAAGAATATTACATATATATTTAATGATTAGATATTTACGCTGGAGGCGTTTTCTTTGCGGGTTTGGGGTGAGCAAACACTGTTCACCCCAGCCAATGAGAAACAGTTTTCCTATCACGCATGGAACCAATTAAATTTTGCCACGTGTACGGGGTCTGAGCACCGGTTCTGTGCGCGCTCATTAACAGTGATCGATTCGCGGAAGAGGCGCGCTCAAGGCCCCCTGCCATCCTCCTGCGCTCTCTGTTCATTAAGCAAAACGAGAAACTTCCAAGATGTGGATATCATGCCCGGGGGATCCATCAACCTGGGGGACGTTCTGCGCCATGGATGCGATCAAGGCGATCCCGTGTTCAGCAGCCGCAACTGTATTTCCAGTAGGAGCATTGACGACCAGGCACCCAAACTCAGTGGGTGCCTGCAGATCCACATTGTCTATACCCACACCCGCTCTTCCGACAAAGCTGCCACATAGAATCTCAAGGAAGGTCGAAGAGAATCACTATGGGATTCACGAAACGCAACATAAATCCCCTATTTGCGTTAACTCTGCATAAAAGCTCCTGAGGAGCGAATTCTGCTTCCTCGTTGAATTCGATCAGTTGATCTATGGATGTCAGCTTACAGTGGTAAAAGGAACTCCCTACCTTCGATGTGTTAACTAGGAATTATCGCCAGTGGTATCCCAAACACTGCAGAAATTGCGACTTTAATCTGAGTGAGGTACTGATGAGAGCGATGAGGTTCTTTTGTGGAAGACACACAAACCCAGAATGTATTGATCGCGCAACCTTGAAGTACCAAGTGGGACCTTGTGTAAAGAGTGATAGCGGTTTCTGGATGCAAAAGGCGGTTTTCGCACAAGTCATAAGGCAGTGAGCGGTTTCTGTAAAACAAACGTGATACACCCCTGTGCTTGACACATAAGCCTAGGGTGGTTTCGTAAAGTAATGTTGCCGTAGTGTGTTGTTTAATCAAAGACTGCCATTGGGGCAAATTCAGATTTGAATATCGATTTGAATGTTCCTTGAATTAACCTGATAAGAGTTCCGCATTTGAAGATTGAACATTGGCTTTAAATAAAAGGGCATGTTGCGTGCTTATGTGGGTTATCACCACTAAGGAATTGTTGAATTAATAAAATAATCCAGCTTGTTTATTTAAAATTGCCAACTCAGAAGTTAGAAATAGCGTGAGTTTGCCAGACTATCGGGTTGCTTGGAAAATGAAGTTGTTGAGTGCATTTACACACATATTGCGATCCTTACATATCTACCGCTCCGGCGTTCCTTTGCGCCTCTTGGTGCAATTGCTAGTTAGATATTTCTATGGAGGTTATTACGCAGGTGTGGTGCATACTTACTTATGACATGTATCAAACAGTAGCTGAACTTTTTAGCGGACATAAGTTCTTCTTTTAATTCGTTTAATGATTCATTTCTTTTGGATTTACGTTATTTCTCCTCAGTTTAGCAAATGCTCGGCTTTCAGTACTCCGACTGCGAAAACGAGGGTTTTTCTGTTTTTCCTTTCATTTTTTTTGGGCAATTTCAATGCCAATTCATCAAAAATGATTTCAAATCATTATAGAACGGTTTAATTGATTGGTTTCAGACCCTTGAACGATACATATTGGCTCTCTATCAGCTATTTCAAGGAAAAATATAGGTAAATTTCTAAGCATTTCTCGTTATGCGTTATTGTTCTCTGAAACGTAAGAGGAAAAATCGACGGACAATGGAGAAATCAAGGACATACACGATGACTTAAATTCACCCAATATTTTTGTCTCCACATGTCAATATATAATTGGCTAGAAGAGTGATGAGGAAGCTTTCTGATTGGGTAGGGTGAATAGTGTTTGCCCACCCAATCTCATAAAGAGAACGCCACCGACGTAATTAGTCAATCGAAATTGATTAGTGTGCTTTCCTTCTCATGTCCTGTATAATGAAAATACAGAGTTATGTTAGAAAATACAAAAATAAGAGGAAATTTTATATTTTGTTGCCATTGAAGGAGATATATAACTAGCTTTACCATAACAACAATCAGAAAATATAATAATCAAAACAAAAATTGTAATATATCGTTGTATTAAAACAAAATATATAATAAATATAGGTTTAAATTTATTAAATTTGAAAGTATTAAAAAAAAACTTATTAAATTTGAGAAATATTAAAATTTGAGTTAAAAAAAAAAAAAAAAAAAAAAAAACCTAAATATTTTATAAAATTTAAATGTTAAATAGATCTAATGGACCTCGAAGACTTGGAAGTTATAGTTTATTTTTTTATTCATACAAAAAATATTTATAGGGAGCGAGGGAAGCCGATTTCCAGGGGACCAATTTTGAGAAGTATTAAATGTTTGGAAATTAAATTAGGTTGGAATAATCCCAATACAACATTTATTCTCGACAAATCTGCCCCTCCCTATTACATATTTTCTTCTTTTAAACGCTGAAGCGACGTATACCTAATTAGTTGAAGTTTTGACTGGTGTACTTTTCTCCTTGAATCGTTGGCATGCACGCAGCAGCATTTCTCGTTATGCATTATTGTTCCCTGAAACGTAAGATGAGAAATCAACGGACGGTGGAGAAATCAAGGATGTACACGATAATTTAAACTCATCCAATATTTTGTTTCCACATGTCAATATATAATTGGCTAGAAGGGCGATGAGGAAGTTTTTTTATTGGATAGGGTGAACAGTGTTTGCCCACCTAATCTCATAAAGAGAACGCCTCCAGCATAATTATTTTATTATATATATATATATATATATATATATATATATATATATATATATCATTGAGCAAAATTCAATTAGACATGCATGTCTTATGTTTTCATTTAGTGAATTTCATATTTGAGAGATTGATCTATATGGTTATGACCATGAAAAAAGTGTGTACTTCTGTAACAAATTGTTTGCACTTCAGGAGTCATTGTATTTTCTATTTGTAATATCCTTATTTGTATTATGCTTTGGATTAGAGTCACAAATTTTGGATTCAATTTAACTTTCTAATAATATATTTTGTTATGTATTTCCAAAATTCATCTGGCCGAGTTACCATTGACACTTATACCAAAGCCCATTAAAATCAATATGTGCTCATCTTGTTGCATAACAAGGTTAAGGCCAATAACGCAAGAGGTAAATCATAAAATATAAAGAATAGCAGCATTAAGAATAAAATATGTATCATGAGATTAAGCACCTAGAGAAATTTGCCTAAAATCTATTATATTATTCGATGAGTTACCCATTTATACAAGCAAAACAAAGCACGGAAAATAGAATACAACAACCACAACAATTGGATGTTGCACTACACATGGTGTGAGATAGAAAGAACACTAAACTACATGTATGAAGCCCTTCCTCCTCATCATCAAAATATCTATATCCCTCTTCATTTGCAATTGCATCTTGATATTGATGATACTCGGAGACCAAGGCCATCCTTGTAGGGTACCCAAGCTAGTAGTGTAAAACAATAATACATAATAATTACTTATTGAACTAATGTAATAAAGCACTATATCATATAGTACTAATTATGAATCCAGTTTGTTGGATTAGGTTGTGGCTTAACTTAAATTCAGAATTATTTCCCTACTTGATGACTTATCTTAAAGCAAAAGACCAGATATCTTTGAGGTGTGGGTCATGTTAATGCAGCACCACTGGTTCTATGGTAACACAGAGAAGTTGTGATTAGTGGTCGTAGATGTTAATGAGATCTTTGTGGATGAAGTCAAGTGTAAATCCTCAATGACTACAAAATATACACCACTTACTTGCATCGTCATAGGGTTTTTTCCTAGTAAAACTCTTATAGTGTAGAGTTTGGCACCATTTTCAATCAAAAGAGGTTTATCTGACTTAAAAAATAATTTAATATAAAATTCTTATACTATAGATTTTGGCACCATCTTCAATCAAAAGAGATTTATCTGACTTAAAAAATAATTTAATATAAATTTTGAATGTTGATTCACAACACCTACAATTACAAAAGTGATTGAAAAAATTAAAACATAAAGATAATGATATTAATAAGTTAAAGTATTTTATAAAATACATAAATATAATATTTTTATATTTAAAAAACATTTTCTCCACTTTACTGTACTAATAATATTTAGTTATTTAAAAAATATGATATATACATGATGAAAATTGTAATACTGAGTTTCATGATCAAGTTATATATATATTGTGGATTGAAATAATAAAATTGATGTTTGTATTTGTAACTATAACATGAAAAATAAAATACTTAATATAAAAATAATATTAAATTTCAAAAAATGCCAATTCATATAACCATATATATTTAGTTATGACATAGTAAAAGCATGGACTAGATTATTCTAGTAAATTAGGAAAGAAATTAAAGCTCAATACCCAAGGGTTATTTCTTCCCACCAAATGAGTAGTTTTCAAATACATCTCTTAAAATGCATTCTTAATTACACATAACAGAAATTAATGGCGTGCACGTTTAATGTTAGTAGAGAATTAATTAATGTTAGCAGGGAATTAAAAATGATTCAGTAGTATTTCAGGATAAAGGTTAAAATATAAATATCAAAAAAACTTTTTTTTGCAATAATTAACTAAAATGGTAATGTGATATCAATGGTATCGCAGAGTTTGAAATTTAAAATCAAATTATAAAAATAAATAAATAATAACATTAAAACATTATAAAATAAATTTATATAATTTTACAAATTATAATTATATATTAAAAATCAGTTATTTATAACTGTTCAAAGCTGTATTATATGGTATTTTTTTGGGAAAAAAGTATTTTTGCTATTTCATTTGAAAAAAAAAATACAATCATTTAACAACTTTTCCTGCTATTAATACAAAAATAGAAAATTGTTCTTTAATATCTATATATTTATATTTACAAATATTATTCTCTCCACATGGTATAAAGATCTCCACTCTCCACATACTATAAAGAAATTATCCTATAAAGAAATGATAATTTCTTATGAAAAAAAGTAAAAAGTGTGGATATTACGATTGAAAGTTTGTATAAATAAATATTATAGTAGAATTTAAGGATATGTAAGAATACCAGAGGCAGATATAATGAAAACAACATAAAAAAAAGATAATGTATTGAATATTAGTATAAAATAAGATAATAATTGAACACCACAACCAAGATACAATTGGTAAAGAAAGAAATATAGCAAACAGTAAATTAAAATGACAACCACAAGGGAAACTGATATATCCATTCAAGAAATTAGTTACCTAGTAAAAACAATATCAAGTACATAAAATAAGATAATAATCTGAACACCACAACCCATATACCATTCATAAATAAATAAATATAGCAAATAGTAAATTAAAATGACAACCAAAAAGGAAACCGATATATCCATTCAAAAAATTAGCTACCTAGTAAAAATGATATCGAGTACAATCTAATATTTCGCTTCAAATTCAATACAATATGCACAAAATCTTATATTGCAATTCAAAATGAGGCACAGGATCTTATATCGCACTTATGTTAACATAAAATAGAGACAATTCGAAGTTTATTGTGCTAGCTAAAGAGGTTGAATGACTTGAGCATTGTGTGGGAACTATCGGGATCAATCCTCGAGTTCGCTGCTTTGTCGCATGCTCACTCAATTTCACTATTAGGTTAGATGCCATAATCAATGACAACAGATTTACACTAAATAAGGTATCATCCCAAAAATGTAGGGAAGTATTTAGGGATTTCCCGTTAGGTTTTCTATCCTTAGAAAGAAACAAAAGACAGAGACTATTCTAGTTGGGGCAATAGTGTCAACTAGAAAGTATAAAATTGCAGAACCTAGAAAATGCCACTGGCATGGTTAAATAATTGAAACACTTCTTCTGCCAAATACATCTTACATCTCTATCCCACAACATCAAATGCATAGAATCGAGATAGAAGTAAAGCTGTGTCATCCATTCATATTGTAAACAGTAATATGAATCACACTTTGCAAGCCTTATAGATACTTTCTTGTCCCAGGAGTGTTGGCCTCTAAATAGAAAAAAATAAATTAATTAATTAAAAATAATAATAATAATAAAATAAATTAATTAAATAAATTTAAATAATATATATATATATATATATATATATATATATATATATATATATATATATATATATATATATATATATATATATATATATATATATATATATATATATATATATTCCCTTTGCACATTTTACATTTGTTATATCAGATGCTTATACTAACCAAAATGTAAACAAATACTCGCGCTCCATTTTCAATTTTACCCTGCAATACCATTTTCTCAACTCCTCTAATACTCTTGTGCCCTTGAAGTGATAACTTGTGACCAAGTACTGAATCAAATTGCATGATAATGCAATTGTAACCAAACCAGGGCCTTGGATCCCTCTGCAGTTAGGAAATTCCAATGTCTATAACATAGTGCAAGATGCATTAAGACGACATATGTTATCCATGTAAAACATAGGTGAGATAACTTATTACAGCTGACGACAAGAATGCCAAGCCCCTCGTTAGTGAAAAGACATTGGAAGATGTTTAAATACTCTAATGCCCTAAATTCTGACGGGTTCTTCATACAACTGACATCGATGCATGTAACCATGCTCAAATGCCTCAACATTTTGGCACCATTTGCTATAGCAGGCAAGCTTTAACTCATATACATCTGTAAATCAGAGATCCAAAAATTACAGATTAGAACACAATAATAATTGTTGAGAACCCCTTTGAAGATGGTCATGAGCAATCTTTTAGATGTACTCTCTCCAGTGCTTTGTTAGGATACATCAAAATTTCCAAATCCACGTCCTTGACCTTCTTCGCATATTCTAGCGAGAACCCCTTCCATCGCATCCCGCACAAACCAATTGCAGGCAAGCCTTGCCCCTCACTACTGAAGTAATCGAGAGCAAGGCATTTTATATCCTTGCTTTCCATTATACACAACAGAGTCGAGTCCGTCAATATTGAAGCCGACAAGAAAAGCTTCTCAAGGTTTCTACAATTGTGTATAATCACGGTAAGACCAACATCATTCAAAGGTGAAAAACAATTATAATAAACAAATTCTTTCAGCTTCTTGTTTGCAGCAATAATGTTTTCTATAGAATATTAATGATCGCCTTGATTCGTCTCTATTCGCAATACGATCAGAGTGGATAACCCTGATAACTCCCTCGGCATAATTGTTAATTATGCCACCATACAGCAGCGAAAAGAACTCGGTGATCGAGAAGATAAAGAGATATATCGGCGTTTATAGACAGAAAATTGAGATCCTATCTAACCCTCGACGAGAGATTCTCTAACTAATCTTAAATTGTGGGAAACAATCGTAGGAAAATTCACTCGAGAGAATAACGACTTATTAATTATACACGACCTATTAAATAGCCAGTATTTCAAGCAAATTTCCCCGTCGAATCTTAAACGGTAGGAAACAATAGTAGGAAATTTCTCTGGAGAGAATAACAACTTATTATAAAATAACAAGCATGTCAAGTGCAGAGGAGCTCGGTAGCTTAAAAATGTGTGTACACGTGTCATTTGGAGAGAAGAAAGGTAGACAAAAAGGTCAGGGGTATTGATTCAAAAGAAAGGCCTATCGGCCTAATTATGAAAATGTTACGAAGGTTGAATGGTTACATCTAAAACTACTTTTAATGTGAGTTATTGAGGTTTTTTTGTTTCATTTGAATCAAAAAGATACATTTTTATGTTGTTTTGTTTTACATGGCAATCCATTCTATTTAATGGTTTGATATTTTTATGTAATATTGTTCTAAAATTTGTATATTGCTGCCTGAAAATGTATATCTATAATTTTGTCTTGTATATTTTTTCTCACATCAAAAATTTAAATGTTGATTGACTCTAATCTGTAAATATGAACAAAATAAATATATAAAATAAATAATAAATAAAAAATAAAAATAAAATAAAAATGTATATATGATAATTTGTTGCATTCTTTTTTCTATCTTCTGTAATATCTGTGTAGTTCTTTGTAGTATATGTGTTGTTGTTTTGTAGCTTCCCTGTATTTGAATTTTTACTGAATTCATATTTCTATCCTTTTGTAGAAACTGTGTGGCTGATTGTTAATTTCTTTAAAAGGAAATTGCTTCTACTCGAGATGGGTCAAAGAATGGCAGTTCAGTTGAGTTAATGTAATGTTTCTCGAATTTATTATTTGACTCTTAGCCAGTTATTCAATTGTAATGTGCCTTGGCACGAGTAATAATGCTCTTTTTGATAAGTTGTCATCACAATTGTTGAACTCTCTGTAGATATGTTGGAATTGGATATCCTGGAAATATCCTATGATTTCTCGAATTTTGTGTTTCCAGGTATCTAAGTTCAGTACCTCAAGTTTTGTTGAACCTTTAAGCCAATCTATAACACATTTGGAATCCCCCAGGATCAATATATTTCTTATGTTTTTGAGCTTTGCAATCATCATAAGGGTCCATGTTGCAATGAGGTTTGCTTTAATATTTGTGTCAGGACCAATACCAATTTTATAGTGATAAGTTCTATTTTCAACAAGTTTGATCACTCCCCCTCCTCCACATAGATTTTCTTGGGTAGCCCCATCAAAATAACGAATAGGCACATCTGATGTAATCATAAGAAACTGATGTATTCCATGCTTCTTGAAGGGGGATTCTTGTATATAATATCTAAAGTGAGCAACAATCTTGGATGAAATAGAGAGTGGGAAAAGTCTCGTATCTCGAAAGATTATTCCATTCCTGTGTATCCAAATACCCCAGGCAACAAATGTAGTTAGAGGACCAAGGTGTTTAGATTTCTTAATCCAATAGAGGAGTGCATCTTCAAAAGAGGTCCATCTGATGCAAGTAAAGTTGCCCATTGTCAAACCACCCTTTTCCCATATTTCCTATGCAATATGGAAAATTGCAAACAGGGGGTCAACTGTTTCTTCATTCTGTTTGCAAAGCATGCAATAGTTCGGTCTCATAAAACCTTTGTTTTGAAGAATTTCCCAAGATAATATCTTATTATGGAGTATCAACCAAGAGAAACATTTTAGTTTTGTTGGGATGTGCCACTTCCATATGTACTTGTTCCACCACTTCCTATTTTGTTCAATTTTTGTGGATGTTGTAGTTTCATAAGCCAATCTTGTTTTTACTTCCCCAATAGATGAGTCCCGATTCCAAATTAAATGGTCCTTCGAATTACTCAACCTAATACCATTTAAATAAATCTCATAAATGAATTTTGACCATTCCTCGGACAATTCATCTTCCAATACCAGCTTTGAAGAAGTAAGCCAATAATTTTGGGCAGTTCCAGAAGTGTCCCCAGATTTGATGTCTTTAAGATAAAACAATCCTATGTTGGTAATGTGAGAGGATAGTTCAATCAAGAACCTATAGACTCGTGCCCCGCCAATAAAGGGGTCCTTTCCTAAAATAATCTAATTTTCATCCCCTACTTTCCAGGAAATCCAACTGTAGAGGTAAGGAAATGTTGCAATATTAGCCTTCCATACTATAGAGCCTCCCTTGCTTTTTTTATTACAATTTTTTTGATCTAGTCCATCAATGGCTTTTGATGTAGGTACTTTCTTCTAATAGTCTGACTCCATAGTCCCTCTCCAAATAGTGCTCTCCACAGATTTTTAAGTGACAATGCCTTGGCAAAATAGGGAAGGTTTTTGAAACCCCATCCTCCAAGATGTTTGGGAGAAGATAATGTTTTCCAGCTGGCAAGATGAAATCCCTCCTTGGATTTGTTGCTTGTCCATAAAAATATGAACATCAGTTGTCGAATCACATTTAGTGTAGAAGAGGGTATCTTTGCTAGAGATAACCAATATACAGGAATGTTTTCCAACGCAACTTTGACCAGTATCATTCTGCGACCTAATGAAAGCCAATTATAACACTATACATTTATTCTATCCTCAACCTTTCAGATCAACCATTTCCAATATCCCGTATGGTAATCATTGGGTTTCAGAAAACAACCAAGGTATTTGAAACCACATTCTAGAGGTATAGATTGCAGAGGAAGAAGGGATTAGATGGTCGATAAGGTATCATGATTGACATAAAAGTAGTGAAAAGTTGATTTATTCAGGTTTAACTCCATACCAGTGGCATTGCAGAAAATATCGATAACTTTATAAAATGCTTGTGATTCTACAACAGTGCCTATACCCAAAAATAGAACATCATCCACAAACAGTAGAGGTGAGTTATGAAAATTTGGAGAAACTTTTATACCAGTGATATTTCCCTTTTGTTTTTCTTCTAGGAGTAAACGACTGAGACCTTCCATTGTCAATAGAAAAAGAATGGGAGACAGGCATCCTTGTCTGAGACCCCTATAACATGAATTTTTTTTTGAGGGAGAGTCGTTAATTAATATAGAGAAATTTGTTGAAGTCACACATCCCATAATCCAGTTGACAACCTCCAATCCCAGTCCAATCTGATGTAGGACAAGTCTGAGATATGTCCAATTGACTTTATCAAATGATTTGTTTAAATCCATTTTAAGTATCAAAGAATTTTGTTTTATGGTTTCAATAGAATGAAGAGATTCTTGAGTGATCACAATGGCATCATGTACCTGTCTGTCCTTTAGAAAACCAAATTGATTAGGAATAATTTTCTCTGTCAGAAAAACTTGATTGTGTTTGAGATCATTTTATAAATGATTTTGTAAACTAGATTACACAGAGAAATGGGCATGTAGTCTAGGAATGGTTTGGTCTTGGAGGTATTGGGAATCAAAGATGTCGTCTTAAATCTCCCATGTGATCCTATATTCTTCCACCATAGCAAGGATATGTGGTCCCATCATATTATAAAATTAAAGGAATATTTCGACCGTCCATCCATTCGGTCTAGGACTCTTGTCACAAGCAAAGTGTTGAAGGACCTCTTTGATTTCCTCTAGTGTAAAAGGGCTGCCAATCTGGCAAGATTCCTCTTGACTGAAGAAATGTGGGTAATGCTTGATAATTTGTAGTTGATTGTTTATATTAGATGATCTCGGATCTCTAAAGATATATGAGAAGTGAGATGAAGCAACTATCTTCAACTCTTTTGAATTTGTGACCTTCTTTCCATCTAAAGTTTCTAGTTCCTAGATGGCGTTATTATTTCTTTTGTGATTTACATATTTATGAAAAAAATGTGTTGGCATCTCTTTACTTTATCCACGTCACCCTGCTTTTTAGGCGCCACAAGTCGCGCTCCAAATTTAATATATGTTTTTTCCCAGATTCCAACCAACTCATTCTTCTCACCAATACAAACAGAGAGTTTTCTAAGGGGAATCTCTGAGACAAGAAATCATATTTTGTCTCAAAAGTCTACAACTCTTCTTAGAGTTCCAAGTTTTTGGTCTTTTCCCGGGATATAATAGCCTTCTTGAGCACTAAAATTTTCCTAGATAATGAGAGCATATTTGAGATGTTAGTGACATGAATGAATTTTTGCTAGGTGTATCTCACCATACATCTAAGTGACTCCTTTGTCAACCAAGAGTGGTTAAATTTGAAGGGGTAATAGTCTTTTTGACAGTCATATTCCAACTCCAGGAATATAGGCAGGTGGTCAGATATTTTATCTTGTACAATCCTTGATTTTACATGCCCCATATGACTGGCGAGTTGATATACCAAAAAAAATATGTCTAGTCTCTTAGAAATTCCCTCCTTTCCCAGTCTACCATTCCTCCAGGTTGGAGCTAGGGAAATGGGGCTATGTCACGAATTGAATGACCCATCAGCATGGTCGAGAAATAATGGATTAAAGGATCCTGTCGAGTTTTGTTACCCCAAGATTTACCATCAGCGATAATGAAGTTAAGGTCTCTGGTCAAAAGTAAGAGGGATCATCAAGTAAAATGCTTACTTGAACACAATTTCATAATTTATCCCTATCACTGTAAGGTCCATAACAGTTCACAAGAGTGATGGGAAAAGAAAAATCCCTGAAATGACCTTTTAGGATGATGCCAATAATGGATGAGAATGCTTTAAAAGAGGCATGTCTAGGATCCTATAGGGAGAGTACACCTCTAGAAAAACCATTGTATTCCATGGCACATGAATGCTAGTCTGGACAAATCTTCCTGAATGTCTCCCTAACCTTTTCACCTAACACCATGGTTTCTTGCAGTAAGATGATCGAAGGATGATGAAGGTCAAGAAGTCTCTTAAAGGAGGCGATTTTTGAGGTTCCCCCAATCCCATGAATATTAAGAGATAATATAATCAATAAGGATCTGAAGGTGAGGGCAATAATTGACGCATGATAACTATATACGACGTTAATATTAAAAATTTATATCTAAATTATTTTTTAGTAAAATTAAAATGTAGTTATATAAATTTAATTAATAAATAGTTGGTAAATATCTATAAGTATCTATTTATAATAAGCAAGTGCTACATGGTAGCTTATCCATTCATAATAAGCAAGTGTTACATGGTAGCTAGTTCATGTAGCTTATTTAAAATACAGCTAAATTAAAGTAAAAATATTAATTTTAAGTTAGTGTTATGATATAGAATGTTGTCGTTAAGTCTTACTAGCACAACCAATTGAGGATGGGCCTCGTCAGCAAGGCAACCCAGGATCAAACCTCACGGGGGGTGGTTGTGCCCTATGCTAGGGGCAGGAGACATGCTAAAAAATCCAGTTAGCTAAGGGTTTGTGTGGTTGAGGCCGAGTGTGATCCCCGGGTGACATTGACGGCTTAGATGCCCTTGGGTCACGGCTCCTGAATCAACAGGTCAAGCGTGGAGGATCACAGACAACTTGACAAACAAACAAAAAATATTTAGAACTATGTCAATTTAGGTTTTATTGATTGGTAAATTGAGATATTTTGTTAAATGTAATTTCACATTGTCATGGTGGAGATAAGATAATTATATTTATGTCCAACTAATGACCACAAAGTAGGTCAAAGGGACTGTTGAGTACAATGATTTCCATACAATGTTGGAGAACCAAATGGTCTCCTATAAAAATACAACGCATAAATATAAAAGGTACAATGCAAGAACATAAAAATACAATGTATGGAATGTCCTGGCAGAGAAGATCCAGGAGCCAATGGGTCTGCAGATCAGACCCATCTCTCCTAACATTCGAGGTTGAATGAACATTAAAGAAACTCCGCAAATTTTGTTGGCCTGATGAAGGGCCGGTGGAAAGTGCATAATGTCCATTAGATCATTACCTGGGGGAGTTCGCTCACTGCTAAGGTCTAGAGGACCTAGTCTGTCTCCCAGGAAAGAATCTGAGACAGATTTGTTGCTGAAATCTCATGTGGCTAGATGAGGTTCCATGGATCCTCACTGATCTAGAGTTTGAATATGAATTAGTATCAATCGGTCACTTGGTGCCCCTGTTTGAAGGTAGTACCCTGAAAAATGTTGTGATCCTCTGTGTGGGGTTTGGTCTAATGGGAGGCTGAAGAATATGCGCTCGGAACCTAAGAGCCTCCTGCATATATAGGGCCAAACATCTCTAATTAGGATACTAAAAAAATTGGCGAGGGTCTGAGAATCTATGAACAAGCAATGGAACCTTCCTTTGATCTCGTAGTAGACAGGGCATCCAAAAATGAAGAGCACCTCGGTATCCACTTCCTATAAATGACATACCTAGTAGATTCTGTCTGGTCTATCAATTTGGTTTTTTGTCTCTACCCAAATTCTATGAGAACATACTCTGAACTGGCCTAAAGGAAAGTGAAGAGCACGCATCCAGTGATGAAACGTATAATGGGGTCTAACAATGAGCTCGTCTCTCAACTCTAAGAAGTGCTTAGCGTAGAAGCCCATCTTTGGGCGCAACCCTCCCCGAGGATTGAACCAGGTGACCTGGACAAATTTCCTGTAGATGTCCTCCCTGATGATCTTGTTCAACGCATGTCTAGTAGGTAAAAGGTGACTAGGAGCATCTAAGGAATATCAGAATGGAGGAAGACGATCCTGAATTCCCACTTATTTTAAGAGATCTGAAACTCATGTAAACCAACATCTATCCCGAGGGAGTAGAACAAGCAATAGTATGAGAAGAGAAATATACCAAGTAAGGATATCGGTCCCTACTCTTTATCGATTTTGCAAAGCCCCATACACGATGCAATAATGAGACCAAACTAAAGATCATCTCAAGCCAGAAGGTTTGAGCTCCAAACTATGCAAGGACGATGTGTTGAGGTACTGTCTGTTTGCATCTAATGATGCGACGGAGAAGAAGAATTTGGACTCTCTCAATTGAAACCCAATTTGACTCAAGTAAATAAGGTCCCCAAATCTCTGAGCCATATAGAATAGTGGGACGGATCAAGGCGTCCACGAGGCTCATCTTGGACGAGATGTCCTAGAAGTGATGTAAAAAGCATTGTCTCCCTAGAAGGGCTAAGGATCCATATCCTTTGTCAATCTGAGGCTGAAACATTGGTCACAAACTAAAGTGGGGACCCGAGAATTGCACTCCCAAGTAAGTATACATGTTGGTGATCTCAACCTCCTCCCCTCTTAATAGAAAACGAAGGTCTGATTTTTTCTTCACCCCATTGAATATCATAACCTTGGTTTACCCAGGTTGATCGTCAACTGTCGAAGATCGCAAAACATAATGAAGGCATCCAGCTGCCTCTATAATCCTTCTAGAGATGAGGAGAGGAGGACCACGTCATCAATAAAGAGTAGAATAGAAATCAGAACCTATTGAAGATGGCAATCATCGTTGTCCTAGATATGCTGGTGTAGAAATGCCTCAAAATCATCAATATAGATCCAAAATAGGGTAGGAGACAGTGGACAACCCTGTTTAAACCCGATAGTTCTTCGGATGAAATCAAACATCCCATGAGCCATATGAATATGACCAAGGACGGACTAATATAGGGTTGTCAAGATTCCAATATCTCTGAGTCTCTGGAGTAAGGCTTCCCTTGGAATAGAGTTAAAAGCTTTTCGAAAATCTACAAAACAACAACACACTTTCAAAGAGAAGTGTCATGCCTCTTCAATCATTGCGCAAAAGGTGAAGATGTGGTCAATGGTCTAATGAGTTAGTCGAAAAACTGCTTGTCCCCTAGCTCTGAGTTGTCTCTGCTCAGGGTCACTAGAGATCTTCCTATGTATAACAATAGCATACAACTTCGAGAACATGTGGCCCACCATGATCGTTTTGTAGTTACTGAGATTTGAGCTAAAACATAATTTTTGGATTGGATGGATGATGTGGTGTGACCATGCCAATAGAAAACCTTCATGGACTACATGGTTGAAGAGATCAGCCAAGTAGCTAGCCAAAGCACAAAAACCCTGCTTAAAGAACTTTGCCTGGTAGCCTTCCTCATCAGTTTCTTTGTTGTTGTTCATCACCCAAATGGCCTCTCTAATATCTCTGTCTCATAATAGGTAACAGGAAGAGGGTGGAGAGGTAACATGAATTTGGGTCTGCCCTGGAATATCATAAAGGTTGGAATTGTGAGAGAACATGGATCTAGGGTCGAGGTCAGATGGAAGAGGGGAGCATCGGGGAAGGATGGTATGCCAGAATTGTTCAGGGGAGTGGGCAAGGAGAGCAAAAGGTTCCCATATTTTATAAGAGACAAAGAGTCATTTCTTGCGACATAGGAGATGACGATAAGAAGCTTTTAGGTCTGGATATAAGGGTTGAGAGTGAGTGAAATCATATCAGTTTTATAGATGTAGATTCTTGCATTCGTCATTGTACCATTTGTTCATGGGGAAAGATCCAACTTTTAGGGAGATGGAAGTGGAACAAGTGGAGTGGGGGAAGGATTTGAGTGTTACTTCCCAAAAGGCAGATGAAAGACGGGTGTATTTAGTGGAAGCTGAATAAAGCAGGGTGAATTGGGTCTCCTATGGGAGCATCTTGTGTAGGGTAGATAAGAATATGTCAGGGTCGCCTTCTTCAAATCGAAAGGTGGTTCGGGGTGCACCCTTAGGGGAAGGATGGGGTGGAAGGGGAGGGTCAAACCAGAGAGAGAAGGAAAAAAGTGCATGATCAACAAGGGGGATGGGAGACGTTGAGAGATGGCGAATAAAAGGGAGCAAGTTATTGTTGGCGAGAACATAATCAACTACACTCACACCCTTGCCATATGGGCGACATGTGAAAAAGCAAGATTATGGGAAACAGGGGAGACCATCTAAAATAAAAAACTCCTATGATTCCCCAATGCAATAGATACTTACCATAAATTTTAGTGGACCCCAAAGCATCATATAACATCCGGTGAAGCCCTATTGAATCTAGATCTATCCCCTGGGTACAAAACACATCCTCTGATCGATCGTGGAGAGGGATCTGGAGATTTCTATTACGAGCATTGAAGTCACCTAGGAGGATGACTTACCCAACAATAGAGTATTGGATGATGCTGGTGTACAAGTCTATAAAGGGGTCCCCTTTTGAGACATTATGGATGGAAAATGGTGAAGAGGCTGGGCGAAAGTAACAAATTGCAATGTAGATGTCCCTCAAAGGAGATACTTTGATGCTAATTCGAATCCACATAAACTTGGAAAACTCATCTTTCACTACCAAAGATGCCTTGTTCTGGAGTGAGTCACTATCTAAACAAGAAACTCTACCTGATCCTCTGACCCCTCCCAAGCTCCTCGTCTCCTGCCTGCAAACTGAGAACCAATGGTAACCTGCAATATCTGGGAGAGGACGAGCAGGGCTCACATGAGTCTCGGTCACGAAGAGGATGTCCACTAATTTTAGAGCGTCATACAAGAGTCTCGATGATGACCAAAAATATCCATTGTCATTCCAACAATGGATAGAAATGCTTGTACCCTATCGTCTCCCGAAGCGGGCCCGTCATTTGGAACCTCTAATTCGGGGTTCCCACCCAGGTGGGAAGGAGTACCAAATGACTGTCTAGAAATTCCTGATAATTTCCCATTTCCCTGCCTTCCATGTTTCCATAACCTATTCTCTGGATCGTTTAAGTTCCACAACCTGTGCTTGAGTGAGGTCCTCATCCAAGAAAATCTTGTTGGGAAGAGAAAATTACTTCTGCTTAGCCCCAAGGGTGCGGATTCAATTGGGTGCAGTCTGAAACCTAAGGAAGAGAGTGGATTCGAAGCCCATCTAGGATATGTCCAAAGCTATATCGGGGAGGCTAAGGGTATCCTGAATGCCTAGCCCCCCACTTCCATAGGATCCGGAGAGGGGCGAGGTAAGGGGAGACCTGTAACACCCACTTCCCACATATACCCAAGTAACCGGCCAACTGGGGTAAACATGCAACGAGAGGCTACTATAATGAGATTCAACCTCCTAGGTGACCTTAAGGAAGTGGAACCGATAGAAACACGACATACGTACCTTGTACACCAACAATAACACCCCCAGGAGGTAACCCAACCTTTTAAGCTTCTTACCCCTAGGTCACGTTGACCTTTTTACCTCTTTGAGCCATAAATGCAGGCACAAGCTTGCAAGCTAATGTCTAGGAGGCTATAGAAGTAGGCATAACACTACATGCCAACGTCTATGGCCCCAATTCTTCATTTCTGTGCCAACATCCCTAGGATTTGAGCCACCTTTTCAAGCACATAACCCAGTGCTCTGCTCAGAACTTCAAGAAAAGTTCAGAGATGACACATTATAAATCACATCAAAAGAACTCATCTGCACCCCTCCTAGCCATGATAGGCATTTTTTCAAACATGTCACAAACATTAAATATACAGGTATAAACAACAAATATGAGCATATGGGTCTCACACTTGTCTGAGAATCGCTAAGAAACATTCCTCCCTTACATCATTAGCTGTAATACAATCTATCTGACCATAGATACAATGTGCCTTCATTTACAAGTAAAAACATGGACATATCCATACATCATTATTGATAAAATACATGCTTATAACCAACACAATAACAATAAAAATACCATGGATACAATAGCAATAGAATCCACATAATAACCAGTACAATTATACATCAAAAACCAAAGGAATGAGTTTCTCATTAATTAATGTAAAAACCAACCAGAGATGGGACTTCCACGTTCCACCCGACCATAGATTGGCTGAGCCAAATCTCTCTTCAGCCAATCACCCATGTCCGCATGAATGTGGGATTCAAACCGAAGAACGAACCAGGGCATCCCGAGGCTAAACCACCTCAACCTCATCAATATAAATCAAGATTTACCGTGATCTACACCCAATCACTAGGCCAACATAAGCATGGATATATTTGGATTCTCTCCGCCTAAACCGTGAGGAATTTTATTGCCTCTTAGTCTCTCAG
The DNA here is from genome assembly GCA_034641835.2 of Pinus albicaulis. NCBI lineage: Eukaryota > Viridiplantae > Streptophyta > Pinopsida > Pinales > Pinaceae > Pinus > Pinus albicaulis. Next base: position 962,427,962 of record CM076574.1, read on the forward strand.
GCTTTACCGCAACCCACAGTCTGAATCAGGGGTCAATAGTCCCTAAACCAAGACATACTCTCTGGGCTTTACCGTATATCCCAAACCCAGGATTCTTAGGCCTGAAATAGAGAGAAAACCAACTCTCAGGCTTTACTGCAATACAAACCCAGATTATTAGGCCCTAAATCGAGGCAACACAAGAACCAGTTTTGTATCGTATAATTCGGAGATCCACCTCACTCAACTTCGAATCCATCTGGAAATCCAGATAAACCAAACATGACAACTCCACAACACCATGGCTATCAGGAATTGGCAAGGCCAGGATCAAAACACTGTCACACCTAGGAAAATCCATGCCATAACATAAAATAACCACATGTAATACCATGCATACCAAATATAGCAAGGAAAACACACATGCAAATCGATACCTGTAAAGAATCATGTTGTAGTTGTATGATGCCTACTCCTCCTTGCTTGGTTCCTCCTTCTTCCTGCTTTCTTGCCTTTCTTGCTCTAATGCAAAAGTGCTCCAAGAAACTCTAAGTGTCTAAGAGTGAGAGAGAGATATAGAATAATGAGAGAGCTCCATGATGAAGTGACAAAATGTTGAACCAACAAGAAGCTTTCCAACTGATCCTCAAAAGCCTTTTTATTAATGAGGCCTCTATTTTCTTCATTTTCCATTGTTTTTCTTCATTTTCCTCCTCACGTGCAACCTGTGACCTTTCACCTTCATTTTCTCCTATTTTCAATTATTTTCATAAATAAATGCACCAAAATGTCATTTTGCCTTTCCAAAGCCTTTGCCTTTTCCAATTCCTTAGCCATAATAAACCAAATGAACACCCACTAGGATCTTTTGCCCAACATTCAGCTTGGAATAAGTGTCTCATCAACCACAATTATTATTTTTAACTTTCATTACATGGAATTTTCACCAGGGTTGTTACAGAACCCTCCCTCTTGGGGGACACAGTCCTCAGTGTTCAACCACACATGTACCTCAGCAAAACCACTGAAAAGCAAACATATTTCCTATGGAGCTTTATAACTTAGCTCGTTTCAGTGTTTACAATGAATAACCTGCTCAAAAGCAAAATCATCATGACAATCATACCGCGTAATAGAGATTTGTAACACAACTCATTACGGTACTTACAATAACAACCACATATATACATATTCACATTTTCCCAACCGGCAAATAAAAGGATACGATGTTTGCATCTGCAACAAGGGAATCCAGAGGCTCACACCTCCACCCTCAAAGTAATACCAGGATTCACCTCCTTCCCTGAAAGTCCAAAATCCACTGCCAAGTCAAATATGCATCGAGTGTCCAATGTTATAATCCTGCGCCACTATACCCTCAGTGAACAGTTATCGGCTCATTGTTCCAGGGCACACTCCCAATGTACATATGATTCCATTTGGCAATGCTAATGACCAAAACGAATCCATCCCCAACCTTTTCTTCTCCACTACACAGTACCTCTGGCAATCCAGTAATCCCATTTTATGCAGTCACTCACCTTGCAAGTTCCCCAACATCCCTTATCATGGGCGATCCATCCCTTGGCAAGGCTTCCTCGCATCGGGAGATAAAACAACCAAGGCATACACCTAACTCAAAACCATCATACCGGTCATAGCATGCTCATGGAAATAATTGAACATTAGTGGGTACCAGTGTCCCACAATGGCCCTGCTCCTGAAGTGCTTTACCAACATATTTTTGCATGTTCCAATTCCTTTTGCTGACGATGCTAATTCTTGCAGTCATTTCCAATCACCCAACCGCGAATTTCCATGCTTTCCTGTACCAAGCACATAATTTCCATTAGATTCAAAATAAATTGAAATAAATTCAAATCATACCTCATTGGTAGCTCGTCAATAAGGTACACTTTAAGTCATGTTCACTTCCTATCACAACAAGTCAAACTAGTTGTTTGATCAATTCATCATGTATAAACATATCACATCTGGTTAGCTCAAAACACAACCATCATAGATCAAAATCATGAATCGCATGCAATCATCATAAACCATAATCATAATTCACATGTAACCATCACAAGTCAGAACCACATATCACATGCATAATAAAACTGAAATAAAATATATATACTTATCCTTCATCGGCCCTTACTTTTGCCTTTGTTCTTTTGTACCAATACTTGATCGGTTGGCACACTCGGCAAGCACCCAGTGCCTTTGCTTCTCTTCCATCATGTACACATATACATAGGGTGCATCACACACATAAAACCACACACGGCATATAACACCATACAATACATGCACTCACACCGGCATATGACACATACACCTACACTCGGTGTACAATACAACACAATACATACGCCTACATCGACATACAATACATACACATACACTCAATGTACAATACAACAAAATACATATACATATACATAGTACAACATAACGAATACACATGTCACGATACCATGACTACACCATGCACATACATAGTACCACATGCCCGCAACACAACATGTACGACATGCACACAATACCACATGTATACCAGTACCATATGCAAAACATGTACATAGTACCACCTGTACCCAATACTACCTGCACAACATCACATGTACACGGCACCACCTGCACAATGCCAAACGTACACCACACCACATGTACAATGTGTACACAATACCACATGCACAACATGCATACGACACTACATGTACACAACATCACATGCATGACATGTACACGACACCACCTACACCCAACACCACATGTAGAACATGTACATAGCACCACATGTACAATCATGCACACAACACCATATGTACATAGCACCATATGTACAACATGCACACAACACCTTATGTACATAGCACTGCATATACAACACATACATAACACCATACATACACAACACCACATATCCAACATGCGCTCAACACCATATGCACACAACATCGGATATCCAACATTCACACAATACGATATGTACACATCACCACATCTCCAACATGTACATAGCACCATCCATACCTACTACTACATATGCAATATAAACATAGTACTATATATACAACAAGCATACAACATCACACGTGCACAATACTACATATGTTACATGTACACATCACCATAGGTACAATCACTGAATATACAACATGAGAAACATATACACAACAGTAGTAATGCACATCCATAGAGCACACACAGACCCAGAAGCAACCTTGTTTCTAGTGTCTTTCCATATACCGCATACAACATGTACACAGTTTCACTTGTAACCAATACTACCTGCACAACGTGTGCACAACCTCACATGTACACGACACCACCCACACAATGTGTACACAATGCCAAATGTACACTGCATCACATGTACAATGTGTACACAATACCACATGCACACAACATGACATGCACACGACACTACATGTACACAACACCACCTGCACCTAGCACCACATGTACAGTCATGCACACAACACCATATGTACATAAAACCATATGTACAACATGCACACAACACCTTATGTACATAGCACCACATATACAACATCTACATAGCACCATACTTACACAACACCACATATCCAACATGCACACAACACTTCATATCCAACATACGCACAATACGATATGTACACAACACTGCATCTCCAACATGTACATGGTACCATCTATACCTAGCACTACATGTGCAATATACACACAACACTATATATACAACAGGCATACAACATCATATGTACACAATACTACACATGTTACATGTACGCATCACCATAAGTACAATCACTAAATATACAACATGAGAAAAATATACATGATAATAGTATTTCACATCCATAAACCACACACAGACCCCACAAGCAACCTTGATTCTAATGTATTTCCACTATCCATGCCTATCCTAGCATGCCGCATATCGCACTACTTTCACTTCTCTGACGTACCCCTCAACATTACCTGTCCATAACATAAACATAGGCATAGTACAAAGCATATAATATCAAATCATGTCCACATGATACTGACCTCATAGATTTGTTAGGGTTAGTCTTCCAACTTGATTCCTCATAAGACCAAGAACCACTTCATTCCATTCACCTGCATAATAAATCATTCATCCACAAGAATGATCCTTGACAACCCTGTGAGATAGTGACATAGATAGATAGATAAATACATACATATAATCATTAGCATAAAATAATCATGATCCCGTCATACAATGACATGCATACACACATATATACATATAACATTAGTATTAAATAATAATGATCCATGACGACCCTATCAGACACAACATACATACATACATACATGTCTACACATATAAACATCAACATATCGTGATCACAACATAATTTATAAATATCATAAGGTCTAGGTTAGGAGAACTTTGTTTATTGTGCACAACATGCACAACGTTGAGAACAACATTTCCCAACATAGAAAAGGCATCTAACACCTCAGATCCATTTACTTTACCTTTCGTGTTACCTTTCTTGCGATTATTCTGTTGTCGTCCATTTACCTTAATGGACTTAACCAATCCAACTAACTATCATATTCTTACCTTCTACTACCCTTTACTCATGCCTCGAGCTTCATTCGAGCCTTACATTACCTGTTGGATTTCATTCAACTCTTCCCACGCTCCATTAACGCTCCTCTTTCCCAACCAATTCTCAAGAATCTCAAACAAAAGGAAAGAATAAGAAGAATAAAACCAATAGTAATATGACATCGCAACCAAAGTCGCATGATCATGCACCAGACATAAATAAAGCCGCAATAAAGCACAACAAATCACAAAAGACCAAAAGAACAAGACTAACAACAAACACCTTGATTCAATCCCCATGGTTCCCAAGGAAATCTCGACTTGATCCTTCTCCAAAATTTCATGGCAGCCCCCTACCATGAAATCCACTGCATCATGCTGCCATAACCACATAATTGTCAGCGCATAAATAAATAGAACAATATACCAGTTATCTTACCTTGTTGTGCCAAACACATTTCCTTGTAACTGAACACACACACCTCTCAAGGAACTCCAATTCCTTGATGAATCCATCCATAGATGGAAACTAGTTGTTATACATGTCAAATACATGTTCGCGAATATAGCATATATTCACATAATGTCAGACAAAGTCAAGGTTAAGAAGACTTATTGTTTCCATGTAAAGCGCTCATTTGATTGGAATTAGGGTTTCCAAACATATCCCAAGGAATTCTTACCTAATCCCTCTCTTTTACCATTTACCTTGTTGCAATTGAGTCCTACTATGTGTTGTCATATCACCCATCTCTTAGTTATATAAACACATAAACTATTACGTTGTCATGCCAATACCAAGCATGTTGCCTTGCAACTACTCACACATGTCAATCACATGTTCCACATAACTAGACATCATATCTATTAACTAAAATCAACCTCTACCAAGACTAACAATCACGTCATAATCAACTAGTAGTCAAAATCACCATATTACAACTATCACCAACTTATACTGAAGTACACATCAACTATCTCAACACATATGTGTTAATACAACCATATTAAAACAAGATCATTACTTCATGTGATCTTATAGACACATACTCATATCACGGAATTAAACAAACATTCAAACAACAAATAGATGACATAATAGACACCAAACATTCAAACACCAAATAGACAACATGAGCAAACTCATACCTCAATGTATCTCAGGGGGGGCTATCTTGTTTTTACAATCAGTCTAGATTAGCATGATATAACTTCACAACATATCAAATCAAACATAAATAAGATCATAATATCCATAGTAACTAGTTGGCATGTATACATCATAAGCTCATAAACATTTGTCGTTCATGTGTAAGAATCACGAATGCACAGTCAACCTAGATTAGTATGACATAATAACACAAATAAGTCAGCTCAGACCTGAATGTCACAACCCTAACCATCAACCTAAGCCAATCCCATCTAGCATTATACATATAACATCAATATATTAATGCTATGACCCTAATCATCAAGTTAACTAACATATAACAACAATAAGTTAACACATAACATGCTCATCGACAACATATAACATAATCATCGAGCTAGCTACAAGTTAAAGTATACCATGCTTATCAACAAAATATAACATAATCATTGAGCTAACTACAAGTTAACATATAATATATTCAACAACAACATATAACATAGACATCAAGTTAATACCATGCTTGATTAAGCAATGCATGTACATATGATCACACTAATTAATTAACATCCATCATGTATGTAACCATAAAATCAATAGAATGAAAGGCATACACACAACCATAATGCATATGACTACGCTGATTAACTAACATTTATCACATATATAACCATAACAATAATAGAATGACAAACATATAAGTAGCCCTAATGCTTACAACAACCATGAATCACAGACTTGCATGCCAAGCATACAAACTTGTATGACGATCTGCTCTTACCCCAAAGTCCATTGTTGCAACGTCACTTTAATGATCTGCATCTCCTACTCTATCTCAGCCAACACATTAGCATCACAACATACCAATATCACCATGATGACCTAATTGCATACAATGACCTTATGCACAACAACCTGAACCAAACCAATGCAAACTTGACCATATGCACCCACTTGACATGTGTAACTAGTCATGAATGACTAATGCATGTTCAACATATGGCATCACACAAGCAAGCATACGTGGATAACACCGAAGCATGACCAATATGTAACCCTAGCATAAGCAAGCGTTGCATGTGCAATATGTAACAATATGCAAGCAAGTGTGCAAGACCAATACACAAGCATGAGAAACACATAACCAACCATACACTCATGGCAACATGTTGACAACAACACCATCAACACTTCCATGGAAAAACCATTGCCACCATGGGCAACACAACATGGATGCAACAAGAACATACACCAAAGGTATGAGAAACACATATGCAACTAATAGAAAAACATGACCAACACATCGCCCTTCCAGTCCAAGGGTTGAACCATACTCTGATACCACTCCGTAACACCCTCTTCCCACATATACCCAAGTAACCGACCAACCGGGGTAAACATGCGACGAGAGACTACTATAATTAGATTCAGCCTCCTCGGTGACGTTAAGGAAATAGAACCGACAGGAACACAACATACACACCTTGTACAACAACAATAACACCCCCAGGAGGTAACAAAACATTTCAGGCCTCTTACCCATGGGTCACAATGACCTTTTGGCCTCTTTTAACCATAGACGTAGACACATACTTGCAAGCCAGCATCCACGGCCCCAATTCCTCATTTATGTGCCAGCGTTCCAGAGATTTGAGCCACCTTTTCAGGCCCAAAACCCAGTGCTCTACCCAGAACTTCATGAAAAGTTAAGAGATGATAAATAACAACAGGACAATGATACAGAAGCAATCACATCAACAAGAACTTATCTGGACCCCTCCTATCCATGACATGCATTTTGTCAAACATGTCACAAACATGAAAGCTAAAGGTATAAACAACAGATCTGAGCACAGGGGTCTCATACTTATCTGAGAATAGTTATGAAGCACTGATCGCTTACATCATTAGCTGCAATACAATATATTTTACCATAGATAAAATGTGCATTCATTTACAAGTAAAAACATGGATAGATCCATACATTATCACTGATAAAATACATGCTTATAACCAGCATAATAATAAAAAAAATACAATGGATACAACAACAATATAATCCACATAATAACCAGTACAATTATACATCAAATACCAAAGGAATGAGCTTCTCATTAATGAATGTAAAAACCAATCGAAGATGGGACTTCCACGTTCCACTCGACCATATATTGGCTAGGCCAAATCTCTTTTCAGCCAATCACCCCCGTGCCATATTCCAAGCATGAATGTGGGACTTGAACCGAAAGAAACAACTAGGGAATCATGAGGCTAAACCACCTCACCCTTGTCAATAGAATCAAGCTTTACAGTGATCTACATCCAATCACTAGGCCAACATAAGTATGGATATCAGTGGATTCTCTCTGTCTAAACCATGAGGAATTTTTTTGTCTCCTAGTCTCTCAAGATTTACAACAACCCACAGTTCAAATCAGAGGTCACTAGGCCCTAAACTAAGACATACTCTCCAGGCTTTACCGTATATCCCAAACCTAGGATTTCTAGGCCTGAAATGGAGAGAAAACCACCTCTCAGGCTTTACCGTAATCCAAACCTAGATTACTAGGCCCTAAACTGAGGCAACACAAGAAACAATTTTGTATCATATCATTCAGAAATCCACCTCACTCAGCTTCGAATCCATCTAAAAATCCAGCTAAACCAAACATGATAACTCCACAACACCATGGCTATCCGGAAATGACAAGGCTCTGTTGAAAACACTGTCACACCTGGAAAAACCCATGTCATGACAGAAAAGAACCACATGAAATACCATGCATGCCAAATCTAGCAAGGAAACACACACATGCAAATCGATACCCGCAAAGAGATCTGTTGTAGCTGCCTGATTCCTACTCCTCCTGATTGCTTCCTCCTTCTTCCTGCTTTCTTGCCCTTATTGCTCCAATGCCAAAGTGCTGCAAGAAACTCTAAGTGTCCAAGAGTGAGAGAGATAGAGATAAAATAATGAGAGTGCTCCATAATGAACTGACAAAAGGTTGAACCAACAAGAAGCTTGCCAAATGATCCTTATAAGCCTTTTTATTAATGAGGCCTATATTTTCCTCATTTTCCAGTAATTTTCCTTCATTTTCCTCCTCACATACAACCTGTGACCTTTCACCTTCCTTTTCTCCTATTTTCCATTATTTTTCATAAATAAATGTGCCAAAAATTCCATTTTGCCTTTCCAAATCCTTCGCCTTTGCCAATTTCCTTAGCCATAATAAACCAAACGAACATCCACTAGGATATTTTGCCCAAAATTCAACTTGGAATAAGTGTGCCATCAACCGTGGTTATTATTTTTAACTTCTATTACATGGAGTTTTCACTAGGGCTGTTACAAGACCTCTCACCTTGAGATTCAATTCTCTTGCCCGTATAGTGTGTTCTTCCACGAGTTTTGCTTGCACCACCTCCTCAATTGTTGCAAGAGGGGTAGGAGTTTTATCCTTTTCTTGAACCACCTGTGCCCAAGAATTGATGTGTGTCTTAGTTTATTTTTTGAAGGTGGCCTGTTGGGATCATATTTTTTCCTGCTTGGTTTTAAGGTCAAGAATTTATGCACGCAATGTATCATTTGGAGGATGGTATTTTCATGTTATTCACTTTCATTTAATATCTTCTCAAGGTATAAATTACCCCCTTCCACCTCCACAAATCTAGTAGGGAGGGTGTGTATTTCTAAACGAAGCTTGTTGTTTCCAGTTTCCCAAAATTCCATTTTTTGTAGCATTTATTTTACTTGGCCTGTCCAGAATGATAAATCTGACTCCATGGATTTTTCATGGACCACATTTTCAAGTTATACCCCTTGACCATCAACCACTATTACTGCAAGTTCAAGCAAAGTTGGGGGCTTTGACAAGATTTCAAGGAATTGGTGGACGCCCATGTCTAAGTCCATCATAGGTCCTGTAAAAATACTGCAAAGATAGGAAGTGTTACTTTAGTTGTTATACAAATGATTTGTGGTATTTGCCAAACACTTAGCATGCATCCCAAAAACAAGATTCAACTCTCTTCCTTTCCTGTTATGCGCCTTTGTTGTTGTTGTTCATGGTATTTATCAGCGGATCACTTCCCTGTAATAAGTATGTTATAATCATTGTATTTAAAAAAACAATAGATAAGGGCAAAGAAGAAGCATGAAGCATGAGACAATTTTCTGTTGTATTGAAAAAAAATCAACCAATGATGCATTCAATTTTGTTTCTTCTTGTTTTTTAGTTGTTGTCTCCACAAGCAATGTGCACTATGAGTGGAACCTTCTCTTTAGTGAACTCAGGAGAGTTGAGAGATTATGTTGTCTAATACGATGAAAACTATAGAGTGGCTCCACTTGCAACTTCAATGGAATCTTCCAGCTAGTTTTCCTCAACACCAAGGCCAATGCATATGCCCTGCCCATTCAGATGGGTTGCCACTTAAATGTAGAAACTATTGGAGTTCCCATGTTTTGGCAAGTTTGGCAATACCAAAAGATGAGACAACATCAAAACCACTTTAGACCTCAGGATCTAGCCCTCCTGGGTCCAGAGAGGGATCTCTCTATATAGGAAAAGGTGTATGTCTTTGAAGTTCAGTTTTAAGGTTTTAGGCTAGTTATAGGCACAAGGCGTGTTTTGTTTGTTTGTTTGTTTGGTTGTTGGGAAAAAAGGAAAGGAAGGGTTCAATATAAGACAAGGATAAGCAAAGAGGATTTTAGGCAAAGGAGAGGTAATTCGGAGAACACTCGAGACCATTGGGCAATGGAGTCAGGAAAGGGTTTACTTGTTATTCAGTCTTCAAGGCTTTCAATTGGGCTAGTCATCTAAAGCATATGATCTTAAAGATGATAGTGTGATATGAAATGATGAGGAAAGAAGGTGAATGACAAGGAAACCTCCAAGGTGACCACTTAGGATTCAGATCTAGGGACAGGACATGCCATTAGACACCTATGATCCACCTCCTAAAAGGTTAACTCTTCAGACAAAGGAAACATTAAAGATTTAAACACAAAGGTGAAAACCTGAGATCAGAGAAAGGCTTTGAACTTTCAATGCTTCGGCATCCAACTTAAGGGAACTTAGAAGGGTTCAATTGATCGAAAAAGACCCTAGTGAGACAGAATCAACATTCTAAACTCCCAGTATCCCAATTCTTTCAATTAAAACCCAACAAGAACATCTAAGAACAGACACATTAATTCATACATCAGCTAGTATTAAATATTAGCTACTACACTGGTTGAATTGTCTTGAATCAGTACTCAGATAACACGATTAGTAGAAAACATCAAAGGTAAGGAGAGCAGAAGAATTAGGGTACCATGCAAGGGTATATCCTAAGCCAGATTTCTGATGCTTACCAGAGAAATGAAATGTAATGAATTACAGAAGGAAAATAGAGACAAAGGCAGAAAACATCACCGCTGCTTTAAATCAGGATCCAAAGAAATGTGCTTGTCATATTAAAGAGCAACACCAATCATGTACAACATTGTCCAACATCTTGATATTCAGTATGAAAACATCTTCCTCAGCCTATCTTACAACTTTACACAGAGAACTATATCTCAAGAGAAACAACTTACAATTCACAGATATCCAATCAACAACCTTTACAATGTATTTTCTCATGAGTTTTATAGCTGAAAGAGAGGCAGAGGAGGTAGTTGAAAAACTAATGAAACATTAAAACAGAGTAGAAGAAGAGGGCTGGAGGCCCATTCTGTCTTAATATCTATGCATTGATTTTTGGTACTCTTTGGATGAAAGAGTGGTCTTCGACGGGTTGATATTTACTCCAAGTATGTCCTTTGATGTACTTTCGGCTGTAGTACTCTGCAGTACTCTGGTGAATAAACAAAAAGGCAGATAAATGACTTCAGGTCTGCCATTTTGCATAACAAATGCTCTGGTAGCATTAGGACCTTTCTGTCAGGGTAGAAATCTTCTAAGGAACACAGTATAGAATGAAAACAGTATGGGTATTTCGTCCTTTCTCATGATGGAAACTTCTGCTGATGTGAAAAACTGCTAATATTGTCTTCTTTGCATTAGGCCTCATTAGGCCTTCTGTGTTAATCACACTATATTCAATCTGGTACATTTTCCCTTTGAACAGTTAATTAAGGCTTAAAATCATCAATAATGGGAATTAGAACTTTTTAATCCTGTAATGATACTCTTTGCCGCTTCATGACTGTCTCTGTCTGTGATAATGGAACTTTAATGATGCTGGAGAGATTTTACAGAGTTAAACTCTGTTCTTTAATGAAAAAATCCACTCTAAACACCCTCCCAGGCATTTCTCTGTAATATCAGGCTATGAAAATGGCCTTTTTTGCACTCTATGTCACTATAACAGTGACTACGAGCAATGGCGGTTTTCACCGCCTGTAACCCTGCAAAAAGACATAAACGATGTTAAGAAATCCATGCGGTGGGAGGATGGATGCAGTGGAGGGCTGTGAGAATGGCAACGCAACAGAGGTGAATGCTGTGGATGCAATGAAAAATGGTGAAAAACGCAGTGTAATGGTGAAAAAATGGTCTGGTGGAAGTTTGGTGGAGGAATGCATGTGGACCATTCGATCAGATCTGGGGGCGATGATCGACGGTGGGGTTTAAATAATGGAATGACTTTAAAAGGTTGGACGTTATGAGATGAACCTTAATGTAAAACATTAAAATCTTAATGTTATAACTCCAAAGTCTAATGCTGGGCGGAAGAAATCATTTTCAATGTAAATCATGAAAATTCGACCTTTGAGCGAAATACAAAGGGAATGGGTGAAAATTCAATGAAAAACATATGAAATGGGTCTGAATGGTGGGACTCGGTCATGGGCGGAGGGCGATTTGATTAGGACCGTCAGATCTCAGGAGGAGATCGACGGTTGTGATTATCCGATGGAATGCTTATGGTAGCGCGATGAAAAATCTGAATGGGGTGCGAGATGCATTGTGGGCCGTTGATCTGTACAAATCAATGGTCGGGATCTGTTAATGGACTTTGGGGCATAGAAGTGGGGAAGTGGTTTTAAGAATGAAAACCGTTGTTTTCGCACGACGAAAAGGGAGGAAGGATGTTTTCACTTTTCGAACGCGATATGGGTCTCTGGCTGACACGTGGCTTTCAGAAACTGCCCATATCGCGTAAATTCTAACTGTTAAAGCTCGAACCCGAAAACAACGCGATATTGATTCAGGTCGTTGGATCTGGGACTGCGAGATCCGACGGTGATGGAGGAGCGCGATACGAGGAAAGTGCATGGTTAGTAAGGTGGGGTCAAGCGGACGGTGGTTTCATTGTGGGCCGTCCGATCTAGGCGATGGATGTCTGAGATCTACAGAGGAAAAACACAGGCGGAGGATGTGGTTAGTTGGCGGGAGAAATATGAGCCGTTAGATCCAAAAGATTGGACGGCAGAGATTAAAAGAGGAGGCGAAGGCCAAATGGCTAAGGGAATGAGCGGGAGTAATCCTGGCTGTTGGATCAAAGGAATGAACGGTCGAGATCTAATTGGAACCGGAGGAGGTAGGGGCCAAATCTCCGATGGGTGATGAAGCGATTGCATCTGGACCGTTGGATCGGTGATAGATCAACGGCTGCGATTGGATCGGAGGGTGACCAATTGGGGACACAGGGCGGAGTGAGGGCAAATCCTGGCTGTTGGTTCTTGTGGATTCAATGGCCAGGATTGCATCGGAGGATCACCATCGGGGGAACAAGAATGGCGCAACAAGAATTTCCGAGGGTGCGAGATTGCGATGGTCGTCTGATTTAAAAGTGAATCGACGGTGGAAATGGCCATTGGAGGGTTTACACAGGAGTGTCACGGGCGCATTGAATCATGCGTGGAACCGTTAGATCTATTCAGATCAACGGTGGGGATTGCTCTCGGGACCCATAGAACAACATCTTCATCGCATCGGAGATTTTTGTTTACAAAGGAAAAAGCGCTCCGCTCCAACTCTTCGATGCGATAAGCGCTTTATGGCTTAGCACTTGGTCTTAGCGCTTGGGCTCATGGAGGGGAAGTGGTTGGGGGATGGACGAAAGGGGATAAGCCTGTTAAAAGGTAAAACATGGGTTTTTTGGCCTAAAAACAGAGTTTTTAAGGCTGAACAGAGGTTTTCGGTAGAGGGAAAAATGGATTTTAAAGCCAAACAAAGGGTGTTTGTGAGGTTAAAAGGGAAGATGGAATGATCTAGTAGGTTTAGGAATGGATTTTGGGGGTTAAAAGGGGAAACTTTGAAAAATGGGAAAAAGTCTAAAATGGAAAATTTGCAGGGATACAAAGGGAAAATCAAGGCCTTTTCTGAGCATCATTTTTTCACAGTCAATGAGGCTTTTTGGATGGAAATAGTAGGGAAGATTTTTTTCAAAGACAAAGGACACACAGAGGCTTCAAGGATGAGAGATTTTCATAGGAAATGTATCTATTGAAGGCTCAAAAACAATTTAGCCACCTGTTTGCTTGACAAAAAATTCATAGGTGGCTAACAATGGCTCCACATGGGGATGTCATCTTCTTGAAAGTGTCAAGAATTCAGAAATGATCTTTGGAGTAGGCCAGATGCCTGATCTTTGAAACATCTTTCTTCTTTGATTCAGCTGTTGCAAACATGATGGATATTAATCAGTAGAAAACATTCCCCAAACAATCTACCTACCCATCCTACAATCCTAACATTTTTTCTTCAAGGTGCATTTGAATTTGCAGACCTTCTTCATCATTTTTTGTTGAAAGCAGAAAACAAACTAGTCTAATTATACCCTTATTACTCCATGAGACCAGATTAGACTGTTGGCCTCATAGTTTCTCTACCTAATCTAATATCTGCTAGGATTAAACTGTTTAGCAGATTTCTTTCTCACATTCTACAACAGAAATTGAAAAACAGTCAAACTAGGATGAGTCAGTCTAGTTTGTTGTGGATCCAAGGCATAAAAGAACTGCTCATGGACTGAAATTGCAGAAACTTGAAAACAAAATTTCGAAGGCTTGGAATCTTGAAACTTTTGAAGCATCCTTCTTTTCTTTGTGACTCAAGTTTTGAGCTTGTTAGAGTCACTTTATGCTTCTCTTCAGCTCTGGTTTTGGGCTTGTTAGAGCTGATCTCTTTTCTTCTTTGCTGGTTCAAATTTTGGGCATATTAGAACCAGCTTCTTTAATTCCTTTGGCTCAGGTTTTGATCATGTTAGAGCCAATCTTTTGCACTTCCGAGGTTCAAGTTTTGAGCATGTCTGAACCTCTCTTTCTCTCTTTTTTGAAAAATTTTCTCTTTTTCTTTGAAGACAAAACACAGCAATGGTATTTACAATGGAAATGAAAACTGTAAATCTGAAATCAGCAGTAGTAATGCTTGAGCATCCTGCCATTGACAAGACCCCCAAACAGATCTGTACCATCAAGCTCTTGCAGAAAAAAGGCATTTGGACCAACAGTGGCTTGGATGATGTAAGGACCCTGCCACAAACTGTCAAATTTGCCATGCTTTCCTTTGTCTTCTCTCCTAGAGTCCCACTTTAGAACTTTATCTCCAATTTTGAAGTCACAAGCCTTTGTTCTCTTATCAAATAACTTCTTTATATTTTCCTGAACTTTCAGAGCTCTGTTATAGACTTCTTCTCTTGTTTTTTGGAGATGAATTGTTTGATTTATCCTCCTTACCATGATGTCCTCTTCTGTCTGAATCTCTGGGACTAGTTTAATCACTGGTACCCCATGGCTGGTAGGAAACACTGCCTCTGTTCCATAAACAAGCTGATATGGTGACATGCCAATGGATTTCTTTGTTTTTAGCCTGTCAGCCCACAAAGCATGCACTAAATTGTTATGCCATGACTTCTTATTCTCTTCAAGCAGTTTTTTGATGATGGTCACCAAGCTCTTGTTTGATGATTCAACTAACTCATTACCTTGTGGGTAATAAGCAGTTGAATGACTGAGTGCTATCTAATACCTGTGACAAAAATCAATCATTTTCTTGGATCCAAAAGCAGCAACATTATCAGTGATTATCTTTCTTGGGCAGCCAAATCTAGAGAGGATGTTGTCTTCTAGGAAATTAATGATAACAGAATCTATGGCATTCCTAGAAGGTATGGCCTCAATCCACTTTGTGAAATAGTCTGTGGCTGTAAGGATCCACTTTTGTTGTGCAGAAGAAGCAGGGTGTATTTCTCCTATGAAATCTAGGCCCCATTGTTGGAAGGGAGCCTCAACGGTAATGGGTTGTAATGGTAAAGGGAGGAGCTTTCTTTTGCCCTCAAAAATCTAGCACTTATGGCAGGCAATTATCATTTTATGGATGTCATTGAAAAGTGTAGGCCAGTAATAGCCAACTCTGAGTATTTTGTTAGCAGTGGCTTTCCAGTTTAAATGGCCTCCACACTCTCCTACATGGAACTCCTATTTAATCCTCTCTACTTCAGTTTCAGGCAAACATTTAAGAAATAGACCATTTGCATTTTTCCAGTATAAACATTCATTCAGTATGCAATAGTTTCTAGCTTTCAACTTTAAGAATCTGGCCTTAGTCTTTGATAAATCAGGAGGGGCATTCAGGTTTGTGAGCAAGGATATCAGAATACCAAGGAGAGTTTTGAAATTGTTCCTCAACAGTAGTATCAGGCAATCCTTCATGTTCATCCAGGGCATCTACCATGTTTATGTCAAGGGCCTACAAGTTAGATTCAGCCATTAGTTGAGCTAAGCCCTGACCTTTGATTAGTTTTGTGGGTTTTATTTCCAGGTCATACTCCAATATTACAACAATCCATTTGCCCCTCTTTCCATCTGGATCTTGGGACAAAATTTCTTTAACCACTATGTTAGGCACGTAGGCAATGACATGAGAATGCAATATATACACCCTAAAGTCTTTCAAGGCATTTACCAAGGCATAGTCTTGTTTTTCCATTGTGTTATATTTCAAGGGTGCATCCCTCAGAGCCTTGCTGAAGAAAGCGATATGTTGTTCCATTCCCTCTAGATTTTTTTGCAGTAGAACTGCAGCCACTGTATGCTCGGAGGCAAAAGAAAATATCAGGAAATATTTTTTGAAATCTGGGCTAATTAGGACAGGTACTCGGGTGAGTGCAAGTTTCACTAATTCAAAAGATTTTTTGGCCTTTACAGTCCACTTAACCCCTACACCTTTTTTCAACATGTTTGTCATATTCCTGAGGTGTTCAGGTAAGTTGGGAATAAACCTCCTTAAGAAGTTAATTTTCCCAATAAAGGACTGTAACTCTTTTATGTTTCTGGGGTGGGTAATCTGAAGTATTCCCCCAACTCTTTGCGGATCTATCTTAATTCCCTTCTTTGATATAATATGGCCAAGAAGCTTACCTTCTTGAAGCCCAAACACAGTGTTCTTGGGATTTAAAGACAGGCCGAACCTTCTACATTTTTCAAAAACTCTTCTCAGATGTTTTAGGTGCTCCTCATCAGTCTTGGAATAGACTATTATGTCATCTAGATAGATGACAATGAAGTGCCCTATTTCCTCCAAAAAGGCTATGTCCATTGCTCGTTGGAAGGTCGCACCAGCGTTCATCAGTCCAAAAGGCATTTTTACGTACATAAAAGTGCCTCATGGAGTGGTAAAAGCGGTCTTGATTTGGTCTTCTGGTAGTACTAAAACTTGGTTATAGCCTGAAAAACCGCCTAACAGGGAGATCCTTTTTTAGCTTACTACCCTCTGTAGGATGTGTTCCATCTTTGGTAAGGGGTAATTGTCTTTAAGTGAGGCTCTGTTAAGGTTCCTGAAATTGATGCATAGTCTGATCTCATTTGTTTTCTTTCTCATAGCCACAAGGTTGGAAACCCAATCAGAGAACCTCATAGGCACTATGATTCCTGCCTCGTACATCTTTTTGATTTCCTTTTCAACTAGAGGCAGTTGCTTCGGGTTAATTCTATGAAGTTTCTGTTTGAAGGGTTTTTGGTTCTATTTCAAAGGTATTTTGTGCTGTATAATGTTTGTGTCGTAGGCCTTTAAGTCCTCGTAGCTCTAGGCAAACACATCGATGAAATATTTAAATAAGTCAATATATTTCTTTTTCATTTCTGCGGGAAGGACTTAGCCAGTTTAATCATCTTAGGCTTATCTTCAGTGCCTATGTTGCATTCCTCGACATCTGAGTCTGAGTGTTCTATAGTGGGTTTTTTCGCTACATCGTCGAAATAAAAAAGGTCCTCTAAAGGTGCCAGTCCTCGGGGTATATTATTATCTTTTGAATGCAACACCTCTATTTCCTCTTTTCCTGCGTTCTTATATTCTTCGGTTGGATTTCCAATTTGTTCAGTTAACGTGTTATTTCTACGCTATGGGGTGTTTTATCTTCGTCGGGGGGCTCTTCACTCAGGCAGTTATCATTGGATTTAGAGTCTGAATCAGAGAATTCAAACTCGTTCCTGCCAATTATGAAATCCTCTATCTACTTGTCGCCCTCAAAGACCTGCCAATATTTCTCATTATCAGGCACTGTAGGTTTGTATTTTTTCCAAATGATGATTTGTTTGTCGCTAGGAGACTTATGATATGAACTAGCTATGCAGGCTAATCCATTCGCGATGATGTTCTGACTCCTAGGAAGAAACATCAGTTCGTATTCCACAAAGGTTTTCAGTAAATCCATAGCATCATTCCTATACGCTCACAATCTAGGGTGTTTAGCTGTATACTGTCCGTTCTCTTGTTTTATGATTAACTCAGAGTCTCTGTGCACATCTATCCTTCGGACTCCTAGTTTTTTCAATAGATTCAAGCCTAGGATGAGGGCCTCGTGCTCTGCTATATTGTTTGTACATTTGAAGTTCAGATTGAAAGCATGTCTCTCAGCATAGTCACTCTCTGTGTTATGTAACCACACTCCCGCTCCTGCAGTCTTTCTAGTGCAAGAACCATCGAAATTCATTGTCCATAAGGGATCATTTTCAGGTTTATCATCATTTTCCTCCCTAACGTTGGTTTCATTGTTATGTTGTAATATGGGGTCTGCATCATGGTGTGGAGGGTTTTGTTCTTCGTGACGTGTATGGAGTTCAGAGAGATGACTAATTGGCTGTTTGCATTCTGTTTCTTGTTCACTCTGAGTTTCTGTTTTAGTGCACTGTCCCATGGTTTCTTCTTCGTTTTCTTCTAAGTCTAGAGTGGCCATTCTGTTAAAGTCTAGGGGCTCTACTCTATTGTCAGCATCTCTGTCTTCTGGCTTTGGCTCATCTATGGATTCATCGTTGCAAAGGATAAAGGAGTCCAGATCTATGTGTACAGAGTCCAAAGGTGAATTTTCAGGCTTTTCAGGGCTGCTAACCATGAACTTCATTTGTGCCTCTCTATACAATCTCTGAAGCTGGCTAAAGACAGGGATTGTGGCATACGAGCCATCCATCTGCATTGTGCCTTGCAGCTTGGCTCCCAATGACCTCGATAACAACATGCCATAATTAGGTGGCACATCTTCCACTACCACATCCATAACCATACATTTTTCTGGAATCTGGGTCAGGTTCACACATAGATCTTTGATTAGGCCAAGGCATTTTACTCCGCTAGAGTCAAATGAATACAAATCTTTATAAGGACGAGTTATCTCTAGGCCTAACCTCTCCATAACTACCTTAAGCATTAGGTTGTGTGAAGCCCCAGAGTCATGCATTGTGTTGTGAAGGATCTTATCATGGATGTTGAGGCTGATATAAAAAGGAGGTACTACCCCTTCCTGAAATTTCCCTTCTATTTTTGGACCAAACATAAGGGTTGGCTGGTCATCACTTAGATTCACAGTGTCACTATTTTCACCTAGATTTAACGCTTTCAAAATTTGGCCTTTATATACATCCTAAGTGGCCAGCTCAAAGAGTGGGACAGAGATTTTAATTTTAGCAATCTCACTCTCCAAATTGAAGGGAGACTGACTCTTTGTAAGACTCAACTCTGTTTTGTTAGCCACTACTTTAGTGGCAGAATTAGTGTGCTGATTCTCACTATGTACAGTGCTTGCAACTGTTTTAGCAGGAGCATTAGCTGCAGTGCTAGTGCTACTAGTTTGTTGGCTTTGTTTATCAATATTTTGGCTGTCTTTCCCTTTGTTCTTCCGAGAACTCTCAGCTGCTGATTTGCTACTTTCAACAGTCACCTTAGAAGTTTTCTCAGGCCTTTTCTTAATGGTAATCTCAGAAGCTTTGGGTTTGGAAGTGTCTAAGCTCTTTTTGCTTCTAAGTTCATACTGTTCTCTGACCTGCATGATGGCATTTTCAAATCCCAGCCTGTAATCCTCAGATTATAACCTTTCCTCATCCCAATATGAGTGTGAGGTTTGATTATCTTTTGTGGAACAGTTCTGGATTGAGTTGTCTATTTCCAACATGTTTATTGTGGTTCCCTCAGACTCTTCTATTATCCCCTCATCCTCATGAAGGAAGTTCTCTTGAAATGGGGGTATGACATGTTGATCAGAGTCTCTCTGTCTGTTAGGAGAGTTTTTTCTCCTAAAGTTCTGGTTCTGGTTATGGTTTTGGTTTCTGTTCTGATTACTAACTGTGACAACCATTTTCCCATCATTTTCTCTAGCCTTTCCACGTTTTTGGCTAGACTGTCATACTTAGGATCAGATGTGGAAGCTGATGTGTCATCCCTATATGTTACCCTTTTCTCAGCCCTCATTCTGGCTTTCTTCTCAATCAGGTTAGCCTCTACACTCACTGCTCCTTTTCTCATATCTTCCAATGTGTTGTAGTCTCTCTCCCTAAGCTGGTAGGCCATGTCAGCATAAAGGCCTTCAGGATATTTCACTAAAGCCATACCTTGGGGAGGTTTCATATGTGGAGGAAGAGCGTTGTAAACACTGTTAAACCTTGTAGAAGAGTCATGGACACTCTCTCCTACATTTATTTTAAGATTCTTGTAGTCTGCTAAGATTTGGAGAGGGTTGGTCTTAACTTCCCATTTGTTTATGAAGGATTGATATAAAGAGGGAAGATCATGGATACTATTAGGAGGTCGGCCTTTAAACCACTTCTTCACATCTCCTCCTAAAATCTGGGCAAAGATTCTAATCTTGACTGTCTCATCATCTATCTCCATATAGTCAAAGGAATATTCCATCCTATCTACATGGTGTTGAGTTGTGGTAGACTCTTTTGCAGTGAAATGTGGGATTTTTGATTGATAATCGTTGGGAAAAGGAACTAGGGGTTGTGGTAACACCAGTGGTGCATACCAGGCTGCCATGATGATGTTATGAGGGAGTATGGGATTGGCTTGAGCAGCAGGTATGTGGATGACAGGAATAATAGGACCAGCAACACTCTGTTGAGCTGATTTAGGATGACAGAGCCCCAAGTTTTGAATGAAATGAATATCCAAAGGTGTAGATGGAGGGGTCTCTCTATCCCTAATATGTTGACCACTGTGAGATGGTGAACTAGAAAGCTCAAGGTCTGACTGGTCTAGAGCACTGAATGACCTAGTTCTTGGTAAACTGCTTTGTAAGTCTAAGTCAAAATGAGTGTCTGATAGCGCTGTAAAGTTTTCTGGTGTAGAGTTAGCTCTATGGATGTGTCTGGAAATAGTTGGCTTTCTAGGTGTAGGAGATTTCCTGAGGATGTTCTCAGGGTTGTCAAATATTTCAGGTGGGTTTGGGTTAGGATAAGCTCTTGTATGAATGGTTCTTGAAGCTAGTATGCTGTCTTCAAACAAAGCATCTTAACCCTACTTGTTACTTCTAATATGGCTGATGTTGTAATGAAGGTTGGTCTCCCAGTGGAGTCTTATGAAACCAGGATAATCAGCAGGTCTACTGATCATTAGTGGAGTCTTTACTCATTAAGGAACTATGGAGTCGCCAGGTGGAAGGTTTGGAATGTCTCAAGAAGGTATATTGTCCACCACAATGATTAACCACCAAAATAAGGCTACTATGGTCTTCTTTGAGTCTTAGGAGTGTTTAAAGGTGTGTTTTACTCAAATTCCCCAGTGGAGTCGCCATTATGTTGGAGTTCCCATGTTTTGGAAAGTTTGGCAATACCAAAAGATGAGGCAACATCATAACCACTTTAGACCTCAGGATCTAGCCCTCCTGGGTCCAAAGAGGGATCTCTCTATATAGGCAAAGGTGTATGTCTTTGAATTTAAATTTTAAGGTTTTAGGTTAGTTATAGGCACAAGGTGTGTTTTGTTTGTTTGTTTGTTTGGTTGTTGGGAAAAAGGAAAGGAAGGGTTCAATATAAGACAAGGATGAGAAAAGAAGATTTTAGGCAAAGGAGAGGTAATTCGGAGAACACTCGAGACTATTTGGCAATGGAGTCAGGAAAGGGTTTACTTGCTATTCAGTCTTCAAGGCTTTCAATTGGGCTAGTCATCTAAAGCATAGGATCTTAAAGATGATAGTGTGATATGAAATGATGAGGAAAGAAGGTGAATGACAAGGAAACATCCAAGGTGACCACTTAGGATTCGGATCTAGGGACAGGACATGCCAGTAGACACCTATGATCCACCTCCTAAAAGGTTAACTCTTCAGACAAAGGAAACATTAAAGATTTAAACACAAAGGTGAAAACCTGAGATCAAAGAAAGGCTTTGAACTTTCAATGTTTCGGCATCCAACTTAAGGGAACTTAGAAGGGTTCAATTGATCGAAAAAGACCCTAGTGAGACAGAATCAACATTCTAAACTCCCAGTATCCCAATTATTTCAATTAAAACCCAACAAGAACATCTAAGAACAGACTCATTAATTCATACATCAGCTAGCAGTAAATATTAGCTACTAAGCTGGTTGAATTGTCTTGAATCAGTACTCAGATAACACGATCAGTAGAAAAAATCAAAGGTAAGGAGAGCAGAAGCATTAGGGTACGATGCAAGGGTATATCCTAAGCCAGATTTCTGATGCTTATTAGAGAAATGAAATGTAATGAATTACAGAAGGAAAACAGAGACAAAGGAAGAAAACATCACCGCTGCTTTAAATCATGATCCAAAGAAATGTGCTTGTCATATTAAAGAGCAACACCAGTCATGTACAACATTGTCCAACAGCTTGATATTCATTCTGAAAACATCTTCCTCAGCCTATCTTACAACTTTACACATAGAACTATATCTCAAGAGAAACAACTTACAATTCACAGATATTCGATCAACAACCTTTACAATGTATTTTCTCATGAGTTTTATAGCTGAAAGAGAGGCAGAGGAGGTAGTTGAAAAACTAAATGAAACATTAAAACAGAGTAGAAGAAGAGGGCTCGAGGCCCATTCTGTCTTAATATCTATGCATTGATTTTTGGTACTCTTTTGATGAAAGAGTGGTCTTCGACGGGCTGATATTTACTCCAGGTATATCATTTGATGTACTTTCAGCTGTAGTACTCTGCAGTACTCTGGTGAATAAAAAAAAAGGCAAATAAATGAATTCAGGTCTGCCATATTGCATAATAAATGCTCTGGTAGCATTAGGACCTTTCTGTCAGGGTAGAAATCTTCTCAGGAACACGAAATGGAATAAAAATAGTATGGGTACTTTTTCCTTTCTCGGGAGGGAAAATTCTGCTGATGTGAAACACTTATGATATTTTTTTCTGTGCGTTAGGCCTCATAGGCATTCTATGTTAATCATAAGGTCTTCAATCTGGTACATTTTCCTTTTTAACAGTTAATTAAAGCTTAAAATCTTCAATTAGAGGCTTTAGACTCTCTGATCTTTCACTGATACTCTTCCTGCTTCATTACTATCTATGTCTGTGAAATTTGAGCTTTAATGGCACTGGAGAGGTTTAGCGGGGTTGAACACTGTCCCTTTAATGAAAAATTATGTTCTAACACCTTCCCAGGCATTCCTCTATAATCTCAGGCTCTGAAAATGCTTCCTCTGTGCTACTGTGTCACTAACAGTGACTGTGTAGAGCAGAACGGTTTTCACCGTCTATATTCCCTGCAAAAACACACAAAAATGTTAAGAAACCCATGTGGGATGATGGTGGATGTAGTGGAAGGCTATGAGAATGGCAGCGCAATAGAGATGAAAACGGTGGATGCAAAGGAAAACTGTGGAAAAATGCAGTGTAATGGTGAAAAATGCAGCTGATGGAGGTTTGGTGGAGAAATGCATGTGGACTGTCCGATCATATCTGGAGGCGATGACTGACGGTGAAGATTAGATAATGGAATGACTTTAGAAAATTGGGAAAAATGCAATAAAATTTAACGTAAAACACTAAAGTTCTAATGTTAGGCGGAACGATAAAACCTTTCAATGTAAAACATTACAATTTCAATGTGGGCGGAGGAAATGGTTTTTCAATGAAAATCATGGAGTTTGGACCTTTGAATGAAATGCAAAGGAAACACATGAAAATGCAATGAAATAGGCATGAATGGTGGGACCCGATCATGGGCGGAGGGCGATTGAATATGGACCATCCGATCCCAGGAGGAGATTGACGGTTGGGATGATGCGATGCAATGTTGGGGTCGCGCGATGAAAAAAATGTGAATGGAGTGTGAGATGCAACGAGGGTCGTTGATCTATACAGATCAACAGTCAACATCTGTAGATATAATTTTGGAGGCGGGAAGTTGGGAAGTGGTTTTTTGGACAAAACCGCTATTTTCACGTGGTGAAAAGGGAGGGAGGCTATTTTCACTTTTTGAACGCGATGTAGGTCTCCGGCTGACACGTGGCATTTGGCAACCTCCCATATCACATAGATCTGAGCTGTTAAACCTCAGACATAACACAAACATGATATTGATTCAGGCTATTGGATCTGGGACTGCGAGATCCGACGGTGATGGAGGAGCACGATAGGAGGAAAGTGCATGGTCAGTAAGGTGGGGTCTAGCAGACGTGGTTTCATTGTGGGTCG
Source organism: Pinus albicaulis (assembly GCA_034641835.2). NCBI lineage: Eukaryota > Viridiplantae > Streptophyta > Pinopsida > Pinales > Pinaceae > Pinus > Pinus albicaulis. The sequence continues at coordinate 962,452,553 of CM076574.1, forward strand.
TCTGATCTATGCGATTGACGGTTGAGATATATAGAGGAGAAGAAATAGTGATGGGGCTAGTTAGTGGTCGAAAGTAATCTGGGTCATCAAATCAAATAGAATGAACAGTCAGGATCTAATCGGACCCAGAGGAGGCAGGGGCCAAATCTCCGATGGGCGATGAAGCGATTTCATCTGGACCGTTGGATCGGCAACAGATCAACGGTTGCGATTAGATCGGAAGGTGACCAATTGGGGACATAGGGCAGAGTGAGGGAAAATCCTGGCTATTGGTTCTTGTGGATTCAACGGCTACGATTTCATCGGAGCGTCACCATCAGGGGAACAAGAATGGCGCAACAGCAATTTCCGATGGTGCGAGATTGCGATGGCCGTCGGATTTTAAAGTGAATCTACGGTGAAGAGGGCCATCAGAGCGTTTACAAAGGAGTGTTAGGGGCACGATGAAATAGGTTGTGGGCTATTAGATCTATTAAAATCAACGGTGGATATCACTCCAAAGGCCGACAGACCGAATACACCATCGCATCAGAACTTTTAACTTTTCAAAGAAAATGTGCTTCGCTTCAACCTTCTGATGCAATAAGCACTTTATGCCTTAGCACTTGGTTTTAGTGCTTGGGTTTATGGAGGGGAAGTGGTTAGGGGTTGGCCGAAAGGGGCTAAGCCTGTATATGATAAAACATGGGTTTTTTAGCTTAGAAACAGAGTTTTTAAGGCTGAACAGAGGTTTTCGGTAGAGGGAAAAATGGATTTTTAGGCCAAAAAAAGGGTATTTGTGAGGTTAAAATGGGAGATGGAATGATTTAGTAGGCTTAGGAAGGGATTTTGTGGGTTAAAGGGGAAACTTTGAAAATGGGAAAAAGGCTAAAATGGGGAAATTTGCAGGGATACAAAGGGCAATCAAGGCTTTTCTGACCATTATTTTTTACAGAAAGTGAGTTTTTTTGGAAGGAAATAGAAGTGAATATTTTTTCAAAGGAAAAGGACACACAGAGGCTTTAAGGATGAGATATTTTCATAGAAAATGTATCTCTTGAAGGCTCGAAAAAAATTTAGCCACCTGTTTTCTTGACAAAAAATTCATAGGTGGTAACGGGGCTCTAATGCATATCGCGTTCAAAAAGCTAAAACTACCCATCTGCCTTTCTGATGCGCAAAAACACTGGTTTCTTGAGCCAAAACCACCCTTCCCATTTACATTGCGTTTTATCACGTTCAACCTCTGCCGTTGATCTCTGCATATCAACGATCCCAGTTTAATATCGTTTTTTAGTTCGTCGCCCTCCGCCATCCTCCAAGGGACTCCATCGATTAACTACAGTCGTTGATCTCTGAGGCCGATCTCATCTGATGGCCCAGAATCCCTCAAGAAACCCCAAATTTCCTCTGTGCCTTTTTCATTGCCAACAAAGGTTTTTAACCCATTTTCTTTATAATTTCCACATTTCATTATAAATTTCGTTCCTCTGCTTTATACAACCCGAATCAATTCCGACCGTCGATCTTTGTAGATCAATGGCCCTGACTTAAATCTCCCCACCCTTTGTTCCAAACTGGCTCTATTTGACCCCTCGCAATCAATCTCCACCGTTGGATGCTTTCATCCAATGGCCGCGACCTAACTTCGACCTCTGAAGCAGTCTAAACCCAAATAACACAGGATTTCTTAACTTTTTCTTGGTTTATGTAGCTTTTAACAGTTTTCAATTGATTTAAAAGAAATATTAAAGGTTGGGGATGACGATACCTCAGGAATTTATTCTTTGTAGGAGATTGCTCTGCGGGTTTTCTCGTCAAATATTATCAGTGTCTCATGAGCACTGATACCATTATGAACCCTCTACGCACCTGCACATCAACAAGACACAACAAAGATTAATTAAAACAAAGAGTATCAGTGTGAAAGGATCCAACCATAGCAGAAATGAAGGATCAAAGATGGTTTACACAGTTTGAGGGATTATGGCCTAAATCTATAATCAAAAGCCTAATACATTAAATTAAACATAGTTGAAGAACAAAGAACAGGAAATTAGGCCGAATTAAGCCTAACACACAAAATTAAAGCAAATTAACAGTGTTTAAAGGAAGACAATCAGATCTATCAATCCGAGAAAGCCTCCACTGCCACATTAGAGGCTAATTGAATCCTCTCAGCTACCAAAGCCCACCTGTAGCCTCAAATCATTCAAAAGAGGCCGAGTTATTACCAGAACAGAGGGTATTAGCATAAAGATAGCTCAACAGTTATTCCAACCCAAAGAGACTTATTGCAAAATATCAACAAATTTATTACAAAGATGACACAGAGCCTTAAAGTCAACAAAATCTCCCCAACGATCCTAATACTTAATGCAAGCCAATTAATATAGAGAAATATCTGTAATCTTCTCCATTGAGCCTCCTCAAAGGCCAAGAAGCATTAAAATATATTAATTGAGCCTGTAGATCTTTCTCTCATTCCACCTCCTCATTTTCCTATAAAATCTTCTTGAGGAGCTGATTGTAAAGGGTTGGTTGATCACTAGTTGTAATACTGAAACTCTCTAAAATAATACATAGTCTATTGAAGTTGAAGAAGAAATTGAAGTCTTGGAAGCCCTGATGATGTTGTTGCATGCTTGTTCTTGAGAAGGCTCTATCATTGGATCCATGAGCTTGGCTATTGGTGAAGTATTTTTAACTGTTTAATGTTTTCTCCTGTTTTCATTTTGTTCCATAATTTATTACTACATTAGGATGAAATTTTTAGGCTAAGAAATGACTCTTGGAAGCACCTTAGACCTGTTTATCCTTCACTGTTCTATGTTTTCTTCTGGTAAGGTATTTTAGAGTCTTTAATCTCTCTCTTTATTCCTCATGCTTGTTTATTTCTCTAATAGTTCGAATAGTTGCTTTCAACATGATTTATGGTTTTCCCTGCATGTCTGCTGCCACTTAAAGGCTGTTATTGAAGTCTCCCTTTGAAGTATATTTGTTTATAGTGAGCCAAGGAGGTCTGTTCTGATCATGCCCTTTGTCCTTGCTTGAACAGTTGTCTTAAAGGTCTTTATAGTTGTGACCATAGATGTATTTAGGTGTTCCCTCTTCTATGACCATAATTATCAGTGAATCTTTTATGTTTTCTAAGTCATTTGAAATAAAATCTTTGAGGAAATAGGGTGTTCCCCAAATCTTAGATTTCATTTTAAAAGTTGTTTTGAAGTCATTATTTTCTTAAAGTGTGGTTTGTAGAATTCATGGTTAGCCCTGTCTATCAAATAACTCTTTATTGTTCAAGTTATGCTTTCAAATTCCCTTTGTTGAGAATTAAACTTCTCTTTTCTAAACCATTAAAGTCCATTTCATTCGTAAACTAAAGGATCCTGTGGCCAAGTTAGATTTTCCCTTTGATATCCCATATCCATTGATAAGTTTGCCATAACCTCTTTTTGACTTCGTTGCCCAACAAAACTTACATTTGCCTTTTCTATCTATCTTTCCTAGACCTTTTATGTTCTGCTGTATCAATTCAACCAAACAAACAAACAAACAATTGCGCTTAATAACTAGTCTAAAACCAATATTCAAAGCACACAAGATAAACTTTTGCAAAAGACAAATAATTTGAGAGATCCCTCTCTAAGAGTAGGAGGACTAGATCCTGTAACTCTAAAGATTGGTTCTGATGTTGCCTTGTCTTTTGATTTACCAAACTATCAAAACACGGGAGACCAACATAATGGAGATCAAGGTGGGACACTGAGTAAAATATTTAAAACAAAACACTCCTTGTCTAGTATAACATAAGTAGCCTTCTTCAAGAACTACCTAAAAAATGGTAATTATGATAGGACTTATTTGAATCAGTGACAAACTAAGTAACCCTTAGGATTCTCATAGAACCTTATCAAACCTTGAAGGAATCAGTTATCAAGCCATAAGAGTGAACTTTGTAGGTTATTGACACCTTAGCTAAGTGTTAAAATCAGATTTAGGACACTCTCTTAACCCATAGGATTAAAAAAATTAGAAAAACCCAAAAAACATTTCAGTTTGGCTTCATAATAAACATGGTGGTGGAACCATTCGATATTTTACCTTCATAGAAGCTACATAGTTTCCACTTGGTGACTCCACTAGCCCCAATAAGCCTATTACTCATATAGGTCTTTAGATCTCTTTAGAACTGTGTTAACCAGCCTTGAATAAGTTTAGAAGCCTAGTCCCATACTAGATAAGACATCGTGAGAGGTAAAACTCCCAAAAACAGTCCCTAAAACCTTAACCTCTCTCATTTTTGAAAAACAGTTTGGCTTCAAATAGGATCAACACTAGATCCCATCCAGACCCAAATCCTCCTTTAATCATTGACAATCCAGAGAGAATTATGTGGCAGACTTCTAAGTCTAGAAAATCAGTTGCTAATAGGAGCCTCTTAAGAACAAAATATGTCCATGAAAACCTTGTTGTATTAAAGGATTCACACTTTGATTTACATCGTAAAAAGAACATCTTTAGAACTAGATCTCAAGGTGATTTAAACCAAATTGATCTTGACATTACAGATTTGAAACAAAGCTTCAGTAGAGAAGCCTCACCTTATACTCCTCCTGATTCCTAGCTTCTTCATCACTTTAGCTTTTTTCATAACAAATCTGCTCAAAATCAGCTTGCTGGCCCAAGTGTTTCTTCCACTCCAATCCATACTACCACTGTGAAAAAAACTCCTGTTTAGCCTACTTTCACTTTGTTAGGGTCCCTTTATTTGGCTGATTGGCAAGCCAAATGACAGTGTAACATCAAACCAATCTTTGGAGCCCAAGGACCTAGCCTTCCTGGACTCAGAGAGGGCTCTCTCTATTTGTGTAAGGGATATCTGTGTGTTTGCTTACTGTGTTCTTGATATTAGGCTAGTTATGAAGTAGGTTTTTAGTTTTGGTTTTTATACACTACAAGAAAAAAGCACATTGGTGAGGGTCATGCTTGTGACGGACCTTTAAGGTCCGTCACCAATGTCACATATGGTGACGGTCCTTAAAAAACCGCCACTGTAAGTGCATATAGTGATGGTCCTTTATGGTCCGTCACCAAAGACATTTTCAATGACACTTTTGGTGAGGGTCGTTAAAGGCCCATCACTAATTCTCTCTTTGGTGACACTTCTAGTGACAAACTTTTAATGACCCTCACCAATGCTCTTTTTATTACTTTTAGTGACGATCAAAAAATGTCTGTCATCATTGATCATTAAAAAACCATCACTGTAAGTGTATATAGTGATGGTCCTTTACGGTCCGTCACCAAAGAAATTTTCAATGACACTTTTGGTGAGGGTCGTTAAAGGCCCATCACTAATTATCTCTTTGGTGACACTTCTAGTGACGAACTTTTAATGACCCTCACCAATACTCTTTTTGTTACTTTTGGTGACGGTCAAAAAATGTCCATCGTCATTGATCATTCCAATGATTTTTTGATGATGTTATGTGCCTGTTAATATATTTTTTGTCAAAAGATAACAATTTAATACCATTATTGTGGATTATTTTTTATAATATTTCCAAGGCCATAGTCATTAGGGTCAATCAATTTTTTAAGAAATAATTAGTGTGTATCATTTCCCTCAAGTAATGACTAGTCGAATAGAGATTTCCTATGAGTCGACACATGATTCATATATATTAAGTTTATTATCTAGAAAAATCCATTTAGATAAAGTTCCACTATTGTGTGTAGGAAATATATTATTAAATACATAATCAAGCTCTGGCATTTCTATTAATGAGAAAGACCTTTTGATCCTCAACAATCTGGGCACACCTAAAATTAATGCTTTGGCACACACTAACATTTCCCAGCACCCCACATGTCTTGGAACATCTTTGTACCTAGAACATCTTGTGATGACACTGATGCCCAAGCACATGGTGGCATGCGCTAGCACAACATGGAACTATCCTAGCATGTGTTGGCATGCTGCATATAGTCCCTAGCAATGCCCTAGAATGCCTTGGTTGAATGCATTGACATACATTAGCACTTGGCACACAATACCACATGGCATGTATTGGGACCTATTATTATTGTGCCTAGCATGCCCCTTTTCAAAAAGATAAAGTCCTGACTTATTAACCCTCTTATTGGTTCTTCCTTTTGTTTCCTTGACACATATTGACATACCTTGGCACCCTGGTCACATCTTTAGCACCTAGCATGTATTGGCATATCTTGGCACTATTAATTGGCATATGATATAATTAGCACACCCTGGAACTCCCAAGCAGACTTTGGGAATTCTTGGCATGCCTTTATATTCCATAGCACGCCTTACCAATGCTTAGCATACCTTGTCATTCTCTCCTTGGCATGACAACTAACACTCATTAACACTAGTCTCTGGCAATACACGTTCCTCATATTCATTAACTTCCATGAATTTTTACCTAGTGCTCCCTTAATGTTTTTTCCTAGTACTCCTTAACACTCATCAACATGCATTACCACTCTCTAGCACACCTTAGCACTCTTCAACATTCACTTCCATTTCATAACATGCATAACATTAGTCCCTGACGCATATTGGCACTTGGCACATGTTGGCGCTTGGAAAGTCTTAGCATGTATGGAATACGTTGAGATGCCTTAGTGTGATTTGGCATGGTTTAATATTAAATTTATTTGTCATGATCAATTGTTGGAAAGTAGATGAGAAGCAAAAAAGGAATAATTTGCACTTAGAATGCACTAAGACTTCGCGCTTGGCACCTATTTCCGCTTAGTGTTGGTGGGCCTTGCATGCCCCTCTTGGAAAAGGTAAATTGATGCCTTATTAACCCTCTTATGTGTTAATTTCCTTGTAGTTTAACTTTTTTCCCCATTTTGTTGTCTTGACAGTCCCTAACATGCATTGACACACCCTTGCACATCTTGGCATGCCTTATCACTTGGCACATCTTAGCATGTTTGACATGTATTCCCACTATCTGGCACATCAAGGGGGTGAAGAGAGATGTAGTCCTAAAGTAGGCCGAGTACGAGGGCCGAGTAAGGGTTGCTAAAGGGAGGTCATGATCATCCTCCAAGAGCAAGATCATCATGTGAGGGTTCAAAAGAATGTTGCATACCTTAATGGTTGGTTTGCACTAGGAAGTAGGATGGCATATTGTTGCTTCTCTTCTGGCATATCAAGCTTAAGGTAGGTTTCTCATGAGAATCTGGGCATGTGATTTCAATGGTGTCTTTGTGTGAAGGCCACATCAAATTCTGAAATGTTGAAATTTGCAATAAGAAACAGTGAGATTGGAAACCAGAAAGGACAAAAAAAAAATTCACCCACGCTAGTGAGGAATTTTGATGCACTAGGAGTGAGGAATGTGGGGCGTCTAAATTATTTTTCCCTTAAATAAATTGGACAATAAATTGTAATTTCATCTCATAACAGCTTGTGTCAGTTAATTAAGTCATGGATGACCAAGTTAGCTCGAAAATTCGAGTTTGAGGGTCTAATATGAGGCATGTAGAAGGATTACAATATTTTTTGGGGTCTAAGTGAAGTTGATGCATTAGTGGAGTGCAAGTGTAATTAACTCAATTAAACGAGTTAAAAAATCAATTTAAATAGTTATAGCGAGTGATGAGCTAGTGAGAGAGGTCAGTGAATTAAATTAGATTTAATTCAGTAGGTGATCAATCGGATACACGATGTTCACTATTAATAGTTGCATGCATGTCATTTGAGGAATACTAGTTGAGACATAGGTTAAAGGGAACATGACTATCTGGTTTATTCGAGAGAAATTTTCCCATGTGCAATTGCAAACTCATTGGGATGCCATGATGGATTGCGCAATCAAGGAAGACTTATTTTCCTAATTAATAAGAGTTAATTCCCTAGGAATTGCATGAGCAAGGCAAGAAATTTGAAGTATAAGGATGAGAATTGGCTAAGTACTAGATCTATTTTTCCTAGATCAACGGAGACGATTTCTGAGGAATTCTTTAGAGAATCTCATGAGAGATTAAGCATTGTATTGTTTCATGATTCATTGACTTAATACACAATAGAGATAGAGGGGTTTTGATTAGTTGCTTTCCCAAATACATCATGTTGTTGTGTGATTGATAATTTATTTCTCTTAATTATATATGATTGTGCGATTGTGTTTTGTTTAACGTAAATTGTAGGAAGGATTAGGTATCTTGTTTTAGTAAATCACAAGGTCGGATTGAATCTCGTTGGTTATATTTTCTACATGGTATTAGGAGAGAATTTTTTGGGCGATCGGGTTTGTAGAGAATATTTGAATATTTTGGTGTAAAATTTTAAAAAACAAATAGAATATTTGGATTCCTTGCGAAAATCTACCCAAATAGATCGGTCAAATCGAGGAGCTCGGATGAGAGATATCATCGATTTAAAATCAACTCTTTTTTAGAAACTTTTTGCAACTTCGGGACAATTACCTTGTGCGCGAGTCGAGAAGACCTATATGCACTTGAGGTCATAGGATGCATGCAAATATTTGAGGAGAAAGGCAAAAAGTTAGAGACTTGGTGGTTTAGAGGGAGCATAAATTACCTCTCATGCATCCTCATGAGAAGCGGTCTCGGAAGTTTGTGGAGCAGCTACCACGATTGGAGTAGAGAGGAGACCAAGTGGAAGGCCGTCCACTCCAGCGAGAGACCTCCATGAGGGAAATTTCGAGCCGGATGGGAAGAGGGAATAGCCATACCTCGAGGTGTAGGTGGGGTTGTGTGGCCATAATCCCAAGATAGAAAATTTGGGCAAGGTCCATTGAGATGGCATGTATCATGGATCGAACACCGCTACGAGAGCCCATAGTACGAGCGGTAGTAGGAAGGATCGGTTAGATTGATGTAGTCGAGATGTCGATGAACGGAAATCATGGTGACGGATGTCAAATGCGGAGCACAAATAGGTTAGAAATAGTTCGAGGGCACGGATGTAGATCGGCGGCCGATGCGGAGAGAATCTAGTACTAGACGGGTGCGATGGCTAGCGACGGTCGATTTCCGATGACGGATGCCTCTTTGATTCATTTGTTCGAGCTATTCGGTTTTAGGATTTGCAGGTGCAACACTAGAGAAGTGTAGCATGAAGAACATTCCAAAGGTACGGATGGGGAGTAGATTGAATTCCTTTCTTGTTGAGAGGGAGTGTTGAAATTTGCAACAAGAAATCGTTAAATTGGTGACTAGAAAAGGACAAAAAAAAATGCACCCACATTGGTGAGGAATTTTGATGTACCAGGAGTGAAGAGGAATGTGAGTTGTCTAATTTATTTTCCCTTAAATAAATTGGACAATAAATTGTAATTTTGTCTCATAACAACTTGTGTCAATTAACTAAGTCATGATGATTGAGTTATCTCAAGAAATTTGATTTAAGGTGGTAGGGTGGATATTGGTAATACTGCCTATTCCACTTGGGCCCTCGCCATTGTCTCTTTCGATTTTTAGAGTTTCCTTAATTGTAGCACAATTTACTATTTTTGTCGATTTTTCGGGTCCTAATCTTTGAGAAGCCATTTTGAGGCCCCAAACGATGTTTTTAGGCATGAAAGGTTTGGCGATTTCAATTTTATTAGTAGTTGTATTCCTCGGAGGAATATTTCTAACGAGGTATCGTGTGTGTTGAACGAAGATCATATGACCAGAGATTACAACCACGGGAGTTAACTGTAACTAACCCCAATAGAGCCCATAAACTCTTGGTGTTACATCTCCTCGAGGATAGGGTTTTGGTTGTTTATGGTTTTATGTTATTTTAAATAATAAAAATACCCTTGATCACTTATTGTAACACAATTCGGAAGGAACACAACTATCGATTTGTATTTATAGAAAAATTTCCCACGTGCAATTATAAAGTCAACGGGATGCCATAATGGATTGTGCGATCAAGGAAGGTTGATTTTCTTAATTAATGGAGATAATTCCATAGGAATTGCGTGTGCAAGAGTAGGTTGAAGGAAGGCTCCTTGCTCTTCACGGACTTTCCTTTGATGGGTGGAGTCTTTTGTGGTTGGAAGTCTTGTAGAGGATAGGTCGAAGAATAGGTGGGAAGTGACCCTCGAAACCCTTTTCCCCAAAGATAAAATAAAGAGTGGGACATGCTTTCCTTTTGTGAGGGGTATCTTCTAAGGAAGAGAGAGGAGGGGATTGAAGGGTTGAGGGAGAAGAATAAGAATTATGAAGGAAGTTCTCGATCCATAAAATCCTTCAGGAACTTGGACCCCAAATGGTCCTTGATGAAAGGCCTTTGACACAGTAGGACCACAAGGCCAAGTGGACTGACCCGGGTTCGGGGATGGAATTTAGCAACCAATGATGTTCCTATCCTAGATAAGGTGATGGAAAGGATCAAACAAGTGCTTTTTACTTCAATAGGTCAAATTGATCCCTCTGGGTTCTATCCTTGGGAACACACAAGCCAAAAACTTGATCTGAAATTTGGGGGATTGAGACGCCAAAGATTCCACCCATCGGAATTGGCCCATGTTACGAGAGTGAGGGCACCCGACAACACGGTGCCTCTAGGAAGATAGAAGTTTTCCTCTAGCTAGATTCCTAGGAAATTTTTGCTACTAGGTGACCTAATGGGAGCTGAACCCCTGAGAATGTAGAAAATTTCTTAATCTAAGAAACCCTATTGCGGTATCTTGATTTAATTCTCTACTTGAATTAAGTTACAAGTTAATTTAAAATATTCAATAATTAACGAAGTAAATAAGTAAATACAACAACGACCTACACATATAGATCAAATATTGAATAACATGCTCATGAACAAAAAATTGTTTGTAAGTTTTCTGAACAACTATCCTCGGAAAAAACCAGTATGGGAAAATCGGTGCTGACTAGCTCTCGAGGTTTTGTTATTATGCAAAATCTAAGTACAACAATCCTGGGCACCAGGCGGTTCACCCAACAAAGAAATAAAAACAGCAGGTAATGCATTTAACTCTGAATCCCTCTACGTCGACCTAATTGGCTGCGTCGGCCTCTGTGACTCATTCGATGAGGCACCATCACACACAAGGGCTTGCTGCCTTGCAATATTTGCCCAGCCCTAGCCTAGGTTCCCGTCGACCCTGGTAAGCCTCCTGTTGCCTCTGTGACACCCTATTTGAGCTACGGTAGTTATGGCTCCCTCATCCTGACACTCTGGGCGGCTAGAATGTGGCAACATAAAATCATAGGTAAGAAAGAGAGACGCGCTGGCCAAAGGCAACCTGTGGTCATAAGAATTGAAGAAATGAAATGAAAAATAGATCCAATGTCTACTGATAAATGAAATAGCTCAGTAAGGACTAGAGGTTAAATCTTTGACAACAACGATAAGTGCTTATAGAATTAGCTAAAAGAGAATAGAGAATAATTCATGAGGTTAAAATGTTGTATAGTTGTTGGCATAAAGAAAAGTCAGCAGAATTGTTAGAGTAAATCTCTCAGTACCATTAGTTAAGTGATCGTGATAATCATTTCATTCATCAAATACCCAGATGAATGGACGCCTGGGATTATTGTTAGGAACCAAACTAGGAGGAGAAAATTGTGTGATGGAAAAACATGTTCTGTATATTGAAGAAAACACACCTGCAAATAAGGATGACATTTTCAAATGGGGCAAGAAACAATAGAGAGATAGAGAAATTGAAAAAAGTTAAAATGCTAGGGAAACATGAAAGCAACTAGGTACCATGGTAAGGAAAGCACAACAAAAGAGTGCAAGGGGTGAAAACCCTACAAATTAGCGCATCCAGAAACATCACCTGGTATACTAGCTCTAAATCTCCAAATTCATCAAATTATATCCACCCAATATTCAAACTTTGATCCTCTCTGTTAGCCATTAGAATGAGGTGCCGAGGACTTACTACGGGGAACCATCACACGCCTTAGTCATGATCTTATTCGCCCGACCGGAAAACCTACTTTCGTGAAGACACGGAAAGAGTAACACTCTCATCCAAGATTTTTGGCTTGGAGTTGAGCAACCACATATACATCACGGTTTTCTCTTGAGTTTAGCAACTTGAAAGAGCTTTGTTTGACCACCTTGGTTGCTCCTCAGTCACCAGAGCAATCCTCTCAACATCATCCTCTTTACGTAGTACCTAATTAAGTAATTTAATTATTATAAAAATTTCTTGATCATCTGGTGTTTCTAAAATATATTTCCAATAAGCATAAGCTCATGTTAAACAATCGGGTCAAAAGACTTTAACCTACGATGCAAAAAAATACAAAACCTCACCAACACTGAAAGGAATAAAACAGGAACAAACCTCTCTGAAAGTATAAATAGATATAGGTAAACTTCAGGCTTTTCACCACAAAAATGTGCTTAAATAAAGAAAATTCTAATTCTTTTGTCTTTAAAGACAAAGCTTTCAAGGGAAGTGATGTTACCCCTACACCTCATGAAAAATCAGTAATGACCATTAATAGACCATCATAAAATCATTTTAAACATCATTATTATCATTTATAAATCATTTTTATTAAATCAACAAGAAAAAGCAACAATTGCATTAGGTTCCATGAAGCAATGTATATGGCAGTTCATATACTTATTATGAAGCTATCTAGATTTGCAACTTGATTGTAGAGTCAACCAATGGGTTGTTGAAGCCCAATATTATCTCTTGTGAGAATCAAAGTTACATCAAGCTTTCTGTGAAAATCCAATGTGTCATGACCATTCCAAACACATTGATATTCAATATAATTTCTAAGATTCCAAGTTCGTTAGGGAGTTAGTAGTGTTGGAACGTTACGAAAGAATTTGCATATGGTTAATAGTTTGACAAAACTCCTAACAAAAGGGAAGTTTTGACAAGTTGGGGGAGAATCTTGGATTATTGGATTTCTCAAAGTGTTAGATTACCTAGTTGGTGAGTTGGTCTCACCTCGACCCCTTCGGGCGTTGAACGGCACCGGGATTGCAGAGATAGTTGACGGTACACTAGTCAGAAAAGATTGTAAATATAGCTAGAAACATAATGACACCTTCGAGGATAGAATAATTATTTTTTGGGTCACCTTCACAAGTGGCACTAGTTGAGAGAATTATTTCATCATCTCGGGTGCATTCATGAGTGCACACTTATGGAATGAGGCACCTTGGAGAGGAGTTATATCTGCTATGATAATACACTACTGCAAAAGAAAAGCCTTGCATAGAGAGCAAAGTTATGAGGAGTTGTTCATGCTCAGGGAGATGCAACACTAACGCTATCATTAGCTAGTTTTCTAATAGCACCTTCCATAACTTATAAAATGAAAAGGATAGACGATGGTTAGACATTTGTAGAAATAGATAATAAGAGTGAGTAAGTTCTAAATAGTGGAAAAATGCATCCATCATCCAAAATAATCCTCCAAAGGAAAAAATGGGAAGTTCTCCTAAAGATAGAGAGAGCCCAAGTCAATCCATCATACAAATGAATGCAACTAAATCCTATTTATACATTTATTGGAGTTGATAGGAGTGTATGAGACTATATTAGCTAAACATAAAAATAATATGCAGTAACTAAATTTTTGGTGACAATCCCACCAAACTATCTCATACATGGAATAATAGAAACCACAGAGGTCATTTGATGTCCTAGGGCTTTCTGGGCCTCTTTTAGCGTTCATGAGTGCCATAATGATACATGGGACGCATCAAAAAGTGTTGGACAAGGGGATGGCCCCTTTTTCTCCAAACATTAAGCATAGTGCTCTGTTAAACACTGTGGTGAAGGGTTGTGTGTGGCCACCATCAGCAAGTAGGTCAAGTGTTGTCATTGGGACTAAATATATTTCAAGAGAAGATATGGAGAGGAACTTGAGATGGCGGATCAGCAAATACCAAGGACAAGAATAATATTTCTCTGAGATAAGGCCAAGGAAAGATGGAAAGGAAAGGCAGGAGTCCTAGTCGGAAAGGAGAGAAAAAAAAGAAAGATATAAGTAAGATCATGTGCTTTCATTTCCATGGTTTGGACAACATGCTACTAAGTGTCCCTGGAGTAGAATAAGGAGTCTAGTAAGAATCATGCGGTTGCATCAATTGAGGTAGAAAGGTTGCTTCTCGGTTTGAAGAAATATTTATCATTTATAACTTGCATGGAAATATTTGTAGGGAGAAACACATGGTATATTGATTATGGAGCCTCCTTCCACATGAATGGGAACAAGGAGTATTTCAGCGAGTTAGAGGAGAAGAACATGGAGGTTCATATTGAGCTGGGAGATAATGGAAAGTACACGACCATGGGGGTTGGTTCGAGTCATCTTTGAGAGGGAATCTGGAATCTCTCTCCATCTTAGAGAGTTCTTTATGTTCATGGGCGAAGAAGAACCTTGTTTCAGTAGAAACCCATTAGGACAGGAGATGTAAGTCTGTCTTAAACATAGGTAAGGCATACCTCAAGCACTTAGCTTACGGATTAGTGAAGTAAATAGGTGTGAGGGTGAGGAACATGTACAAGTTGCGGGGGTAGAGAGTTGCGTAGCCTTGGGCAACAAGGCAATTGGTGAGAAGAGTAGAGATGTTGGAGAACTTTGGCATAAGTTCATGGGATACTTGCACTGCTTGATCTTTGAAGATTCTTCAACAAATAAACATGAGTTACCGGTCTTAGTTTTAACTAGCATGATGTGTACGAGGGTACACATGGAGAGAGCCAATACCAAGACTAATTTTCAAGGTTGAACAACAGATCCAAATAGATTTTGGAGCTGGTGCATTTAAATGTATGCGAGCCCTTCTTTTTTCCATCTCTTATGAGACATGGGTATTATGTTAATTTCATTGATGATTATTCTTGAAAAAATTGGATATTTTTTATGAAGAAAAGATGAGGTCATAAGTTCATGGAGTTTAAGGCCTTGGTAGAAAACTAGATAGAGAAGAAGATCGAACGATGAGGAGTGAGAATAGTGAATAATATTCCTATAATGCCTTTGAGGTTTTTGTGTAATAATGAAGGAGAGCATTAGGAGAGAGCTTATAACAACTCATAACCTAAGAATAATGGGTTGGATGAGAGGAAAAATAGGTATTGTTAGGTGACCAAGGCCATATTTACTGTGTTGATTCCTATGTTCTTGCAGGTAGAGGCATACAACACTAGAATATTTCTACAAAATAAGAGTCCATACAAGGTTCTTATATGAGTTACCCAGGATGAGGATTTCACGGAAAGAAAGCACGATCTTTCAAACATGTATATTTGGAACACAATTTTGTTGCCATGTGTCCAAATATAGCGAGGAGAAAAGTTAGACCTGACCGATGGTATTTTTGTGGGTATGTGCGAGACAAGTCATGCATACAAGGTGTGTCTGCTAGGAATCAAGAAAAGCTTGTTCTCGGTGGATGTGATGTTTCGGGGTCCAGGCTCTAAGGAGTCATGGAGTGAGAGTAGGTTGGAGTACAGAGATGGAGGAGCTACTCACTCCCAGTGGGGCACCAGCTAGGATCATGGAGAAGAGACCAAGACAAGAGTAGACTCATAACAACGGAAGGAAGAAAGCTAAGTGGGTCACAAAGTTGGTTCGGAGGCGGGGAAGCTAGGGTGGAAGCTCACAGAACCATGTTTAAGTAAGTGAGTAGCCACAAAATTGCTGAATATGTGGAATTGACGACGAAGTGGTGGACATTAGGCCTTATAGTTATAAGGAGGTAGCTTCTAAGCAGGTTTGGAAAGTTCCATGGTGGAGAAAATTCATCCATCATGAAGAATGCTATCTGGGGTGTGCCACGACCTAAGGTAAAATTAGTTGTGAGATCACAGCAGTGTACAAGGTGAAGCATGGGCAGAGATGGGAGTGTGGGCTGAGCCATGTTTGTGGTTAAGGTCTTCTCACGGATTGAAGGCATAGATTACGAGGATACCTTTGCCCCAATAGCATTCATCCGCAGGGGGACTATTCCGACCCTTGCAAACATATGGGGTGGAAGATCCACTAGATGGACGTGAAGATATCATTCCTCAATGAAGTGGTTTGAGGGAGGATCTTTATATGGAGAAACTAGAGGGATTTTAGCCGATTTGATAGAGACACACATGTGTGAGGATGAAGAGCTCTTTATGGGCTCAAGCGGGCTCCAAGAGCATGATACACTCGTATTGATAGCTACTTTGAGGATTGGAGGGCTTCCTCATTCTAGTGCTCTATATTGATGACCTTATATTGGTAGTAGGCAATCTGGGTGCAAAGGAGGACCTTTGGAGAAGTTTGAGATGAAGGATATGGGGCTTATGCATTGTTTCCTTGCATTGGAGGTTTGGTAAGGTGATGGTGATATCTTCATGGGACAATGGAAGTACTACAAAATATCCTCTAGATATTTCTTATGCGAGGATTGCAGACCCATGACCACACATAAAGTCACAAACTAGAGGAAGGTGGATGCTAGTAGAGTAAGTGGCGAAAATTTGTAGTACACGGACAACTCGTCGTGTCATTGATGTATACTTGGTCAATACATGACTTGATATTTGTTTTGCGGCCAACCAAATAGGTCGAGTTCATAATGGAACCAACCAAAGTCCATTGGGTTCTTTGTGAAAAAATGTTTTGAGGTATCTTAGAGGCATAATAGATTACGGATTGTTGTATAAACATGTTGATGGAGCGATGCTTGAAGGGGCTTCCTGAGATGTAAATTGGTTAGGATTCTCCATAAATCTAAGAGTACTTTAGGTGGCATCTTGATGGGACAATAGGTGTTTTCGGGAGCTTGTGTAGCACTAGGAAATAAGAGACTGTATGAGAAATATGGGTCGAGTCGAGTTGTTACGGGGAGGTTTCGAAATAAGTATTAGTAGAGGGAACAACCTTATACTCTATTGGAACAATTTTCCTTGTAAAGTATTCTATTTTCTCAACGATAAATCGACAAGTAGAGGGTTTCCCAGTTGAGTTCCCCATAATATTGTGTTATTATGTGTGATTATGTTTTTGTTCGTGCTTATCTATCATAGAAATCTTGTGTATTGGTGTAACAAAGTGCTTTGATTTGTTCATTCAAGTAGTTGCGGGATTTCAAGGGTACACATAACTTCTAGAACCCCCAAGCCTTTCTCCCCCAATGGCAGGTGCTCCAACACTAATCTTCTTGGTCATATTAAGTTTTGTTCACTAACAACTCCAAATAGCGACAAGCTCCTCAAATTTGATCCACATTTTATGGACAATCCAAAAGTCCCCCAAATATCATCCCATGTGTTGCTTTCGAAAATTGATAAGGGTATTAGGGGCCCCCATTATCACAACTTCATAAGCCCTTAACCCATTGGATGCTTTTCAAGGCTTTCTTAATGTTGTTTTATGTATTGCATGGAATTATTTTTTATGTGATATAGGGTACATGCACAAAAAAATCGCGTGATATGATAAAGGCCATGAAATTTTGAAGGGACATGTGGTAAATCCTCATTGGAATATCATAGGTTGGGAAATCTTTGTCTTGTGACACGTGTCACATTGTCATATCGTTGAAAACTTTGAGGAGGACATATATGGCATGCTCTAATTGGTTGTTGTGCCTCTTGTAAACTTTAAGGGTTAACACATGTCACACATTGGTTGGTTGTTGCATGTCTATGGTATTTGTAGATGTGATAAATATGAGAAAGGGGATTTGCCAAAAAATAAAATAGTTTCATCGTGCAATGAAGAAAGAGAGAAAGAAAAAATAAAGGAAAAGATAAGGGATAGATGAAGAAAAGAGCAATGAAAGAAGAGGTGGGGGGACATAGAAAACACACATAAAAGTAGAGAGGATGCGTACAAAGAAAAGGATTGTGTGATGTGCTATTGTATGGATAACATTTTCCTCTATGTGATGTATTGCATAGATAAAATGTTCATGTGCCTTGTGTTGCATGGTTTTAAAAAGCTTGGCACTTGATGAGAAGATTGGTGAGAATGTGAGAGAATTGTGGAGTAGTAGCATTATAACCCAATAAGAATTCAAGCAAAGATGAATGTCTTAACAAATGTAAACCCACGGGTGAATCATACTAGTTGTGACATGGCATAATATAGATATTTGGTGAACTTGTTGCCACATCACCATTGTGATCATTGACATGGTTGAGAAAATAGAACTTGAAGAAATATTTGGAAGGTCATATCTTTCTACGAATGTCTCATAACTAAGCCATATTATAATGGTTGGAAAGTTCTTATTGAGACCCTATAATAGTACATATAGAGGAAAAAAATAGTTAACTCATCACTTAATACCACTTGAGGGGTTGTTTACATGATAAGAGAAGATGATTTTTCCTATAATAATATTAAGAAAAGCAAAAAACCCAATAAGTGGTTAAGTAAAGATGAATGTCTCAACAAGTGTGAACACGAGGGTGAATTATTCTAGTTGTGACATGGCATAATACGGATGTTGGGTGAACTTGCTGCCACATCACTAGTATGATTGCTAGCATGGTTGAAAACAAAGAGAACTTGAAGAAATTTTTAGAAGGTCATATCTTTCTATACATGACCCATAATTAAGCAGAGAATACAATGATTGGAAAGTTCTTGTTGAGTAGAACACATATACAAGCTCAAAAGAGACTCTATAATAGTACTTAAAGAGGAAAAAATACATTAACTCATCTCCTTAATGCCACTTGGTGGGGTGGGTACATGATAGAAGATGAATTTCCCTATCGTATTTAAGCAAAGACCAATTCTTGGATTTAGTTCTCAAGGTTCACATCAATGTCTTTGATGAAACTATTCCTTCAAATTGGGATAGATATTGGAGTTCTTCCAAAATAATTAGATATTGTAGGCAACATAAGGACCAATATCATGAAAGCACTTTCACTTTTTCTATGATGAAATAATTTTTTTCCTTACTTTTGAAAGTTTCATTTAAAAGTCCCAAGATGATTTGAGTAGACTTAAATAAATTTCTCATAATATTATTGTATTTATCAAAAATGTAACATCTAACTTAAAACTTAAACTTTATTCATTAAAAATGATTTCAAATTTCTTAATATAAAGGATTTTTGACATCTTCAAAAAATAAAAATAAATTCAAGTACATAAAAAAATATATATATATATATATATATATATGAAAAAAAATCCCTTTAAACTCTTTTAAAATATTCCATGCTAAATCACACTTCGAGGAGTGATTTTTTAATTTGATTATTATCTTTCATCCCAAATTGAGACATCAAAAAAAGTTTTGAATTTAAATATTGTATCCTTTATATGAATGTGTAACTCATTCCATTTAAAGTATTATCTTATTAATGGTAGTTGAGTTTTGAATCCATTTCCCACGTAAATTTTTCTAGATACGAGCTTTTGAGTTTTGAGTCCATTTTCCCACGTAAACATTTATGTATCTTGGACTTTTTCTCTTTAGAATGAGATATTTTAATATTATGTATTATATATCTCCGGTTCCGCCGGCCGCGGAGAAAGTTCACTCTTTAATGCAATTGATCTTCGATCTTGATGCCACGGACAGTTACAGTTACAGGTAGCCCCTGTGATCCTCCCCCTGCTGGAAACCTCATCCGGTATCGCCAAGCTGGTGTTTGCCCAATCTACTCAAACCTTTGCGATAGAAATGCACTAATGGATATTTTAATATTATGTAATTTATTGTCTGCTTGTCCCATCCCCGGTATAGAATAGCGCATCCGTCCCATCCCCAGTTCCTTGCTTCCCACAGTTTTAAGCATTGAAAATAGTAAATTCAAACCACGGTTCAAGCCAGTTCAAGGGTTTTCACAAGGAAAGGCTAGTCGGAGGCTCGAAAGATGGAAGGCTGATCATCCTGAAGACGCTTGACAACAATGGCTGGATCGATTTCTTCAAAGCTTCAGGTGGCCCAGAGATTATTTGAGAAGGTAAATATATTCATATATCTTGCCTCTTTCCACAAATTTTCTAATGCCTTTTCTCATTTCTTAATCCAGATCGCGTGCATTCATCAAATTTGCCACATAGATCTACTTAATTCCTCACATATTCTGATTGTTTATTTCAAACAAACCGTATGTGGAAAAGATTTCAGAATGTTAAATCAAATTTATGTTATTTAACAAAACCCAATGCGATCATGAAGATCATACTTCAAACCATTATGGAAAGGAAACCCATTATACTCAGGGGAACATGCTCATCTAGAAACCCTTTCTTTTCAAAGGGCGGGAACTATTTCTAACTAAGACTCACGTGTTGGTATTTTGTCTTGCTAACCAGCATCGAACTCCCTTCCGGAATATCCTCGGTCCTCCTCTGTCCCTGCCCACAATGAATCCCCTCATCGGTGTCTCAAGTTCCCCCACTCGGGCCCTACCTGTCTCCATCCCAGTTGAGAATGGTTTATTATAATATTATTGCAGAGGTCATAAGAAAGTATTATCTAAGGCAAGGGTTGAATGCAAATTTGAAAGAAAACCTCTGGATGTTTGGCAATTTGCTACCCTGCAGACCGTCACTTCATTACCTATGATATCTTAAAGAAATTGTGAAATTCTACAGATTGACCATTGGAGCTCTCCCGGTAACATTACCCAATGAGATTTGAAATCAACCCTTTTGGATGGTTGGTGTTTTTCTGTTCTTCTAACCCTTGCTACATTAGGTTGGGTGAATTCTGTGAAAATTATCGATAAGATTTCAATTCCATTTCAGTAAATTATGTAAATATACAGATTGACTAGCAAGGTTTGGAATCACTTGGAAAGAAAGAAAAGCCTTGATTAAATGAAATTGACATCGTCTTTGGCAAGACGAATGGATTTTCTTCTTTGCAAGATCAATTAAATAAGAACTCACAGGAGAACCCTGAAATTTCCAATAAATCGCACATAAAAAAATATTCGTGGTGAAAAGAATTCACGGACCTGACATCTCCATGGCCTTAATAAATCCACTTCAAGTTCAATTGCCTTACATTCCGAGGCAACATAGGTGCTTGGGAGATCATTTCCTAAGGTTGCTAAGCCATTGCAGCTTTTGGGAAATGATTTCTGGACAAAACTTTTAGCTTCCCCTGAGCTTACTAGTCGTGGAAATAGTTTGAGAAACTCTGATAATGCTAGAAATGGCAATGTTACAGGTAAGGCTCCTTTCTTTGCAGGTAAATATGCATAACAAAATGGGGTTTCAAATACCAAAATATCAGCATCTGTTGCTTCTAAGCATGCTCCACCCATTTCATATAATTCAAAGCTTTCATGGAGTGCTCGTCATTTAGATGGATTTCACTATTCTTTTCGAGTATTTATCAACTCTGGAAATAACCTCAGCACCATCCATACAATGAGATTGTTCGATTCATTAGATTGTTTGGTTAAGGCAGATCTTTGAAATTTGTTATAAATATTAATGTTTTTGCAAACCTAGCAGATTACAGATCTAATGAATGAACTCACAACTAGTTTATTAACATTAAATTAGACATAAACAAAAATATAACCAAACTCACAAAAAATGAAAGATTCTACCCCTTAAAAATAACCATAAGGCCTTCCTTTTTTGTAGCTCCCTGTCCCCAAGGGTTTAATTGAAAAACACATAGTTCCTTTAAATATTTTTAGGTTCAGGCAACCATTTCAAGCCCTTAAACTTCATCATAATCCAATATTTGCAATTATTTATAATAATAAGTCCATTATGCACACTCATCTTACAGTTTGGAAAAGAGGGAGAATACTTCATTGATTCCAACCTTGTAAATGAACAAACTTGCCTCTTCATTGGTTGGACTCTCCACCGCTAGTTGAAGAAGTATATGTGCCTTGAATCAAAGACGATATCTTAACACGAGTTATCGACACTTGAACATAATTTCCGTGGATCCCATGGAAAACAGATGGAGAGGCTCTTTGAATCTTAGGAAGCATTTTCTCATACTCTACTTAATCTATAGGTGGTATTGGTAGGGCTTCAAATTTTCCATTTACTTGGAAATCTCACCCAAAAATTCAATCGTTAAAGAATCAATCCTATGCTAAATCACACCTACCTTCTCATTTTTAAGATCTTCAGGAGCTTTCACCTATGACGATTAAATTCAGTGCCCTTTAACACCTCGAATGGTGGAGGAATAGAAGGCATTGCAATAGGAGGTAAACTCCATTTCCCTTCACCTTTGTCAAGGCCTCTATAGACACCTGCAATCTATACCTCTCCTTCAACACAACATGAAAGTTTATTTTTTCCACTTCCTTTACATAGGCTTTAGGCCATCCTCATAGGAAGAGCTCATTGTTGAAATATTATGACAACAAAATGGGGCACAACATCTACTTATAGGGTTTCGAGGGAGGGGTGTTGGAAAATAACCATCTTATCCCCCATAGCCCTTAAGACCTTCTCTGCACATAAAAATGGCAGATTGATAAAAAGACTCAAAGATGGATCTTAACGTGCAAGACCAAACCCAAATAGATAGAATCACACCATGGATTAAGCATGGGCATTGATTTTTGGTAAAATCAAGGACCTCCTTTCAAGATCATGACCTTATTTTCAACATTCTAAAATAGGAGGCTTAAAACCAACATTAAAAAGGGGAGATTTGCACCTTAGCCTTTCCAACATTTTCTCAAGACCAATCTATCTAATGAACTAGCTTGGATATGTCAGGTCTTGGATTTCTAGAGTACCCAATCAATGCTTTTGAGGCCAACTCCCTAGCTCCAGCTAAAATTTATTCCTATTGAAGATGCAACTTGAAAAATCCTGCTAATAGGATATATTTTTCCTTCCTTTTGATTGACTTACAACAAACCTCAGTGCCTCTCCTTTCTTACCTTCATCTTCCATTCTCCAAAAAAAAATCATTAATCTTATATCATAAGAAATTTATATAGGTAAGCATTGCAATCAGTTTCCTCAACTCATGGGGTACCTTTACACCTAAACCCATGCAAGTGGACCTAAGTCCATGTTACAACCCATCACACTCTAAGATGGTTCTAATTGTCTCCTCAAAACCAAGGCATAACACACCTTACAATGCAAAATGGTTAAATCCATCTCAAACTTGTGGGTTTTTTTCCTTCATGGAACACATTCTAGCCAGTGCTCATCAAACACAATGCACTAACACCACTAACACATATCAAAAGCCCAAGATACCCGTAATGCACCTTCAACTTTGGATTTCCCAAAATAATAATATCCTATTCCAATATGGCCTATTTGTTAGATTTTTGTAATTTTCTCCTTATTAGATCCTTTCACCCCCCTGAATCCCTTACAAATATACTCCAATGGTCACCTTCCAAGTTCCAACAACTCCTTTTGCAACACGACAAAACCACCTATATATGTTGCAACAACCTTGCCAATTTCTTTAGTGGGTTGCACATATATTTCACATTTCTTCTTCTTCTTGCAAAGTGATAGTGCCAAGGAGAGGCTATCAACTTCGATCAAGGAATGTTCACTTAGTAAAATTAACAAGTTTCCTTTGTTCAGCTCGTCAAAAGTCTTAAGATTTCTTCGTAACTTCTCATGGTGCTTAACTTGCTTGTCTACACCTCTAAGTGAGACTACAACATCCGAACCTCTCTAACTATTCCTCCTTTTCAACCCTTGTTAGAGTCTTCTTAGATGTGCACTCATGCCTCAAGCAGAACACTAGCATCCTAAATCTGCATGCTTGTTCCATCTTTTAATGTCCTGTTGAAACCACATTGTCACACTTCTTAAAATGAAATGTTCACATCTTATGTAAAAGCACCTACTTTGCTTATGAAAACCTAATCTACGCGAGTGAATTGGAGAGGACCCCATTTTCTCAAGATGAAAACATAGGGTCTTACAACATGGGAATTGTCATGTAACTCTTACTTAAGAGATAGTCTATACACATAGAGATGTACATGTGATTAACATAGATGGAGGCATGATGTGCAGTAAACAATGAGGAATGCCTTTGCTTGTGATGGTAACTTAATTCAAGATGGGGACCTTCATATACACCTTGATGTCCACATGCATGGTTCTGGAACACAAGTGTTTGCCCAACTAATAAGGACTTCCTCTTGATGCCTCGAAATTCATAATGATCTTGTGGCTTGACTAATGAACCACTCCATAAGACGATAAATTACTCATTACATAATAATATGATTTCCATCATATGTAAATACTAAAAATCTTGGTCCATTTTTAGGACTTTTAGTACTAGAGCAGTGGTTTACAAATTTGTGAGCCTTAAAAGGGCATGTTGAAACTTGAAACTAATTTATCCATAAAAATTCCTGACCCTTGTTCTTGACCTTGGTAATGGGATTAGCTATCATGGAGAATTATTCTATGAATCTCCTATAATACCTAACCAATCCATTGAAATAGTGTAGCTTATGAGCATCCTTTAGTGTTAGGAATTCCATAATGGCCTTGATTTTGGCAAGGTCCACGACTATACCTTCTCTAGAAGTAATGTGGCCCAAAGAATGGATCTTTGACTAGAATAAGGAATGCTCAAAGAGATTTTAATCATTCTTATTCTCTCCATCGGTTAATTTTGGATGATGCATCAAACAAAATGACTGGATTTTAGTTTGAAATGACTGGAAATGAAATTCTAGTACCATGGATGAGTAGTTGAAGAAACTGTGGATTGGGAGAAACCTTTGCCTCTTGCTGCCACCCATTGCCAATCCCCTTTTTAGCCTTATGATTAATAACCATGCTCACAAAATTGTCCACAATAATTTATTTACACAGTATTTTGGTAGGCTAATTCCTTGGCTTGCATGGTTTTCAATTGCCCAACCTACTAGGTTTATAACACCTTATGTTGTAGTCAAACTTTCCTATTGTGCTCTCAAACTTTCCTATTGTGCTGTCAAACTTTTGCATTGTCTGAGCAATCATCAGTAAGATGACCATCTATTAAATTCTGTCATTTATTTGTTTCATTTGTTTATGGATTACTTTGGTATTTCTACATTCCATCTACCTAATTTGTAGTCTACCTAATTTGTAGTCTGCATCATTGTGAAGATTATCCAATAGTGCTTGAAGTTCAAAATGTATTTCTAAAAGGTTGTCAAGATTACTTTTGAACCAAGTAAATTATAGCTGAATTAACATGTATATTGTAGCTAGCTTTTAAAACACATTATTGAATGGCTACTTTAAAACTAGTTAAACTAAAGATGCCACTATAAGAACCATTGGTTAAATAAGAGATCTGTCTTACCCCATATGTCTCTGTATGGAGCTTTAATATTGTATGCTATGAAGAAATAAGATATCCTGTGGTTGTTATCAACTAAATGAGATAAATATCAAGAGTGGAAATCCGTTGTTGTTGGTAGGTGTTATATTTGACTAGATGGAAGGAGCTCAAGCATATATTATGATTTATTTAAGTTTTAGATATTGCTAAATTTGGATAAGGTTGGGTATCTCCTTGGACTCATTTATTTCTTAATGGATTGGTAATATGCCCTATTGATAGGGGAAAATGTCTTGTCAAACAGCAACAAGATTTAATCGTTGACAACCAGCTTCAATGGGTTTTAATGGTTGAGATAAATACAATCGACTAATTCAAGCTTCAAATCACTCTATCGTACTAGATTGGTAGTATATGTGTCTTTCGGGATTGAATTATGGAAACTAGCGCTGCAAAGTGTCCCCCTAGAATCAAGGTCATTCTAATATGTTCTTATCTTCAATGTTTTATCCATTTTATTAGAGCCCTTTAAGGCTTCCCAGTTCTATTAAATTTGCAAATCAATGCATTTTCCTTGTGATCCTCCAAGGATTCTAGAACACTGTTTGAATATACAATTGTCCTAAAACTTCTTTTGCAAGACACAATTTTAGATGACTTTCAAAGGTGAGAATGGCCTTCACTATGATTGTCCACATCTCTAAATGACCTTGAATGTGTTGAGAAATTTACGAAGCCTTCAACATGGGGCTCAATAGGGCCCCTTCTCGTGCCATGCACCATACCGATTGCTACAAGCAAAATGCTGGTTGTTGATGAGATTTTTTTTGATAAATGCTTCTTATATCCTAATGTGGCAAGCATGCACATTTTAGATATAAGAAAATTATTTGTCGAATCAAAGTCAGATTACAACATTCAACTACTCAAGCTTCTGTTGGCCAAGTAGCCATGAATGAGGGGTATCTATTTTCGGCAATGTTACCCAATGCCCAACTCCAACTGTTTTCACTTGCATTGGCACAAACATGAGGATGAGCACAAGTAGAAGTGTATCGTTGGAGAGGCTTCAACCTTGTGGGAGAAATATTAAAACTCCGCTTTCATTGACTCAACAAGCCACTGTTGTCTTTGAAGCCACTGTTATTCATTGCACCCCTCTCTAAACAACCATTTATGGAGAGCCCAAATTAGGAGCTTGTGAACAGGAATCCTCCATAGGCTGCGCATTTGTATATGTCTTCACCTTGTTTATTAGGAAATATGTAAACACTCCTTCGTCTTGAGTGGGGGTTTTTTCTTCTTTCTTATCTATTGATACGCACTCAAAGAGGTTTTCCTATGGGTTTTTAGAAACACTTGCCAAATGGGAGAAGCCAAAAGATCTCAAACAAAATTACTGGATTTTAGTTTGAAATGACTGGAAATGAAATTCTAGTACCATGGATGAGTAGTTGAAGAAACTGTGGATTGGGAGAAACCTTTGCCTCTTGCTGCCACCCATTGCCAATCCCCTTTTTAGCCTTATGATTAATAACCATGCTCACAAAATTTTCCATAATAATTTCTTTACACAGTATTTTGGTAGGCTAATTCCTTGGCTTGCATGGTTTTCAATTTCCCAACCTACTAGGTTTATAACACCTTATGTTGTAGTCAAACTTTCCTATTGTGCTGTCAAACTTTTGCATTGTCTGAGCAATCATCAGTAAGATGACCATCTATTAAAGTCTGTCATTTAGTTGTTTCGTTTGTTTATGAATTACTTTGGTATTTCTACATTCCATCTACCTAATTTGTAGTCTACATCATTGTGAAGATTATCCAATAGTGCTTGAAGTTCAAAATGTATTTCTAAAAGGTTGTCAAGATTACTTTTAAACCAAGTAAATTATAGCTGAATTAACATGTAGATTGTAGCTAGCTTCTAAAACACATTATTGAATGGCTACTTTAAAACTAGTTAAACTAAAGATGCCACTATAAGAACCATTGGTTAAATAAGAGATCTGTCTTACCCCATATGTCTCTGTAGGGAGCTTTAATATTGTATGCTATGAAGAAATAAGATATCCTATGGTTGTTATCAACTAAATGAGAAAAATATCAAGAGTGGAAATCCGTCGTTGTTGGTAGGTGTTATATTTGACTAGATGGAAGGAGCTCAAGCATATATTATGATTGATTTAAGTTTTAGATATTGCTAAATTTGGATAAGGTTGGGTATCTCCTTGGACTCATTTATTTCTTAAGGGATTGGTAATATGCCCTATTGATAGGGGAAAATGTCTTGTCAAACAGCAACAAGATTTAATAGTTGACAACCAAATTCAATGGGTTTTAATGGTTGAGATAAATACAATCGACTAATTCAAGCTTCAAAGCACTCTATCATACTAGATTGGTAGTATATGTGTCTTTCGGGATTGAATTATGGAAACTAGGGCTGCAAAGAGTCCCCCTAGAATCAGGGTCATTCTAAGATGTTCTTATCTTCAATGTTTTATCCATTTTATTAGAGCCCTTTAAGGCTTCCCAGTTCTATTAAATTTGCAAATCAATGCATTTTCCTTGTGATCCCTGCAAGGATTCTAGAACTTCTTGTTTGAATATACAATTGTCCTAAGACTTCTTTTGCAAGACACATTTTTCGACGACTTTCAAAGGTGAGAATGGCCTTCATATGATTATACATCTCTAAATGACCTTGAATGTGTTAGAAAAATTTACAAAGCCTTCAACATGAGGCTCGAATGGGCCCCTTGTTGTACTAATGCCTACATCTTTAGGTACTCTGAAAAATACTTTAGTTGTTGATGAATGATAAATGCTTCTTATATCCTAATGTGGCAAGCATGCACCTTTTAGATATAAGAAAATTATTTGTCGAATCAAAGTCAGATTACAACATTCAAATACTCAAGCTTTTGTTGACGGTAATATGAATGAGGGTATCTATTTTCGAAATGTTGCAAATGCCCAACTCCAGTTTGTTTTCCTTGCATTGGTACAAACATGAGGATGAGCACAGTAGAAACGTATCATTGGAGAGCGTGTACCTTGTGGGAGAAATATTAAAACTCCTCTTTCATTGACTCAACGACCACTTTGTTGTCCTTGAAGCCTTTATTGTTCTCACATTGCACCCCTCTCTAAACAACAGTTTCACCGGAGAGCCCAAATTAGGAGCTTGTGAACAAGAATCCTCCATAGGGCACACACATTTGTAGATGTCTTCACCTTGTTTATTAGGAAATATGTAAACACTCCTTAGGTATGAGTGGGGGTTTTTTTTCTTCTTTTCTTACATTGTTAGCGAGGCACTCGAAGAGGTTTGCTGTGGGTTTTTAGAAACACTTTTCAAATGGAAAGCCAAAAGATCTAAAAAAATGACTAGATTTTAGTTTGGAAATAGGCGGAAATGAAATTCTAGTACCATAAATGAGTAGTTGAAGAAACTTTGGTTAGGAGAAACCTTTGCCTCTTGCGCACCCATTGCCAATCCCCTTTTTAGCCTTATTATTAATAATCATGCTCACAAAATTGTCCACAATAATTTCTTTACGGTATTTTGGTAGAAGCTAATTCATGTTTGCATGGACAATTACCCAACCTACTAGGTTTGTATATATGTTGTAGTCAAACTTTCCTATTGTGTTGTCAAACTTTCCTATTGTCTTGCTCAAATTTTGCATTGTACGAGAAATCATCGGTAAGATGACCATCTATTAAATTGTCATTTATTTGTTTCGTTTTTTTATGAATTGCTTTGGTATTTCTACATTCCATCTACTTAATTTGTGAAGTCTACCCTAATTTGTAGTCTACATCATTATGAGAGTATCATCGTGCTTGAAGTTCAAAAATGTATTTCCTAAAGGGATTTATCGAGATTACTTTTAAACCAAGTAAATTACTTAGATGAATTAACATGTATATTGTAGCTAGCTTCTAAAACACATTATTGAATGGCTACTTTAAAACTAGTTAAACTAAAGATGCCACTATAAGAACCATTGGTTAAATAAGAGAGATCTTGTCTTACCCCATATGTCTCTGTGGGGAGCTTTAATATGCTTAACATGCTATGAATAAATAAGATATCCGTAGTTTGTTATCAACTAAATGAGATAAATATCAAGTGGAAATCTGTTGTTGTTGGTAGGTGTTATATTTGACTAGATGGAAGGAGCTCGAAAACATATATTATGATTGATTTAAGTTTTAGATATTACTAAATTTGAAATAGTTTAATTATCTCCTTGGACTCATTTTATTTCTTAATGGTTGGTAATATGCCTATTGATAGGGAAATGTCTTGTCGAACGAAACAATATTTAATCGTTGACAACCCAGCTTGATAGGTTTTAATGGTTGAGATAAATACAATTATTTAAATTGACTTCAAAAGCACTCTAATGTGAACGATATCAAAATAAAACGGTATGGTTTAGCAAACAAGATTAGTACGAATTCACCAAATCATAGCATCACAAACTATATTAACTACGGAGAAAAGAAAAGGCTAAGTTAAATGATAAGAAATCGAAATAAATAATCTATAGTAAAGTGATAAATGGAAATAGTTGTTATCCTAGTATGCGAAGAATAGATGCATGTACGGAATTGGTTTTGAGAATCGGGGAAAAAATGGCAAAACATTTCACCCATAGTAGACTATCAAAGACATAGTAACGGAGACTTGGACAACTAAAAGAAATTCTTACTAAGCATTAAAATTTAAAAGCCATCGATTCGTTTCCAAAAGGATGGTCACTTCAGATATTATCATGAGTCTATGGACGGAGAACAATAGTGCTAGAATACACGTGATTTGATGTGGAATAAAGTCACCATAGTGATTGAATAAAGTAGGATTCATAGCATATTGGAATATTGTCCCATACTTATTCCCAAAGCTTAAAAGTGGTCTCTTAAAAAATTCACATTTTCGGTGTCCTTTTATTTCAACACGGCTTTCTTTCCAAATCGGAGACAACATATAATAGCAAAGTGTTGCTCATAAGGAGGTCATGAAAAATGGCAAAAACATTTCACCACTGTTGAATTATTAAGACGAGTAACGGACTTGGACAACTAAAATAAATTCTTGCTAACCATTAAAATTTAAAAAGCCATCGATTCATTTCCAAAGGATGGTCACTTGAATGTTATCGCAGAGTTTGTGGACGGTACGGTAGTGCTAGAATATAAATTTTGATGTGCAATAAAGTCACATAGTGACTTAGGGAGTGTTAGGTGCGGGGGAATTATTATTTACAACCCTAGAGGACCACAATAATTTACTTATGTCGGGGGATTGGGAGAGACATCCAAAAATAACACTTAAACCCTAGCATTGTTTTAAGGTCCTATGTTATGTGCAAGGCGAGGTCAAAAAATTGGTGGTAGTGGAATTCCATGGTGGTAATTGAAGAAATAATCAAAGAATTCAACAACAAGACCTTCCAATGATGTGAGCAATTCCAAATGGACGTCGTGTGAAATAGATGTTCTTATTAGTGCACTGGTCTATTCATTGTAAAATAAACTCAATATTGTTCCTCTCAGACTTCTCGTAATTTTATTCCAAAAACATGAATCTACGAGGGTAAAAGATTTGTCTTCAAACGCCTATAGATCCAAATTACAAAGTATTGCGAGTCCACATATTTCACACCCAAGGTACGAGATTAGAAGGGTCACCGAGTTGCAGTCTCGGTCGAGCTTGGAAAGGCCAAAGTTACGAACTGTTAAGTGGAAATTTCGAACCTGGTCCCGGTTTCGAAAAAATTTATTTCCACGGGTGCAAATAGAATTAGAATGTCTCCTTCTGGCAAAACATTGTAATTATGATCTCCTTTTTAATCTCCTTGGCCTCTGTTTTATCTCTGAATTCTCATTGTATTTTCATGAAATTTTCATTCCAAAATGATGAGCATATTAATTGTTATAGTTGTTTGTGTATGAAGCGAGCAGGCGTGTCTTTTGATTAAGGAGCACGACATCTTGATTTGAGCCGACACTGTGCATCATTTTTGGCATTTATTTAAACCAATTTAAAAATGGAAATGCGGGGGAATTTTTATGGTTAAGTCGAGCCTCGGCACTTGATAGGAACACCATATAATATAACGGTACCAGCTGTCTTCTGTTTGTAAATGCGGAGACTTGTTCTAACACCTCCTTTTGTTGAATACTTGATAGTTGTGAGGGATCAACAAAATTATGTTTTAAAATCCCTCTTTGTGGCTCGAACTCTTTTTGTCATATAAAGTGCATGTCAATATCTCTTGTCATCACTTCCCACGGGGACATTTTCAAAGCCTCTCGGCTCTCTGCATTCATTAGAGATCACAAAACTACACATATGTTACGAAATAGTAGTGCTTTGAGCCTCCTGAGAACAAACATGCATATACGAGAAAAAGAGATTATGTTCACGAGGTAGTGGTCATTATAGGGCTCTAGTTGAAGTTTGGATAAAACATGCATACGGAAATAGAAAAGGCATATTTTCACCATAGGTGTGTTGTTTCCATCATTCTTGGGCGGTTGATATGTTTTCCCATTTAGTGTGAATTCTCCATCCTTGATACGGTTGGCTACACGACACCAAGGCACCAAAGTAAGGTCTCACGGAGCTCATGTTACTTGCATTAATAAACAATCTCCTTCATGGTAACACATACATTTGAGATCATTCCAATATGTCGGTAAGAAACCTCAATTTATCTTAAAATTCTAGCATATGATGGCGATTACTAATTTCCAAAGAGAATGCAAATACATACCATGTATGAGGCAATATTTTCATAGCCAATAAGTACGTACGCTGAATGCTTTGAATGCCTAAATACCAATACTTAATGAGCTAGATCCCTTTGAGTAAATAAGGGTAAAGTAGTTGAAGGTAGGGTTTAGGGATGATTACCTTTAGCATCAAGGAGAGCGAGGGAGATGAGGTAACAGCTCCCCCGAGTTGGTTAGATTTATATACGGGTTGCCTGCGAAGTTGAAAGAAACTTGGGGCATTGATATTTACGTAGGGATGACCATAATGAGCCAACTTGCCTTTCCCTTCCAAATTTCTTGGATTCAATTCCCATTTGTGCACTTGAATGCTAGCATGTAATTTGCGGTGAATGAAAACACAGATACTTTCAAAAATGCAAGAGAATGGATGACACTTTCACTATCATCGATTGATTGGTGATCAAGGGATGGATGGATAAGCTAAAGCGAGAACATTCAATGATATATATAGAGAGACTCACATAGTCGTACTTGACTAGGGTGTGTCTATATGCCTTAAGATAAGGTCATGGTGTAAGACATAACATGGTGTTTGTGTGCAACTATAGACCTTATGTGACATGGCTGCAAAAATGTAATCTTTCAGAATCTAAACATGTTACATTTTTTATTTTTTTGTCTTATTACCCCAAATTAAAATTTTGGCCAAATCTTAATTTTGTTATTTAAAATGGAATTTTGACTACATATATGGATTCAACACCTTGAAAAAACCTAGTGCAATACATTTGCTGTTGTTTGTAGATTGAAGGACCTAAACTAATGCAACATGGTTTTGTGGATGCCATTTCTAAAGTTGGGTGGCTTGGAAATTCCTTCATTTAACTTTCTACCACCTATGTATTGAAGTAATTTTCTATCACTGTATAAACTTGCCTTTTTATTAAAAAAAGAGGGTTCTACCTCAGTGGTGGATTTTCCTAGCCATGGGGAAATTAGAATGTTGAAATTCTATAACCTTTTGGATGATTAGAAAGGTCCAATTTTTGCCTTTCTTTGAACTAAGTTCAAATTGTGGTTTTGGGTGTAAGCTTGTTGGTCGATTGAAACCCATTTATCAACTACAACATCTGAGTAAAGCTTTATATAATATCTAAGATGAGGAGAAATTTTGAACCTATTTACAGTACAAGCCATTATTACTCAAGCTAACGGTCAAACATAAGTTTATGCATATACACATATGGTTCAAGGTCTCCTTTTCTCCACATTATTTTCTGAATTAAGGAATGTATGTTGCCAGAGAGGAACACCCTCTTTGGTCTGGATACGATACGACCAGCAGTACTAGGAACACCCAACATATTACTAGGATGCGATACATGCTTTGAATTGCTAGGATTGAGTCTAGGAACACCCAGCAATGAGAGGTATATCCACAAACCACTCCAAGTAAGATATGAAAAGGGCTCTTGAAATGCCTGCGAATACCAAAGCACTCGATGTTTATAATATTGTATTGATGTCCAATTCAAATGCTACCTAATGATTTCCACAAAGGTTCTAGTGCCTTTGTTCAAGGGTTCGTTGTATGTTTCCATGGGTTTCAAAAAAAACTTTCACTAAGATATTACCGCCCTTATGATATTTTTTAACCATGACATTTTTGCCCACAAAATTTGCCTTGGGTGAAGACACATGAAGAAGATTTAAATTGGTTCTGCTTGAAGGAAAGATGAATTATTGATTGATGGGTATTTAGAGTTTTATTGTTCGCTATAATTTTCTTACAATGACCTTAGATGTAGTCACAAACAAGTAATAAATATTGTTATTTGTTCACAAGGTACAGAAAATTTATGCAAAATCCCATATCAATTATCCCACAACAAGCTTCCCAAAAACCCCACATCTCCATTGTTGGAAACATTTGTTGATTACTTTTTGTGTTTTTATACGTGTTTTCATCTTTGCCCTATCTATCAAGCAGTAGTATCGAGCCATAATCGTCTTGTCATTAACTTGAGTTCTATTTGTTGGTGAAAATTTACCACGGTTGGAGGTATCAACCATTGGAAAGACCAACACTATTGGGTTCCGGAAGAACCACCAATCAAAGGATATATCCCCTACTGTTGTATCTTCTATTTAGGGCTCTTCACCTACCATCGAATGTTGTGGTCATTTCTTACATCATATCATCTTTATATTGCCTCTTAATCCTACGAAGTATGTTACATGACCTCACATCCTCCCAACAAAATTTGATCTTATATCTTTGAGTTATATTTATGCTTGGATGGTGATCTGTTTGCTTTGTTTGGAGACCATGGAGGATGACAACATGCTACTAAAAACGATTTTATTATAACAAGATTATTGATGTCAAACTATTCATGGAGGCTACCACCAAATACGCGATAAGGAGACTTTCCCATGATATTTTTGGAACCTTAAAACCATGTTAAAATTGTTTGAAACATGAGACCTAAAACTAAAACAAATGCTACAACAAAATCACTAAAATGTAATGGAAGTTCTATTATAGGACTTCTCTCACTTCTCATCTTATTTGTACGAAATAATCAGGTTGAATTTAGAACCTAACTATCGTTGGTTGGTATGCAAAATCAATTCACGGCATGAGGCATATGAAGGTGAAGCCATTGGCTAGGTTACATGTTGGCGGTGTATGTTATGTTGATCTATTACTTTTTCTTTTGGTTAGAAGCTGAGGAACTTCACCACAACATCATACCATGTAAAATCTGAATTAATTGTTTGTGAGACAACTAGCATCTAGGATATTTGTTTATCCCATACTTTGCCATCAACATCTAAGTTGTATTTCATATGCATGTGTTGAATGGAGTAGCTATTGTGGCATCTTTATGATTGTCTGTTTCAAACATACTATTACGACATGTCTTCTCTTTTGTGGGGAAGGTATTGCTACATTGTATTTGCTAAGGACGCATGTTCACCAAGACAAGTCAAATACTTCAAAATGTTGGATGTGTTTTGTATTAATGTTCCTGAACATATTTTTCTTTGTCTTTGTTTTGTATTATTGTTAGAACATATTCTCTTTTTCTTTGTCTTTATTTCACCACGTTGTTTTTTAAGATATTTAATTGTTTTAGGTTATTTAGGTTTAAGCCTTGAAATTAGTGATTGAAATGCCAAATAATCACTTTATAATTGTGGATTTTTTTCTTGTCTATTTGAGTTATTTTACATAAGAAATCTTCATAAGTAGATCTTAAGTAGATATTCTACCTTTAGCTCTGTTTCAAAGTGTTGTAAGAATTTTTGGGACCTCTTCTATTCCTTGACTCGAGGTGGTGGATTCCCCATCCTAATGATGCCTTTCTCTTTCATCAGTGTCCTTCATTTTCCATTGAATGCGATTCAGAAGATTCTCCCACTTGATCTCTCTTGGGGGATTCTTGTGGTGGTAGTCCATGTATCATTTTTTAAAGTCTAATTCTTCCCCTTCACCTACTTTTCTGCTTCCATAACTTACGTGGGTAGGTACCTGTGTGATGGTTGTTTTGTTTGTTTAGTAAAAGATTGTTGAGACTTTAATTTATTGAAAGTTGTAGAATTTACAATCTATGAAGTTTCAAGATATAATTTTTAAAAGTCTAATTATTTAAAGGGCACTAGCTCAATGGAAGAGCACCTTCTTTACAAGCAGGAGGTTGGTGGTTCGATTCCATCGTGCCCTGATATTCATATATAAGGAATGATGAAGATCAGTTTTTGGTGACGAATGCTCTTTTGACCATCACCAATGAGCTTATGGTGACATTTTTCGACCCTCACCAAAATATGAAATTGTGACGGTCAATGAACACCACCATATATATGCATCAATAATGACAACCATTAAAGGTCTGTCACCATAAATCGTTGTTGTTGATAAGAAATGGTGAGGGTCAATGTTTGTCATTATAGTCATTATTCGTGACGGGCCTTGATGTCACCAATGTGTTTATGGTGACGGTCAATGAACATCGCCATATATATGCACCAATAGTGACGACCATGAAAGGTCCATCACAAAAAATTGTTGTTGTTCATATGAAATGGTGACGATCACTATCCGTCATTATAATCAATATTCCTGACGGACCTTGAATGTCACCACAACACATACTTTCGGCGACGCCACCTTTGGTGACGTTCAGTTTTTTGGTGACGGAGGCTATTTTCCGTCACCATTGCCCATATGAAATGATGACCGTCACTATCCGTCACTATAAATCATTATTGGTGACAGAGCTTGAATGTCACCACAACACCTATACTTTCGACGACGCCACCTTTGGTGACGTTTAGTTTTTTGGTGATGGAGGCTATTGTCCATCACCATTTCTCATATGAAATGGTGACGGTCACTATTCATCACTATAAATCATTATTGGTAACGGACCTTGAATTTCACCACAACACCTATACTTTCGGCGATGCCACCTTTGGTGAAGTTCAGTCTTTGGTGACGAAGGCTCTTTTGACCCTCACCAATGAGCTTATGGTGACCATTTTCGCCCCTCACCAATGTGATTTTTTCTTGTAGTGTCTAATGCATATATATAAATTTTTGCAGCATTTATATTGATCACCTAACTGTAGATCTGAGGATATTGGCAACCATCTTTATTGTTAGGGTTGTTGGTTATGCACAGCTAAAGTGGTATTTTTTCATACGCTTGGAATTAATATTCATACTAACAACTGGCGAATCCACTGGGGAATCCTAGGCTCTCTTAGGCCCCCATCTTGGGGCTGTATGTGAGGTCGAAGTGTCAGGATCTTCTCAAAGAAGAATAAGCACAAAACTGTACCATATGCACACTCATGGTTCACTTGTCGCTTGCATAGAGACAAATACCATTTCAATGACGACAGAATCATCTGGGCCCACCCATAGTAGGTCCCACTCAAAACACTATCCACAAGCATGATCTGCCCTCCAGTGATGTGGTGGAGTGCCTAGTTACCCAGGATCTGCAACACCACTGCGACCATAGCACGGGTCTCTAACCTCTCCAAATCCCCGATGGGTATCCGAGTTCCCTTAACTTGGAGACCTTGTCGACAATGGCACTCTACAAAATCTATGATATTTTTCCCCAACGGTAATACTAGCTGAGTATTCACTACCATCCCAAGTGGTGGCAGACTAGTCAGGAAATATATCTCTTGGATAGTCAACTCGATCTGGTGCCCCTACACTATAAATACCTCATGGTCCAGATCCCAATAGCTGACAATCCGGGCCCATAAAGGCTCTCCATATCTCATCAAAGGGTTCTCCACAAACTTTAGAACCCAAAACTCGGCCAATGCACTACGAACACTTTGATCCTCCTGGATCTCTGATCGTAATGCGCCCAGATCTCTCTCTCTCCAGTTGATCCGTAAATCTACCATATCTACACAAAACCATCATATTTGTCAGTGTACAGATAAGAAAGAATATATCTCATCATACAAACCCAGTGCTCAGCCAAAAAATAGCATAGAAAAACCCCTCCCTGATAGGTCAAACTTTTTTGCTCAAAACCTTCTACCCAAGTCGTACTTTTTGCCCCAAAAAGTGTGACCCAACCCTGAAGAGGAGCAGGGGTTTATCCCTAAGCCCTAGGGACCTAATATGAACTTTCAATCCACTGAAAAGAAAGAGTAGGGTTAGGCCTCTTACCTGCAACTGACAGATCTCGATTCCAATGGTCAGTTTGTCCGATATGATCACCGCAAGATTTAGGGCCTTCTCTCCTCTCTACATTCACCACAACTCCACATGAAAATGAGTGAATTTGGAGGGAAAATTCCTTATTAAAAGAGAAACCCCTTATTTTCTTTCGCCTATTGCAACCAAATCGTAGCTCATTTTCCAAACCATCTGTAACGTTTTAAATCTCTCACCGAGCCCTCAAATGGGTATCTGTTAGTTTTTCATGATTTGATACTTCACCAGGACAAATTTTGTCCAATAAAGGTCACTTTTCCACTCCTCAAAATTGAATTTCTTCACCTGCCACACTTGTACTTGGGGGAACCCCTTTGCCTTCATACTTGTCCATGCTTGTGTCGATCTTCATCTTGAGTAACCATCATGTACTCATGTTTTCATGGTCCCCATTGGCCCCTTCTTCTATGTGGCAACACCATCGAGTCGTCCTTGTTTAGAGCATCCGAGTTGAGTCATCATTGCATTCATGGAGTCTATCCTGAGCCCCTTTGTAAATCGCTATAGTCCTCCATCCTTCACCGCTTGGTTCCTCTCTCGTGTCGCCCATTATGGCCTTCAATCCCACTGTCCCCTATCCCTCATGATATTATGTCAGTCGCTGCCAGGTCATCCATGCCCTTTATGCTCTAACAAGGGAAGTCGTCTGTCCACTACTCAGTACCCCACATTTCATCATCACCCCTGGTGTCCATCTGTCAGTTGCTCTACTATTTTATATCGTGCCTTAGTTGAGGACCTATTATTGCCTCACCTATGGCAGACCTCCTTTTGTCGACATCAGATCATTTATTCCAGAAGATAGGT
Source organism: Pinus albicaulis (assembly GCA_034641835.2). Lineage (NCBI taxonomy): Eukaryota > Viridiplantae > Streptophyta > Pinopsida > Pinales > Pinaceae > Pinus > Pinus albicaulis. The sequence goes on from CM076574.1 coordinate 962,491,069, forward strand.
TTAGAGGGCAGTGTACCTTGGTTCCACCTTCCACTTTTGTTCGGTGCCTCAGATCAGGAAAAGGGACTCCTTATAGCCCTTTGACTTGATTGCTTCTCAGCTCTAGCTCCTTTTAGCATGATCAAGATCTGTATACTTGATGGTTCAGTGATGCAACAGATTGGACTAGTGATTCTCAGGTGTGTGTGAGATGTTTTCATCCCTCATGAGGGGGTGGCCCTACAAGTAGCCCCCCACATACCCGAATGACCTCTTCACTTCAGCCTTTGATGCAACTCCATAGATTTGATGATGATGGCCTCATCCGCTTGCTGCGCCTTGTTGATTGCATTTATCAATCCAATTTTAAGAGCCCTTTCCTGTTTACAGGAGAATCTCAGTTGCACTTGTATCTCATGTAATAAGATATTATTGTACAAGTCCTGGCTATTATCACAGGCACAATATGAATGTGGGATTCATTATCATGTTGTTTATCTGGCTCATGTTTATGCCAGCATATACTATATTGTTCAGTCCCTTTCTTACTCGACGCGTTATTTTTTGTACTTTTCCTCGGCGGGCATAGGCATGCCTCCCCCGCCACCTATAACATAGGTACTCACTCATAAAAGAGACTTGTCGCACCTGTAAGTCTTGCCTCCTCAGGGTCTAGTCCTTTCAAAACTTTGTTCTACCTTATATTCTCTCTCTTTGACTCCCCCTTCGGTGTCTAGTGATTGAATTCTTACAATGTACTTCGGTCATATGATTAGCTCCTAATGCTCGCATGTTGTGGGGCAATCTGTTACACCATTTGTTGGTCATCTAACCTATTATCATTAGATGGACCCAAGTACACCATGTAAGACCAATTTTACCCTAAGTAAAATTGCTTTCACTATGAAAATAACTTAGTAAACCACATTTATTAAGTTTTTTATGGTCTAAACAAGAAACCCCATTAGGAAATATTAAATAAATTTACATTTATTTGATTTTCCTCAAAGAATAATTAGTTAAACAACAATTTAATTAATATTCCTAGTTATATTTAACCCAAAACAAGGAAATTAATTAGATAACTCATTATTTATCTTATTATTTTCTAAAGAATAATTATTTAAACCTTATTTAAATAATATTCTTTGTTAAATATGACTAAATCACCCATAAATAATTAAATAAATCATTATTTATTTGATTATTACTCAACCACATCCTTAAAATGATAAATAAATCATTTATTTATTTATTATTTACAAATAAAGGGATTTGACACAAGTCAAATTCCTTTTCCCTCCAACAAATATAATAAAATATTCCATAAAAGTTGGATCTTGATTTGGTTAATAATATTTTAATTATGCACCAATATCTAGACTAACTCAATATTTTGTTATAAATAGAAGGGTTTTCCCATTCATTTACCACCTTTTGTTGCCTAAATATCACTCTGGAGCTATACTTTTGGTCTAACTATTGATCCACCATCATAGTCATATTTTTCTACCATTTTCTGTCTGGTTTTTCTACACCATCAAGAGAGATAAGTTTTAGATCTGAAGTGCTGAGGACTTACAAGAATCCATCCTATTGAGGAGAACTGGTAACACCCTTCTATGTTTTCCTCCCAGGTTCCCATAATACAAAATTCATTCAACATATTATTGTCTTTTCTATTGGATGCATGGAGTAAATCTTGTTTTTTCTACTGCTTAATGTATTCTAATGCATAGATCTAGATTTTTTCATCATTTATCTTGATCACCTAACTGCATATTTGAGGATATTGGCAGCCATATTTTCTATTAGGGCTGTTGGTTATGCACAGCTAAAGTGGTATTTTTTCATACGCTTGGAATTAAGATTCATGCTAACAGTTAGTGACTCCACTGGGGAATCCTAGGCTCTCTCGGGCCCACATCTTGGAGTTGTATGCGAGGTCGAAGTGTCGAGATCTTCTCAAAGAAGAACGAGCACAAAACTGTACCATATGCACAGTCATGGTTCACTTGCTGCTTGCATAGAAAAAAATATCGTTTCAATGGTGACAGCATCATCTGGGCCCACCCATAGTAGGTTCCACTCAAAACACTCTCCACAAGCATCATCTACCCTCCAGTGATGTGGTGGAGTGCCTGGTTTCCCAGGATCCGCAACACCGCTGTGACCACAGGACCGGTCTCTAACCTCTCCAAATCCTCGATGGGTATCTGAGTACCCTTGACTTGGAGACCTGGTTGAAAATTGTGCTCTACAAAATCTATGATATTCTGCCCTCGCGGTAATACTGGTTAATTATTTCCTACCATCCCAAGTGGTGGGAGACCAGTCAGGAAATATATATCCTGGACTGTCAACTCTATCTGGTGCCTGTGCACTATAAATACCTCATGGTCTGAATCCCAATAGCTAACAATCTCGGCCCATAAGGGCTCTTGAGCTCTCATCAAAGGGTTCTCCACAAACTTCAGAACCCCAAACCTGGCCAATGCACTACGGACACTTTGATCCTCCCCGATCTCCAATCGTAATGCGCCCAGGTCTCTCTCTCTCCAGTTGATCCGTAAATCTACCATATCTTCACAAAACCATCATATTTTTAAGTGTACAAATAAGAAAGATTGTATATCATCATACAAACCTAGTGCTCAGCCAAAAAACAACATAGAAAAACCCCTCCCTGACAGGTAGCACTTTTCAGGCCCAAACCTGGTATAGGTCGCACTTTTTTGCTCAAAACCTGCTACCTAGGTTGTAATTTTTTCCCAAAAAAGTGCAACCCAGCCGTGAAGAGGAGAAGGGGTCTATTCCTGAGCCCTGGGGACCTAATCTAAACTTTCTATCCACTGAAAATAAAGAATAGGTTTAGGCATCTTACCTGCAACTAACAGATCTTGATTCCAATGGTCGGTTTGTCTGCTACGATCACCGCAAGATTTACAGCCTTCTCTCCTCTCTACATTCACCACAGCTCCACATGCAAATGAGTGAATTTTGAGGGGAAATGTCTTATTAAAAGAGAAACCCATGATTTTTATTTTGCTTGCAGCGACCAAACCATAGCTCAGTTTTCCAAACCGTCTATACCGTTGGAAATCTCTCACCAAGCCCTCAAATGGGTATCTGTTAGTTTTTCATGATTTGATACTTCACTAGGACACATTTTTTCCAAGAAGGGTCACTTCTCCACTCCTCAAAATCGAATTTCTTCACCTACCACACTTGTACTTGGGGGCACCCCTTTGCCTTTATACTTTTCCATGCTTGTGTCGATATTTTTCATGAGTAACCATCATGTACTCATGTTTTCATGGTCCCCATTGGCCCTTTTTTCTATGTGGAAACACCATTGAGTTGTCGTTTTTTAGATCATCTGAGTTGAGTCATCATTGCATTCATGGAGTCTATCCCGAGTTCCTTTGTATCCCACTATACTCCTCCATCCTTCAATGCTTGGTTCCTCTCTCGTTTCACCCATTATGGCCTTCAGTCCCACTATCCCCTATCCATCATGATATTGTGTCAGTCGCTGCCAGGTCATCCATGCCCTTTATGCTCTAACAAGGGAATTCGTTCGTCCGCTACTCAGTACCCCCCATTTCATCATCACCCCTAGTGTCCATTTTCCAGTCACTCTACTATTTTCTCTCATGCCTTAGTTGAAGACCTATTATTACCTCACCTATGGTGGACCTCCTTCTATTGACATCAAATCATTTATTCCAGAAGACAATTATAGAGGGTGGTGTACCTTGGTTCCAGCTTCCACTCTTGTTCGGTGCCCCAGATCAGGCAAAGGGATTCCTTATAGCCCTTTGACTTGATTTTTTCTCAGCTCTAGCTCCTTTTAGCATGATCAAAATCTATATACTTGATGGTTCAGTGATGCAGCAAATTGGATGTTGTGAAACCAACTCCAAAAATAGAAGAAAAGAGATATCAATTCCTTAGAAATAAGCCACTTCGAGGGGGAAACTTCCAATACATTACATGAATGAAAAATTCTTGGATGATACAAATTACAAAACCTCCTTTCTATATATAGGAGTCCATGGGGCCACAATGTAATCCTAGTCAACCTAACAATAATAATTTAAGGGCACAATAATAACAATATCGAGGTTACAGGGGTACAATAATAACAATAAGGGGGTTACACTAACAACAATAAGGGACTATACTAGTAATATAGGGACCTAACATGCCCCTCTCCTTCAAAAAATTGTTTTCCTCAACACTTGAGTAGCTCTGGGTGCTTCTGTATAAAATTCTCATCCTCCCATGTAGAATCTTCAGTGGGTAAGTTCTTCCACTTGATGAGATACTCTAAAATTGATCGATTTTGTAGCTGTCGAGTTCTTGTTTCTGTGACTGCTTCAAGTTCCAATATGATTTTTCCTTTCTCATCAAGTTCTAGCAATATTGTTTGAACTGGAATATTTTCACCTATAACCTTCTTTAAGCATGAAACATGGAAAATTGGATGCACTCGTGAAGAAGCAGGAAGCTCCAATTTGTATGCCATAGTACCAATATTTTGAAACACCTTGTAAGGACCATAGTACTTTGGCGATAATTTATTATCCTTCTTTGCTTGCTTGAGGGACATTTGTTTGTATGGTTGTAGCCGTAAAAATACCCAATCTCCTACATCAAAACTTCTCTCGCTAGGATGTTGATCTGCCTGTTGTTTCATTCGATTTTGTGCCAAATTCAGGTTATCCTTTAAGAGTTGGAGAACTTCTTGCTGATGCTCGATGTGATCTTCCACTGCTTGAACCTTCGAATTTTCCCTTAAAGATGATGTGATGGATGGTGGATGATATCAATAAAGTGCCATAAATGGGGTCATTTTTGCTACAGTATGGAAGGAAGTGTTATACCACCATTCAGCGAGAGGTAACCACTTGACCCATTGTGTTTGTTTATCAGATACAAAACAACGAAGATATCCTTCCAAACATTTATTTACTATCTCAGTTTGACCATCATATTGAGGATGATAAGATGAGCTATGAACTAATTGAGTACCCAAACAAGAAAATAACTCCGTCCAAAAATTTCCAGTAAAAATGGGATATATGTCACTCACAATAACCATTGGGTTTCCATGTAGCTTTTGAATTGTGTCCATGAATGTAGTAGCAAATTTACTTGCTTTAAATGGATGAGATAATGCACAAAAGTGTG
>CM076574.1:962496343-962607296 GCA_034641835.2 Pinus albicaulis
GGCCGAGAGGGCAAAGCCCAGCCACAGGCCGCGCAGAGAATTGAGCTCAACCTAGTCTCCTAAATTGAGTTCATTTAATTGTCAACCAAAAAATTTTATAATGTTAAAACGTTGCATAACATGAAAATATTGGGCCCCGTGGGACCCTCATTTGAATTGTGTTAGCATGTGCCCCACATACCAGATTGGGTCACCTGGACCTGACAAGAATGATGATTAGGCATATTTCTAACGTGATGCCAACGATGTGTGACACATGGCATGTAGATTTAACCCATTGGATGGCCATGAAGTCCATATTTGGACAACATGTGGCACCTCTAAAGGATGCCACATGGTAGGCTGACGTCACCATGATGTCAGCGAAACTTTAGGAATCCATATGACCAAGAGGATTGTAGTAACAAATTTTGCATTGGGATTAGATTTCTAATGAACTTGGATACATCATGTTCAGAGTGGAGCCCTCCACGAATAGTAAGATGTGGATTTCAGGGCTGAATTCCATCACAAGCCAAATTCCCATGGAAATCTACGGTGGGACCCCTCTAGTGGAAAGGTAGCACCAAGACAGATTATGTTATGGATAATGGGTGCAACTAGAAGTCTGAGGCATTTGGGTGAACCCAAGGAAGCGAGGCTAAAAAGCCCAAAATTAGGCCTAGACAAAATGTGTGCGATGATGGGAATTAGTCTAGAGGCTCAGGATTCAAGGATTGTTGTAAAGTGGAAACTTGTGGGAAGACCAGATTTTGTCATTATCCAAATATATTGATAATTTAACACACTGTGGGTTGGATTTGTGGTCCCACAAGCAATGTGGTGTAGTGGGTGCCACATGGACCTAACTACGATCATGTTCGTACTGGGGATGACATGGAACAACCATAGTGAGGTGGGGTTGCCATGTGACAGGTTTATGCGTAGGTGGCAAGGATTAAATGATCAAACTTCAAATGGGCATAGCTTTCAATGTGGGAGTTAGATTCATATAAACAATTATATCACCAAAAATCTCTTGACGAGATGAATATGATGGTGGCGTTTATTTTAAGTTTTGAGAAGGTTGGAAAATAATGAGTTTTGTGACCCCATCTTCATAATATATATTGGAGATGAGGTAAACTTTGATGTAATTCCCTCCACTTCCTGAGAATAACCCAAGGGGGGGGAGGGTGTGTTACATTTTCCAATTTTAGGTATGGTAGGATCATCATGAATCCCTATTAGGTTTGGAAGAACCCAATAAGAGGAGTATTTCATAATAAATCCATCAAGGAGTAAGCATAATAACATATGATATGGTTTGGGGTTTACTTCATGGATGGTGTCATTAACATGCAAGGTTATATAAGATATTTATCCACATGAGTGCCTTTGTAGAGGGAGAACTTATGCATTGAGTCACCCTTTCCTTGGCACTATGTCTTACTACCCCTTTCTCATATTTTTCTTGTATTCTCCCTTTTTTACTTTGTTTCATATAGCCCCATTTCCTTGTACATGCACTTCATTGTGTAAGGGTTTGGGATAAGTTACCTTAGTCCTTTTTAGTTATGCATTTCATTGCATAGGACCTGGGGGAAATGACATCATAATAAGGGGGTGGAGATCAAAATTTGCTTCGAATTTTGACTTGTCATTGATATCCCTTCATTTTCTTTTGCATTTATACATTGCTCTTTTGTAATAAAACTTCATCAACCCTGAGCTTCAAAGCCATTGCTTCTCATGGGATTAGGAAGCATGAGCCTTTTTGGGAGGCATGTAGCAAACAACCCAAAAGAAAGGACAATGTATAAGGGAAAAATTGAGCATGGTATGTATTGAAAATTACATGTGCATGTTACCCAGTCCCCTTGTTTTGCCCCTTTTGTCTAGTAGTGTCAACAACTAACTAGGAGATTGATGATGACCACCAAGGTGAAACAATGTTGAAGGAATAACTTTCGAGCATCATGATTCATTATCTAATTTAACAAATTATCACTAATTTCATGTAAAATGAAATGGTCGTTAAGACTTAATATGAAGCACTAGACAAATGTACCTCATGTGTGTCAAGCACCATATCAAATGAGTGAGTTGAGCATGATATGAGAGGCATATATTGGTAAATATCTAGGTAGAATCTTGAATTTCATCATTGGGACCATTGTCTACGATGTGGATCAATGAAGAAAAAAATCTCCTATAGTTGCCTCTAGAAGTCAGGGGATAACATTAGGTATATGTGGAGAATGGCTAGGCAAGGAATAATCAATAGTTTTATATGTAACTAAGATGGTATAGTAACAATCTTATTCCAATGTATATAAATTATATTTAATCCAATTAATGTTACCAGGAAGACTTGCATTAATTCACCTTGTCATATACAACACAAACCTTTGAGTTTAAAACCTAAACTCTCTATAAAATTGTTACTTGCCTTCATATGAGGCCAAATAAGATGTCGAAGATATTCATTGGCAAAATAAATAAGATAAAGATGTTGATTGGCAGACATAAAGTGTCTTATATATTTTGAATATATTTTGACCAAAAACTTGGGATAAAATGTAGGTAAGTGCATTAATTTATGAACAAAAATAGAAATTTGACAAATCGATTCAAAGAGTCCATGTGGCTTGAAAGAAACAGACTAATAGAGTGGTTATTACTATCATCTACCAAGAGGTCAAAAAAACATATTTCTAGTGCACATTAAGATATTTAAGCAATAAATAAACACATAGTTCATATAGAACCAATATTTATGTGTTCAATCAACATGGAAAACTATTTTATGTTGTTTTTTTTTATGTAGTCTAATCCACATGGTGAAATTTCATAATTGGTTAAGTTAAATGGAGTTGCCTCAAAAAACCAATAATGGAAAATCACATAGCTAGATTCGTGGTTTCATAGGAATAGCAAGAGGTCATTTCATTTAAATTTGGTAAAAATTGCCATAGAATTTCCTTATGTATTATTCAAAAGTGTAATACATGTACCTTCTAATGGTTCAAGTCTAATTAAATTTGGAGTTAGAAGCTTAAATTTATTAACCTTGTATTAAAACTAGTTTCCACGCCATTAACATGAGACGTGACTTTACATGGTGAGTGGTCAGGTAGATATCTCCATATTTTCTTAATAAAAGTTTACTTCAAATATACAAAATTTAATATCTTAGAATGGTATTTCCAATCATGTCGTTTTTGTGATTAGATTCATCAATTTTTTCAAAGTTGTTGCAATAGGTGGATAAACAACAATTTTCCATCAATTTCCTTGCTTCTCAACTCATTTTTTAATGTATAGCATTGCACTTTTTTGCAAATCAACGTATTCTTGTGGCCATATAGCTTAGGTTGGAGCTTTGATAGTCTAATCCAAAGGCCATATTTCTTTGACATCACTTCCATAACACGTTGAATCCTAAAATTATCCTCTTTGTATCCACGAAGGGTGAGTGAATTCATTCTTCATATCCACTTTCAACAAGGTTTCCTCTTTCAATGCATGTAGGGAAAAATAATCTACACCCAACATCTCACTAGATATAGAAATCAAAAGAGTCATACAAATCCAAAAGACTCATGTATAGTTACAAATGCTCACACACATAGAGCTACAAGACTAACTTAGAGTCACCAAGACTCACATAGAACTGCAAGACTCGTGTAGTCTCAATAATGAAACACAACCATTGATGCAACTACTTTTCTAGGTTGTACAAAGGTCCCATCCTGATTATTGCCATGCAATTAACCCATTTTGTATCTCATAGGGGTTTTTGGTTAAAACCCCTAGCATCATAGTGAAAACATTGAAGATCATGTATTGCATAAGTATAACATATTTGTTAAGACCAATATTTTTCTATGTCATTTTAAGTCCAAGCACAAAGAGATACCACATAGAATAAGCTATATAAGAGAATATGATATATAGTGGGAGACCCCTCATGGGAAAGAAAACCCATTTTGAAATGCTACCTTGTATTAATCAAACAATTTTAGAGTACATAATTCTTGTTGTTAAGAATATGCAATGAACAATCCCAAATCTTTGTTAGCCACCATTAGTGCAATAAATCCCATGTAAGTTTAAGATAAAATTGTTAGGTCCAAGCACAGCGTAATGCATTCTTAGCTTTGTCAGTTCACCCATGGCCCTTCTTGAAAATGACATCGGGTACCCTTTTTCGATTCTAATTAGATGAGAGTTAGCCTTCTTCTCTAGTAACTATTATTATCTCAGAGATCACAAATGATTATAGCCTTTTGGAAATGATACCTATTGTATTAGTGAAGTCATTTGCTTCCTTTTATTTATAATTATCTTTTGTCACTGGTAGGATCCAACAAGTTTCAACGATGTGAGATACCAAAGCTCGCTCTCCCATGTGAAAGCTCTCAATAAACTTGAAATGGAATGGTGGAAATAAGAGAGAGAATGGAGAATGGAATTTACCTCCCTCATTAGTAATATGTCTTCTCTCTAGGCTTGGTATGTGTGGGGGATCCTAGTTTATCTCAAAGAAAAAACATATCTATCTTATGCAGGGGGATTAGGGATTTCGTGCATTAACCAAGCGTAAGTGTATACATTACCCCAAAGGTTGTGATTAGAGATAGAAGCACGAATTCAATATCTAATAATGGTGGGAGGATTTAGCACAATCATCTAATTGACGCATAAGAAAGATCTTATAGTCAATTCCAAATATACTTCTATAATGGTATGACCTAAGAAAGAGGGCTTACGAGAAAATAAATAAATAAATAATAATAATAATAAATAAAATAAAATAAAATAAATTTGGGAGCTCAAGGTAATTGGTTTATTAACCACTCAAACCACAACTTAATTAACCTTGTGCAACAAGTACCATGGAATTACTATGCCAAGTGTCTATCACATGTCAGTCTCACTTCCATGGAAAGATAATAAACATGATGAGACCCAAGATCCCCTCACAAATTCTCATTTAGCAGGAATGATGGAACTTGAATGTAGAGATATCATTTATCATAGGTGAGGTGGGTAATGGAGCATCATCCATTTTCATTGTGGAAGGATAATGGGAATTAATTATGCTCAATTGGCTTCTGTGTAGAATTCACCATGGTTTATAGGTCGATGGTCGGTCGTTTGATCACTCAGATTGTATTTTGAGTTCCATCGACCTTTAAGGTTTGAGTGTCGATTTGTCAGCCATTCGTTGTTACACATGGTGTGGAATTCTATTTGTAAGGATTTATTTAAGAATCCTTAGGTTTTGGATATAGTTTTGTCAAATTCATAAAGCTTGCTCTAATTTATTGGTTAGCGGTCGATCTTCTAAACAATTTGTTTGTTCTATGTTTTTTGGGTTTCATTGGTCTTCGAGATTTGAGTGCCAATTCATTAAACATTCCTTGTTATAGTTGGTATGGAGCTGTTTTTGTAAAGAAGGGAAGATGATTATTGGATGTTCTATATGTGTATTTTACTCGTTAAAATTGGTTTCATCCCTGCTATAAATGTATTATTTTTGGTGTTCTAACTCTAAGCTCTATCTCACGAATCCTTAGGTTCAGGGTTTTATATTTGTCAAATTGCTATGATACAACTTTCTCATATGGATTTTCCTTATGGTTCAGGATTATAAATTATGGACCATCGGGATTCACAAGAACTCATGAGGATCCTTAGGCCCCATGAATAAGTGATACAACACAATAAAACATCAATTTTATCTCCTACTTCCAAATTCCATGAACATGAACAACAATGCATCTCCCAAATTGTAGATATTGTTAGTGCACTGGTTGAGGTTAAGCATCAACTTGCCATTCTTTAAGAAGAGTGCAATGTGATAAGGAACTTGGTGGTGGGTTTGCAGAAATATGTTCAATTTAGGGCATCCAATCAATAACTTCTTGTAAACTGGGATTAAGGGGAATATATGGAGGAGTATAGTGTGCACCAACTCACTAAAGCTATGGAAAAGGCCACAATTTGCAATATCGTTCGTTGGTAGATGTTTTTTAAGGCTATTACAATTTTAGACATATTTTAAAAAATCTATCATAGTAGTAAGAACTAAGAATTTTTACGAGATGACATGTATAAACTTTGTATTTTGTTAAGGATATATATGACATGTTTTAAACTTAAGGGAATTATGTATGTTTTATCATTGTTGTTTAGCTATGCTGCAACCATTTTAATCATGTAAATTACATAAATTTGGTTAAAAAAAACTAACAACTCTTATCCGCCCTTCAGGAGGATATATCATATTCGAGTATGCTTTTTACTACAGTAGAAATAAATGTACATAACCTTGCAAGTTTCTCTCCAAATTATCAACTAGATGTGCTCAACTATGCACTCCTTCTACATTAACAAAGATGCACATATCCTTCTAAATTTAACAAGTAGATATGCATATCCTTTAAATTAGCAATTGAATGTCTCCCTTAAAATTTCTCACCACTTATCCCCTTTTCAATCCTTTTTATTCAAACATTACATCAAATGATTTAACAATTTATCAAAACATTGCTTTTGAATAATCAAACGTCTACAACAAGGGTTGGTAGACGCCCACGGAAGGGGGCATATTTTCCCTAGAGGAAAAGTGGAATCCACCTTTACGTAGAGTTTAGGAAGAGCCTCAAATAATCAAGTTGAAGTCTATTGTGTTTTCCAAGGTTTGACCTTGGATAAGGCACAAGGTTTCTCATTTATTACAATTGTGGGAGATTCAAAATTTGTCTTTGATTATATTCAAAATGTTTCCTCTAAGAGATCTAATTATTCTATCATGTTTTCATCACATAAGGTTCCTTCTGGGTCATTTTTTAATGTAAGTTTATACTACATCCTTTGGCATAATAATATTATTGCGGATCACATGGAAAACAAACTCATAATCATGGAGACGAGATCATTTTTGATAAATGATCACCTTTCTCATTTTCCCATCTCAAGATCTTGGAGGAATATGGACAAGGGGGGGTGATCACACTCTTAAGGGTTAATATGAGGAATTAAAAATTAGTTAATGGTGATGGGTTGTATATCTCATCGTTGACTCCCTTTACGTCTATATGTGGGCATGATGAGGACCCATAGGATGACCATATTACATGCAATTGGTGAAATTTACGAGACAACACCACCCACTGTGGATTAAATTTGATCATGATGGATCGAGTAGGATGCAGATTGTAGGTATGAATGTTTACAGACTTGCATGGAATTCCTCGATCTTGGATTGGTATGTGAGGGGCTTATCCCTTAGCTTGCATACATTTTCCTTAATGCGCTTGTTGGTAGCAAGCAGGGAGAGTCATATTTGTCACTCCAAAATCATGGAAGAGGGTGCAACAAGGAGCATGATGTTAATCCTAGGAATTTTGGATGGATTTTCCCATTGTGATCTCCATGGGATCAATCTGGTTTGGAGATTTATTGTCATGTTCTTCTAATCCTTGATTTATATATGCTCGTGTTTCTAATATTCTTGGTTGTCATCCCTATTGCAAGAATTTTTTCATTTTAGAGAAGTTTAGTTGAGTTTGCAATCTTCATTTTAAGATGGTTGCTCCTTCAAGGCTTGATTTGGGATCCTTTTGGTAGGATTTGGTAAATGTTTGCAGTCAAGTATTCTGGGGCATTTACATAAGTTGGGGGAAGTAAGGTTTGTCTTTGCTCCTTTCTCTTATATGTTCAAATTTCTGTAGGCTTGGTTTCCCTTATTCATTGTCTACTCCTTTGAGATCTCTTGGACCCAATATTTGGTTGATTCTCTAGTCCTTTGTTTACCTGGAATCTCCTTATTTGTGCCCGCGTGTAGCTTCCTATCTTCTCAGGTGTGTTTCTCGGACATACTGGCTGGTTGTTTAGACCTCAGTTCTTTACAATGTGTGGGATACAATCATAATTGCAAAAGTATGGCCTAATAAAGGCAAGGGCAAGGGAAGGTTAACCATCATGTTTGGATGGAGGATATATATAGTTTATAGAAGGGTTTCTTTCATTTGTAATTTCAACAAAACCAAATTGCATCTTCTTTAACAATTGTGATGGACCTTGTGGTGGACCAAAATTTCAACTGCATAGCATGGAGGATGAAATGGCTTCTCTTCATCAACAAGTGGTGGATCTTCAAGCCTTGTTGAGTCAATTACAGATGAGTAACTCCTTTGTTGAAGCTTCTCTTGATCCTATTTATCCTAAATTGCTGAATTTAAATGTAATCATGCCTCCTATGAAGGATTTAGTCATGGGTCAAGAGAGTATCCCCCCTTCTAAAGTTTAATTTGCATGATATTCATGTGCATCAAGGTTTTGGCTTCTTTCTGGATAATTTATGTATCTAACATAATTCTTTCTTGTAGTTCTGATGTAGGCATCTACAAAACATTATTACTAACATTTGCACGACCTGCAAAGGGAACACCGGAGGCGCACGCAAGCTGCAAACTGACAGAGTTGACAAGTTGACAGATGGAAGTTTTTTATTGGTTTGAGGAGGTGCCACGTGTCTAAATTTTATTGGCTGGAAGGGCGATAGGAAAAGCTTCTCATTGGCTGGGGTGAACAGTGTCTGCTCACCCAAAGCCAACAAAGAGAATGCCTCCGGCGTAAATATATGGGCAATATATTTTTTTAGAATCTCAAAATCGTGAGCTTCAATTTTTGCAACCTTTGTTGTGTGGATTTGTATAAACAAAAATTTACTATATATATATATATATATATATATATATATATATATATATATATATATATATATATATATATATATTTTGTAGTTAAAAAGCAAAAAATTGAAACCTCTACAATATTACCTCTTTACATAATAATAAGAATTAATGAAATAAGACCTATTGTTGTAGTCACATAAAACAATATTACGTACTAATGTATTAGTCTAAATATTTTACAAATTTTATATTTTCTAGCCATTCAAAAGAAAGGAAAGGGAAATCGGTACTTTTTGTTTAAAATTTGGCATAAATCATTTTGGATTAATGGAATTGTAGATATCAGTCATTAACATTGCAAATTAGGTTTCTAAGAGTATTCAAGTGTATAAATTCATTTCTACATTTAATTTCAATAAATACAAAATAATAATTTTAACTAAAAATTTATAACCAAATTTTAGTAATGATAAATAAAAATTCAAAATTGTAAAAGGTTAACCTTCTATAACTATTTTATTTATACAAAGATAATGATCATTATTAATAAAGTTTTTATTAAAAATATAACTAGCTCACCTATATAAATTAAATGGTTGTTAGCCTTGAGGGTTAGGTCAATTGCTCGAGTCCCTATCGTTGAAGTACCTTTTCTATTGATAGATCATAGGTTCAATTTCCTCGACACCCTGGGGGTCAACCTCCATGGTTGAGACGATAGGAAGTGATCCCTTCGGATGGATCTACATGATACATATATTTTGTGGACATAGTGGTCACCGATCTCTAGGGTTCATGAACCACATAGAAAAAAAACCCTGAGGGTTAGCTCAATTTGTCGAGTCCTTGTCGTTACAAAACCTTTTCTATTAAGAGGTAAGGGGTTCAATTCTCTCGACGCTCTCGAGGTCAGGGTCTGTGGTTGAGCCCATAGAAAATTAACCCTTCCGGTGGATCTTCTTGATATAAATATTTCATGGATGTAGTAGTCACCGACCACCGGAGTCCGTGAACAACATAGAAAAAAATAATTAATTAAATGATGGATAAACTTCTATCTGAATCAATCTATGGGAAGCATCAAAACACCTACTTCGTGACGCATCTCACATTGCCATGATTTAAAAAAATCATGAAAAAAAAAACTAAAATTTTAAATTGTTATTATTATTATTATTATTATTATATTATTATTATTAGTATTGACTATAAAAAAATATTATATAAGTTAAACATATATACATTTAAAAATCATTTAAATATTCTCTCTAAATAGGTTTGGTACGATACCATGGGTCAAATACTAAATGCCCAAAAAGCCATATATATATATATATATATATATATATATATATATATATATATATATGATTAGAAGGGGAAAATGACCCCCCGAATGGGGTGACTTTCAAGATGGAGGAGGTGGGCATGTTGCCACCACCCCACCTAGCCAATGGGCCGATGGATGTGGCACCATGCCCCTGACAAGTGTAATTTCAACCTGCTGGCCTTAATCCTTTATGTATTTGGGCAAATGAGAGGATGAGGTGGTGGAAATTTTTATAACACACAACATGGAAACATGGTGGCCATATTGGCATGCTTAGTATTGTTAAATAACCGGTACATCTCCCAGGATCAAACCAAGGGAGGGGCACTCTAGTCTGCAGCAAGACACCCCCATGGAGACACAGGGTATGAGGTAGTAAAGAATCGAGGAGAGAGTGGTTAGGAAACAATTTTTCGAGTAAAGGGGTGCTCCACCCTTCGGTCTAATAAGTAGTGGGAGGTATGCTTGGGCTCTTGGCCATGGCTAATGACTTAGGAAAGTTCTAGTTCAAGAAGGTGTAGGGATTATGGCAACAACGACATTATCTGTCTGAATTGGAGAATTCCAAGCTCATAGGAGCTGAAGGGGGAATTATTGTTTCTTTTCTCTCCTCTCTTTAGGTACCCAAGATGGAATGCTCCATATGTTTCACCATATGATTGTGCCGATAGGCACTCTACAACCCAGTATAGGGCACATGTGTATATGTAATGTAAGAAAGTTTGTAAACATCTGTAATGTCAGCTCAATTGTAATCAATATATTTGTAATAATTAATATATTTATAACAATAAATAAATATAAATATAAATAAACTCGAGGTATGGTAAATAAATAAAACCTCTTTTTATATTTACTCTACAAACCTCTTTATGTCTACAAAACTAAAAAAAGAGATTTTATTTAGGTGAAACATAGTGATCAATTACCATGGGACAAATTATTATTAATACCATGAGCCAAATAGCATATTTATAAAAGAGGTATGGTAAATAAATAAAATATAAAAGAGGTATAAAGTGGTATAGTAAATAAATAAAAATATAAATAAACTAGAGGTATAGTAAATAAACAAAACATTTTTTTTTATATATTTACTCCATAAACTTCTTTATATTTAGGAACACTCAAAAAAGAGGTTTTATTTAGGCGAAGCCTATGGGACCAATAACATGGGCCAAGTCATTATTAATACCATATATATATATATATATATATATATATATATATATATATATATATATATATATATATATATATATATATACCCTAATATTCATATTAATAATAATAATAATAATAATAAATTTGGATTAATACAATATCAAATTTGTTATATTGTAATATATATTAATATATCATGATATATATTAACTCTAGGTATATATGGGAGGGAAGAACAAAGACATAGAGTGATAGAGGCGGAGAGATAGGGGGAGTGACGAGGGAGAGATGGAGATAAACTGAAGGAAAGGGGAGAGGAGGAATGAAGGGAGAGATAGGAAGAGGAGTGAGAGAGGTAGAGAAGGGTGGGAGAGGGAGAGGGAGACATAAGGATGGAGGGAGGAGAGAGATAAGGAGAGAGGGAGGGATATAGTGAGAGCATTGGAGAGAGAGAGGTAGGAGAGACAAGGAGAGAGAGGAAGGATGAGAGAGAGGAGGAAATAGCGAGGGATAGAGAGATGGAGTTGGAGGGGGGGAGAGGGAGGGAAGAAGAAAGTCATAGAGAGTGAGAAGTGGAGAGAGAGAGGGGGTGACAAGGGAGAGATGGAGAGAGAGTGTGTATGTTCAGGGGTGAGATAAAGAGACAAAGAAGTATATATGGAGGGAATAAGAAAGATGTAGAGAGTGAGAAGTGGGGAGAGAGAGGGAGTGACAAGGGAGAGATGGAGAGAGAGTGTGTAATTGAGAGAGGGCGGGGGGGTGGGAGGGCGGAAGAGGAGAGAGGGATGGATATAGTAACAAAGTTGTAGGGTGAAACGAGAGAGAGAGAGAGAGGTCGGAGAGAAAGGGAGAGAGAGGAAGGAATCGAGAGAGGGTGTGAGAGATTGGAGAGAGGAAGGAATATAGAGAGGATGTGAGAGAGTGGAGAGAGAGAGAGGGAAAGAGAGATGGAGTTGGAGGGGGAGAAAGAGGGAGGTAAGAAGAAATACATAGAGAGAGAAAGGTGGGGAGAGAGAGAGGGAGTTACAAGGAAGATGGAGAGAGAGGGAGAGAGGACAATAAGAGGGAAGAGAGATAGAAGTGGGGGAGAGGGAGAGAAGGGAAAGGGAAAGAGAGAGGGAGAGGAGAGAGGGAGAGGAGGGAGTGATAGATAGAAATATTAGCAAAAGAGATTGTATGGTTTGGGGGTTATATAGAGAGACATAGAGAGATAGAAATATAGATGGGAGGTGAAGATAGGGAAGAATAGAGAGAGGGATAGAGGGAGGGAAGAAGAAATACATAGAGTGAGAAGTGGAGAGAGAGAGGGAGTGACAAGGGAGAGATGGAGAGAGAGTTTGTATGTTTGGGGGTGAGATAAAGAGAGAGAGACAGAGGAAGGAAGAGATAAAGGATGGGAGAGAGAGGAAGCAAGAGAGAGAGGAAGTGAGAGAGTGGTGAGATGGAGGGGAAGATAGATGGAGTTGGAGGGGGAGAGAGAGGGAGGTAAGAAGAAATACATAGAGAGAGAAAGGTGGAGAGAGGGAGAGGGAGTGATAAGGAAGATGGAGAGAGAGGGAGAGAGGACAACATGAGGGAAGAGACATAGAAGTGGGGGAGAGGGAGATAAGGGGAAGAGAGAGAGAGGGAGTGATAAGGAAGATGGAGAGATAGGGTGAGAGGACAATAAGAGGGAAGAGAGATATAAGCGGGGGAGAGGGAGAGAAGTGGAAGAGAGAGATAGAGAGAGATATATATATATATATGAAGAGAAGGGGAAGAGAGAGAGAGAGAGAGAGAGGATGAGGGAATGATAGATATATTGGAGAAAGATAGTGTATTGTTTGGGGTGATATAGAGAGACAGAGGGAGATAGAGATATATATGGAAGGTGATGAGAGGGAAGAAGAGAGAGATGGAGAGAGGGAGGGAGGGACAAAGATATTAATAGATATGGAGTGAGAGAGTGTGTGTTTGGGGGGTGAGATAGAGAGACAAAGAAGGAGAGATGGAGGCAGATATAGATATATATGGAGGGGGGAGAGATGGAAGAAGACTTCTTGCACTAGATGCATTGACTTCGGTGTAGATGGTGATTTATAATCCTATTTGATTACTTGCACTAGATGCATTGATTTCAATGTAGATTATTTCTAATCATATTTGATTCCTTGCACTAAATGCATTTATTTCAGCGTAGATGGTGATTTCTAATCTTATTTGATTGCTTGCACTAGATGCATTAATTTCAATGTAGATGTTGATTTATAATTATATTTGATTGCTTGCACTAGATGCATTGATTTCAATGAAGATTATTTCTAATCATATTTTATTGGTTGCACTAAATGCATTGATTTCAGTGTAGATGGTGATTTATAAATCCTATTTGATTGTTTGCACTATATGCATTGATTTTAGCATAGATGTTGGGTTCTAATCCTATTTTTTTACTTGCACTAGATGCATTGATTTGAGCGTAGATGTTGATTTCTAATCCTATTTGATTACTTGCATTAGATGCATTGATTTCAATGTAGACGTTGTTTTCTAATATTCTTTGATTGCTTGCATTAGATGCATTGATTTCAGTGTAAATGTTGATTTCTTAATTGATGTAATTGGATGTATGATGGTACATTAATTTTAAAGTGATTGGATTAACAATGTGCATTGATTTCAGTGTAAGCACAAAACATTATTGACAATGTACATTTATTTTTGTGTTATAGTAATTCAACCTATTAATATTCATGAGCAAGAGAGACAAGGTATGTTTTTTACTACAACAACTCAAGCTAAAGATTTAAATGGTTTACGATTTCAACTATCATTTTCATATAATCGATATGAAAAAATGACAAAACTAACAAGGGTGACAATAAGAATAGTAGAAGAAAATAGTTTGATATTGGTCACAATGAAGACTATTTGTAATTGACTACATTCTTATTATTCACATTTTCAATCATTCAACACTATTACAGTCACTTTGTATTCAAATTTTTTATTTCATCATTTTTCGTCATTAAAGCTATTAACAATATTTATCATCTCAAAAAAGCGAGGTAACTAAGCAAATTTAAAACTAAATGACCAGATTAATCTTAGACATATTTAGCATATTTAAAATGATTATATTTTTTTCTTTCTAAATAAGACTATTCTATTAATTTGAACATAATATACAATTCGAAGCTTGCCTCCGGAATTTCTATGTTAGCCAATTCTGGAGGGAGCAGAGTTCAGAAAGACAAAAATATGACCGTCCCAGATGGGGAAACCGGTCGAAAAATCACTGCCCTTAGTAGGGAAACCAACATTAACAAGAAAAGACCAAGAGTTTGCCAAATTGTTCAAGAAAAACATGATATCTGAGATATTAAACAAACCAGAGAGAGGTAACCTCTCATTGTTGTGGCTGCATGTCATGCTATGTGTCATGAGGTTGTGGCGGAGGCTCTTTGATGATAAGACACCTGTAATCATCAGAATAATCCTCGTCTTTTTTCGAATGCTGCGCGTTGGGCTCGAGCGTGGTAGCGGTGCGCATAAGGTTGCCACTGCCTTTCCTCTTCTCATCCACCGAGCGTTTGGGACTGCCGCTTCCGCTGCCTTCGCTGCTTGAGGAGTGCGTTCCTGGTTTGACCGGTAGAGCTTCAGATTTCCGAGAGTGCTGAGGGGGTGATAAAGAAATTGTAGATTTCTTGGGACGTTTCCTAGAACCAGACCCAACAGAGATCGAAGGCGTCTCATGAAAGCTGACAGTGATGGTGGCGGTGACTCGAGGTCTGTCCAGGGAGCAATCATAATGGAATTGAGACGAATTGTCTTCAGGAGGCGAGGAGCGACTATCTGAGTGAATTGAGATGTGCGGGCATGAGGACTGGCCCCTGCCTCGACCATGTCGGCAACGCATTCTATGCCTCCATGGCATACTTAAGCAGGAGTGAGCGTGAGGGAGGTTGGCTTGCAGAGGCATCGAGGTCGAGGGGTGGTTAGCATGCAGAGGCGAAAAGACAGTGGGATGGCAGGAGTGATGAGGCGTCGAGGCCAATAGAAGATGAAGGTCATAGTGCGTCTCGGAGGGCGAAGGGGAACTCTGAGCAGAGAAGGCTGAGAAGCGAAGGCGACAGGAAGAGAATGACAACGAAGGAGGGAGTGACGCCATGAAGTAGTGCTTAGGCCTGCGGACCAGAAGGGCATTAAGGCGAGAGGCAGAGACAGTAATGTTGACATGGGACGAGCAGCTGAAGCATTTAAGGGCTATAGGACAGGCCCCATGCATGACCATGTGGCTAGGCCATGTGCCATGCAGTGGAGCTGCCACCTCCTATCCCAAATTAAGCACCCGCATCCGGGGTAAAATGATTATATTAATATTAGATGTATTTACATATTATTGATAAAATTATTCTTATATTCAATAGATTTTCCTAGGCCACACACGACTAAAACCAGCCTAGATCCATCTTAACTCCGGATCTATCAAGCATCGAGAGGGATCAAATCTCTTGAGGTGCAAACCTTTCCTCAAGTTTTGCACTCAAAAAATAGGTTTGCACCTCGAGATATTTGATCACTCTCAACGCTTGATAGATCCATAGTTAAGATGGATCTAGGTTGGTAACTATCTCCAATTATGATTCCTTTTTTATCGGTGTATTCGCTACTTTTCATTCCCTGTGGTAATTTTGGTTTCAGTTTTCTTTCTCGGCATGAGTATTGAAAAGGGTGGTATCTTTTTATATGTATTTCATCTCCGAACGACTAGGTATTAGTGAGGTCCATGGTGGTTGAGGGGACCTTGTCTTATCCTGGTGTGAACCGAGGTGATAAAATGGGGAGCTTGTGTTTTTTGGTTTATATAGATAATATCCCCACGATTTTGGGGAGCTTGTTCTATGGGGTGAGTTACCTTGGGAGTTGGTGCTCTAAATTCTCATGAGAGTTAAAGGGTTTATGTGGACCCATTGGTTTCATGTCATCATCCCAGGATGGCAGGCGAGCGTTTTCTTTTTCTCAAGATATTGTCTTGGTGTGAGCCTTATTTTTGTGGTGGTAGTGTGATATATTTTCTAACTAGTGAATGGGAGTTAGCAAGGGTAGGTCTATTGTTGGCATTTTGGTGACCACAAACCTAGATGGTAAGGTTGCCACATAGGAAGTATTGTATTCCTCTCATAATGTTTGGATTTTTCTGTGTGTGGGGGGTTCATCTTGCCTATGGAAAAATATTGTAGGTTTTAACCCTGCAAACGAATTCTTAAAACAAAGAATAAACAATGGCGAAAACATAAAACATAAAACAACTATACACAAATATTTTCTCCTAGATCTCAAAACTGGGACTACCTGGCTAATTTTTCATTATATTCCTTTCAATGTTACAATACATATATACATGTCAAAGCAGTCATAAAACCCCAATCCATTAACCCTAGATTAGAACATAACCGTAGTTCCCTTGACCGAATCTAAAAAATACCATGGGCAGAAAACCATCATGCCTAAAACCATGTGAAAAACCCATGCACAAAACCATGGGTAGGTCCAGCCACCATCTTTGGGTCTGCCCCCCATCCTTGGGTTTGCAAAAAAAATAAAAAAATCTTGGGGCGCTGCCCTAGACCTTGTGCATACCGCCCCCCCATACTACGCCCAGCGCAACGAATGAGGCGAGGGGGTAGGTTATCACCCCTTTGTGACCCCGTCCTTCCCCCCCCCCCCCCTTAAGACTAGTTGTGGAAAGAATATAACACACAACCAACAACTATGGTCTAATTGTGAATCTTTAGGTGTTTCTCTAGCCATGCCTCGATAAAAGGCTAGAGTTAGAAGAGGGGTCACTTATTATCAAGAGCGAGCCCTTATAATACATACATGTTTGCATCACCGAGTTGAAGACTTCATGGCACGATATCAAGAGCACACTCCGGACCATGTTCAAGAGGAATTAGCCTAGTTTGAGGGGAAAGTATCTTCTCACCAAACTTCCTTCTCAAATATTGAAGTCCTTATTGAGTGAGCAATTTTGATCCTTGATACAAGACATAAGAGGGGAGATTTAATCAATACATGCAGACGATATATTTGTATTGGAAAATGGAATTCCTTTTAGGGCGAACTCTCCTAGGCCACCATGAATCTTGAATGGACCTGCTCCAATCCTTGGCTCTCATGCATGAGCATTAGAGAGACTTTGATAGCAGGTTAGAGAAGATTGATCGCAGGATGACGAGGATAGAATATCATCTTAACATCCCCCCAACAATTGAAAAACCTCTAGCAGATCCAACAACTCCTATTCTAGTGGTAGGCTCAGACTCCGATCCCCTTGTTTGAATTTGATATGATTATGGCTTACGATTATATCTCTACAACCATTTTTTTAGGCTAATTAGGGCAGTATCTATGTATTAGCCCATTTTATGTTGTCACTATTAGTTTTCAGTTGTCTCTCTCATCTCTTAGAAGAGTTCATTTTTTGTTATGGTTTAGTCTCCCCTGTGAGTGACTAGAGTGACTTATTGTAATCCTTGATATAATTCCCTATTTTTGCAGGTAATATAATTCACTCCACAAAATGAAGAAAAAATCATGATTACTTTAGAGATAAATTTCAACCTTTGATTTGTGTATACTACTAAGAATATTTTGGAATACTACATAGAGGTTAAATCTCTATCATCCACCTAATAATTATTGATAATTAAATTAAAAATATGAAAACCCTATTCCAAAATAGATATGATAAGACATGCCTATCAACATAAATATTCTAAAATATTTTATTTTGTTGAAGTTAAATCTCTACCATCCACCCAATAATTAAAAAAAAAAAAAATTAAAATTCTAAAAACCTATTCCAAAATAAACACACCTATTAACAAAATTAAAACCCATAATATCTTATCTCCCTCACATATAATAAAAACAAAATTTATTTTCATATCACTCTCATACCTAACCATCTCATTTTAAATTTTAAATTGCATTGATGAACCCAACAACATTACCCAAGTCTGTCAGGATCTTTTAATGATATATATCGTGTTATTTTCACTTTTAAATTGTAATTATAAAATTATTTTTCAAAAGCTTCTTAGATATAACGATTTTTTAATTGAAATTTTTAATGAGACATCTATCATATTAAGTTATGGTGAACTTATAAAAAAAACAAAAAACCAATAAGAATCAAATTTACAACCTTTTGTATTTAGATGTGAATTTTAAATTAAAACATTAAATTAAGAGCATAGTGAAATATAATAATGTTATATTTAACAAATCTCTATCTAAAATACAAAATTATTTAATATTTATTTAGGTATAAAATTATAAAATAATCTTATATTTAAACAAATCCGTAACTAAAATACAAAATTATTTAATGTTTATTTATGTATAAATTTGTAAAATAAAATTGATTAATAAATATTATGTATTTTAAATTAAAAATATAAAATTTAGATATTTAATAAGATTTTTGTTTTTGTTTTTTCCTTTTTGGTTGGTATTATTAGTAAATGTTCCATTTTTAATGTAAATAAAGGTGTAATGATTCAAAGTGAAATAAGAATCATAATTTTGTACTTGGACAAGCTTGTACTTGTACTTATATATATACAATGATGTAATGAAAGAAGGTTATGTTAAATTATTTATTTATTTATTATTATTATTTTTAAGTGTAATTTATAAGTTTTGAGATTAATGATCATGAAATATTTGTATTAGTCAAATTTATTTGAAATGATTTTTTTTGCCAATTCAATTACATAACTTAATTCTAAAAGTGTGAGATAATTAAATCTATGACTTCTCAATAGTAAAAGTACTTTATTGACGAAAACTCGACTAAGTGAACTAACCCTCGAAACCTACCTTTTTTGTTTGTTTGTCAAGTTGTTTGTGATCCTTTAAGCTTGACCTGTGGCTGGAGAAACCACGACCTAGGGGCATTTAAACCGTCAAAGTCACTCGGGGATCGCACCCGACAACTCTATGGCGAATAATTACTAATTCATTAGTCACATATCTTGATTCATTCTTCATCTGTTTCTCCTCCTCCCAATGGTTCATTCCCCTATTGTGTCCCATTCTTTCCCTACTATGTGGTTGGATAAAAAGAAGTGCTCAATCCTTTAGGAGAACTTAAATTAATCATCTTTCTTCGTATCTCTACCATTTATAATGTGTATTTCCCGAACCATTGTGACAAAAATAATTGTTTTTTTTTATGTAATTTATAGTTTTTGGAGATCGGTGACCGTGAAATATTTGTACTAGCCAGATTTATTTGAAATGAACATTTCTTACTAGCTCAATCACATAACCTTATACCAGTTGTGTCAGATAATTAAACCTATGACCTCTCAATAGTAAAAGTACTTGAATGATGAAAACTCGACCAAGTGAACTAACCCTCAAAACATTTTTTGTTTGTTTGTTTGTCAAGTTGTTTGTGATCCTACAGGCTTGACTTGTGGCTTGAGAAACCGCGACCCAGGGGCATCTAAACCGTCAAAGTCACTTAGGGATCGCACTGCCATGAATCTCGAATCGACTTGCTCCAATCCTTGGCTCTCATGCATGGGCATTTGAGTGACTTTGATAACAGGTTAGAGAGGATTGATCACATGATGACGAGGATAGAATGCCATCTTAACATCCCCCCAACAACTAAAAAACCTCTAGCAGATCCAACAACTCTTATCCTAATGGCAGGCTAAGACTTTGACCCCCTTGTTTGACTTTGATATGATTATGGCTTACAATTATATCTCGATAACCATTGTTTTAGGCCAATTAGGCCACTATCTATGTATTAGCCTGTTTTATATTGTAACTATTAGTTTTCATTTGTCTCTCTCGTCTCTTAGAATAGTTTATTTTTGGTTATGGTTCGGTCTCTCCTTCAGAGATTAGAGTGACTTATTGTAATCCTTGATATAATTCCTTGTTTTTACACTTAATATAATTCACCCCACAAAAAGAAGAAGAATTCATAATTACTTTAAAGATAAATTTCAACCTTTGATTTGTGTATAACATTAAGAATATTCTCAAATACTCCATAGAAGTTAAATCTCTATCATCCACCTAATAATTATTGATAATTAAATTAAAATTATGAAAACCCTATTCCAAAATAAACATATCTATCATCATAAATATTTTAGAATCTTTTATTGAGATTAAATCTCTACAATCCACACAATAATTAAAATAATTAAATTAAGATTTTTAAAAACCTATTCCAAAATAAATACATCTATCAACAAAATTAAAGGACATAATATCTTATATCTTATATCCCTAATTTATAATAAAAATAAAAGTAATTTTCATATCTCTTTCTCATCCCTTAAGTATCTCATTTTAAATTCAAAATTGCATTCATGAACCCAACAAGATTATCCAACTGTGTCATGATCTTTTAATGATATTGATCGTGTTGTTTTCACTTTTAAATCGTAATTGTAAAATTGTTTTTCAAAAGCTTCTTGTATATAACGATTTTTTAACCAAAAAAAGTGTAATTAGACATCTACCGCATATTCTTGTTAGTAAGTTAGGGCCAAATTTAAAAAGAAAAAATGGAATACGAATCAAATTTACAACCTTTTATATTTAGATGTGAATTTTAAATTAAAACCTTTTATGTTATTAGTACTTGTTCCATTAAATTTAAATAAGGGTGAAATGATTTAAAGTGAAAATAAGATTGTGACATCTATATATTAATTTTATTTTTTTTACTATATACTCGATCTAGTTGATATTAGAAATTTTTCTTATTTCATATTATATTAAACCCATGGTAAATATATACTTTTTATGGCAATTAAAAAATATATACTTTATTGAACAAAAATATTACAAATGTATTAACTCTTAACCTTGTTCATTCAACGCCAAGGTAAAGTCAAGTTTACATAACTATAATATCACGGTTTGCAAATGTTTACCATGTATTTATTTTCACGTCTAACTTGGATACCGTGTGCTCACCTGACTTGGCAATTTTACGATCTACCAACCACCTTGAAATAATGTTCATCGACGTTCAGTTGATTGTAATCTTGTTATATAATACATATTTACCTTCATATGCGTGAATATCCTTGTTTAATCATTTCGACAAGTAGAAAGACATTCTTATCCTATCTCTGCTTCGATTTTCTATGTTTCTATGTAATGTTCTCGGTTGACACCTGCGATTGTTTACACCATTGGATCTTTCGCCCTTAGATCGACGATTGTGAGGAGTTTTAGGTTGGGGTTAGGGTATTGACCTCCCCTCAACCCTAACCGTCTGTCGCTTGTGCTCTCACGAAACTGTGAGAGCGTTCCAAGCTTTGTTGTTCTGGAGCTTCAAGCACTGCCATCGCTCTGCTTACCATGCTGGTCCGAATGTTCTCCAAGTTCATTCAGTCACCCACCTTTGGCTCCCAACAAGTTGTAGGTACCAATAAGCTGTTATTCTTCAACCATAATTACGAGGTATTTAACTGTGGTTTCTCATCTTTATCTTTAAGCTTTTATTTTAATGGTTAAGGTTTGGATTATGTGCACAGTTCTTCGGGCTACAACCCAAATGTATCGCTAGTTTGTAAGTTCATAGTAATGGTTTTAACAATATGCTTGATTAGTTCTTTGGATCTCCATGATACAGGTGCAATACGAGGGTTTTCTACTTCCCTCCACTGGAGAATCAATCTAATAGTCTCCGGCATGGCTTACACAAGTGAGATGCACCGCGTTTTCGAGCGTTCTGTATAGCAAGGTCCATTTGTGGTGTTTGCATTCTCGAAAGTCCAGACTAACACTCTTTGTTTTTCCTTATTTTCCAGGTCTACAGCACCGAATCCCCGCCTCTAAACTAAGGTAGGCTTTTCAAGTCTAAACTAAGGTAGGATTTTCAAGTCTAAACTAAGGTAGGCTTTTCAAGTTTGAGGTGGGTCGAATTTAGTGTAGACTTGTTTTATTACATAGGTTTACACTACAAAACCTAACCCTATTACATTTTATTTTGTCCCTTCAGGTATTTGCAGACCTCGCGCCTTATGAATGCATGGTGCTCTCCTTCATGTGATTCTACCTCTTGGCTAATGGATTCCATCACTTCTTTGTGTACAAGTACCGTTGGTCTCTCAGATGATTTAATTATTGAAGCCCTTCAACCTTCTCGGTATAAACCCTAAGTTAATAAGGCATAATAGGCTTACAGATGAAACCCTTAAGGCTATGTTCTCTTCTTTTGTTTCATACTCAGTGTAAAGAGACTCTTCAGTCTCGAATTGGCTGAATGTATAAGGTTTTCAATATTTATCAATTTTTCTACATGTCAATGATTTTATAGTTGCACACTTGAGATTCTTATTTCAACCTTGTATTTGGAATGTTTATTTTGGTTTGGATACTCCCTTAATTCTTGTTAATGGAACAATTGGGAATTTTCGACATAGAATAATTATAACATTGCCTTATATTAGTTTTGAATGTTGTTTACTTCATTACTCATATTTTCAAAACTATGGCAGTGAATGTGTAGTTCTACCTTTCTCTGCGCGTCGATTACATGTTTATACATGTATCTACATTCTTGCAGGTTGTTCTTGTTCTAAGGGTTATATGTTCATAACTATCCCAATTTACCTGCATGTTGTTCCTCTATTTCCTTTTAATGTAACGAGCTACTCCTATGTTCCCTTATTTTGAAAACTGAATGCGCTCCAGATATCTTTATTTCTACATAGTTTCTCTTTCATGTAATACATTTATCTGTTGTTAACAGTGCCAAACTGTTGGCTAATTTTTTTATTTTTTTTAATTCACAACAGTCTTTCATTCATTCCATCATTTTCTTGGTAGATATTGTTTTAGTTATTGTTTAGGGTTGATGTCCGGACCATCTCTGATTATGGGTTACTCTCTGTAAACCTGTAGTCCGTGTTTAGTGATTTTAACGAAGAGGGGACGAACTGTTCATTCTGGGGTCCCAACTTTGGATAGACTAACAGTCTCCTCCACAATCTATTCCGGTTTTTACATACAAATATCTTGTTTACTTCTTTACGCTTTTCTACACTAACACAATTATACTTTAGTCAATCAATACATTTAATATGATGTGCAAAAAATTAATCTGACTTAAAAGACTGCATTATTATATCTCCCTTTCCTTGCTATTTACCTTCATACATTCTTTCTAAAGAAGATAACACATATAGGTTCTATTGTTTCCAATTTCCCCAGTTACATGAATAACCATTGAACTAACTAGAAATCACAGTAAGGTTCACAAATCTTTCTTAACACCATGTTAAGTTGCTTATCTCACTTTAGTATGATGACGATAGCCTCCCAACCTTGAGAGAGGCAATTACGTCCTCAACTCCCCGCGTGATCCGCACCAGAGTAGGACTTAGATAGCAATATTTCTATAATAGACCTCAAGACCCTCAATCCAGTCTTCTCTTCCAGATTCAGGTTGTAGAGTTTCCACTGGTTCCAACCAGCTCTGGATTTACTCTCACCTTCAAGCCTCCTCGCTCTCCTCCCAATTCACAGAACCCCTTTTTCTCACTGGGATTTTCTATTTATCCTCGGAGAAAAATGTAACTGTCTTTTAACTGCTTTTGCTCAACTACTCTCGGATCTTGGAATATTTTATCATCTGTTTTATGGAAACCATTCCATAAATAATTCTTTTTTCAAATAAAAGAAATAAATCATGTTCATTACTAGATTAACTTTACTTGTTAATCTCATTTAAAAATTAATTGCATAATCCCTTTTTAAAAGAAAAAGAAATAGTTTAAGAATTAAATCTGGATGTTACAATAATCTTGTACTTATATATATATATATATATATATATATATAGCCAATGTTGTACTTGTATATATAGACGTTTATCAAAGCAATAATTTTATAGAGATTTGTTATTAATATTTTTTTCAAATTTTCTTATAAATAAACATATAATGATGCAACTAAGGAAAGTTATGTTAAATATTTTATTTCTTTATTTATTTTTAATGTAATTGGTTTTTGGAAATCAGTGATAACAAAATATTTGTACTAGTAAGATCCATATAAAATGAATATTTTTAATTTTTTTTTACTAGCTCAACAAACTTCTTCAAAAGTGTAATTAAACTTATTACCTCTCAAAAATACTTCAATAACAAAAACTTGACCAAGTGAATTAACCCTAAAAACCTACTTTACTTTTAAACTTAAAACATATGTTTTTTTTCAAATTTTATTCATGAATTAAACTTGAAATTAAAAATATTTAACAAAATGTCTACATCATCAATTAGTTTTTAAATTCTTAAAAAAGATATTAAATATAATAATCTAAAAATAATTACAAAACATCTAATAACTTGATAATACTAAAACAAATCAACTTTAACATAATTTCAAATTACTTCAAAATATACATGGCAAATAAAAAATTTAAACAACCATAACTATATATATTTAAGAAGCAAAATAAAAGTAATTAATAAAATAGTAAAAAAATCAAATTTATAAATAATATATATATATATAGTTAAATTGGTGTGACTATGTGGCAAGAAATTGAACTATTTACTTTACATGGAGGAGTGTCTCAAGAGAGCACTCATGACCATGACCATCTATCTAAGACCATGTGAACAATTTTTTGATTTTTTTTCAAATAATATATTAATCAATTTAATTTATTAAAATAAAGAAAATTGCATTTTTAAATTGTTTAATATATATAATTTAAGAGCTCCAAAATTTATCCATGGTATTTCATTTGGTAGTAGTCTAAAAAACCCACAAAACCCACAAAATAACTCAGAAATTTCGGTTAGATTATGAAAAATTCCGCAATAGATTTTTGAAAATCTTGATTACAATAGTTAAACTTCAGTATTTTGGGTTTCTCTAAGGGTTTTTGATTCAAGCACTTCAACTACCTGATTTTTTGAAATTTTTTTACCAGATTTCGACCAAAAAAAACTGCAGTCCAAGCTATTCTTGCATCGATAGACAACTCCTTTAATTCATTTTTTTAATTAAAAAAATACAATTTAAATAATTTAATATTTCTATTTAACATATTAAAAAGAATTGAAAAAAAACTACCTAATTAAACTATGCTATATCATTTTCTTCTCATTTTAATATTTTAAAACAATTATAATTCCTTTAATAATAATATATAGTTTTATATTAAAAAGAGTGGTTAAACTTTTATATTTAAAAAAAAAAAAATTATATTCCTTTAAAAATATCCTTATTAAAATATGAAGAATGACTATTTAAATCATTGTTAATATGATATAACTTAAATATTTTCCATATAATTTTGATTCAAAGTTTTGAGTTAGATTTTAAAAGATTTGGTATTTATTTTGTCATATTTTTAAAATTAAAATATAAAAATAAATATTATTTTTAGATATTATTTTTTGGATTAAATTGTGTTAAATAAATCATTCATCTATGACCATTTTCATGAGAGGTAGTCGTAACTAACTAATTTCGCATGATTTTTGAATAATTTACTTATCACTCATTGTATCGGGTGATGCTCACAGGGGTGAAGAAGTGAAGTTGAAACTAGTGAAATGAATCACATAGCATCAATCATCACTTCCGGGGCTTGCACTTGTTAACCAGGACTTCCCGAGAGGTCACCCATCCCAGATTGCCTCTGGCTCATAAAAGTAGTGAGAATTAACATAAACTTACAAAGCATTCTAAAAAAGTAGGTAAATGACATCTTCTTTATCTCTTCTTGCTTTACCATGTAGCGTTAAAACATGATAGAGGGGTCTTTGTAAAATTTTATAACTTGATATCAAAGTTCTTTTAATTGTTTGAGTTTGAGTTTAAGTTGTTGTTGCTAAATCTTGTTAGTTTATTCATCATAGCCATCGTTGAGTCCAAATTTCCTCAATTTCCTAGAGTTGTTTGTCCTTGTTTTGCATGCATCCTTTAAACTTTGTATTCATGACCTTCAATTCTTTTATTTTTTCTATTATCTCTAGCACATGCCAAGTTTTCT
This sequence comes from Pinus albicaulis, assembly GCA_034641835.2. NCBI lineage: Eukaryota > Viridiplantae > Streptophyta > Pinopsida > Pinales > Pinaceae > Pinus > Pinus albicaulis. The sequence continues at coordinate 962,522,574 of CM076574.1, forward strand.
CTTGCCCTTCTACCAAGAAAATCTCTTACTAGACCGCATTTGCATTGATGAAATCGTTCTTAACTTTTTTTATCCCCTCAAACCTCTTATTTGCCTCTTCATTTATGAGATCTCACACATTGCACATTTGCAACATTGGCAATAAGCCATGGGTTCCCAAGCCAAAGGCCAAGTCCATGAGCTACCAATAGACTACACTCCATGCCAATGACTAAACAAAAAATTGAACCCCACAAAATCCCCTTGACTACACATCCCTTTATGGTTCACAAGTTCTTGGTTTTGATGTAATTTTCCCACACCAAGAACTCATTGTATGCACCACTACTTTGAATAAAGGAGGACCTAGGGAACTAACCATTAAATCCTCCTGAAACCACATGCATAAGTGCACTGACATATTGAAAAATTCAATTAGTTGTAGCTAGGGTCGCTGTGAAAAAAAAATTTATCCTCTCCACTTGGGTTCAATTCCTACATGTGACGTGTTGAGCTCATCATGAGCATATCACTGTAATTGCTTCAAGCCTTGTCATCTAAGATTCCCTTGAGGACTGAAACATATATGTTCCTCACATGGAATATAAAGATATTTCTTCAAAGGATAGGTCAATTAGATGTAGCTTGGGTGGTTGGGAGAAATGTTGTCATCCTCCCCACATAAGTTCAATTCCCATATGTGACATTGAGCTCATAGTGAGTATATCCTTGTAATGGCTTCAAGTCTTGTTGCTTGAAAGCCCCTTGAGGACTAAAACATGTATATTTCTCATATGCAATATTATATTAGAAAAAATAAACAATGAAAATCGTTGAAGAAATATGACACAAGAGTAAGAGTGCATGGGGTTTGAATTGCCCCCTTATTCTCACATGCTCATGGTATTGCTTATTCATCATTTCTAGTTGCCCAAGTGTTGAGATTCAATAATAGTTCATGGGAGTGGCATTTGGAAAGCCCCCCTTCCATTTATCCCAATATAACCTTCATGCAAACAAACTCCGAAATTAGCTAGTTCCTAGTGTTTGTGTGGAGGATGTGATAATAATATACAAATTAAAACCTTTTTGTTATCACCAAGGAATTATTTATCAATTACTTGATGCATATATTCTTTGAGTTATAGTTTTGCATAAAAAGTATTATAATTATTATGGAATTGCCTATCGTTTGAAGCTCCTAGATCCCTTGCAATTTAGCTATTTTGCACTTCTCGATATGCCACAAGTGGACTCAACTTTGTTGTTAGTGGTAGTGTCGAGTCTCTAATAAAATCCAATGTTTATGTCCTCTAAGATTAAAAGGACCCCTACAACTACCTTCCCTAAAAAATTCACCACATTAACACCCAAAAATGTAAAAATATATAAATGGTCATAAATTATTTTTCTAATCCTAAACTCTTTTTTAGACAATGAATATCATTTTTTTCACAAAGAAAAACTATATTTATATTCAAGATGAAGGAAAATAAAATCTTCGAGTGAAGTTGAACACCCAAAAAATAATTCTCCAAATGAGAGGAAATTAGGTCTACCAAAAAAATTATCATCCTATACTTAACAAATGGCTAAACAACCCAATCTCCAAAACAAATATCTATGATCATAACCTCGCCATGGCAGTAATGGAAAGAAACCTAAATCCTTAGTAAATATCATCTAAAAATATGTGAATACAAACCATAACCTAACCATCTAGAAACTCTATAGACAAACCGTATTTTCAGTGATACAAAGACCTTCTTTCAAGTGTCTGTTCGTAACCTAGTTTAGTTCCTAGAAGATATGGGTGAACAAGCTAGAGATGTCACCCAATTGATCTGCCAACAAATAAGCGTAAAAATATGTTACTAAATAACACCATTTAAGACATCAACTAAAAAGTTGGAGCCATCGAAAGAGAGCCCACACCCTTAGAAAATGAAAATTTAAGGAGAAGAAAAAGAGCCATAAATTCCCCATAATGGTGCCTACCCCAATGTTTTCCTTGGTATGTAAATAATTAAGGTCACCTTGATACACCGCCATATCACATTCACAAACATTGTTACAAGAAGCCCCATTAAAGAAACACCCCGGAGTGGCATTGTCCACCTAAAGACAATCCACAAATAGAGATGGCTTTTGTCCATCTAAGTTCTTATATAAATTGTAGAGTCCCAACAAATGTAGATGATTGAAAGGAAGGAGTAATTTTATCATAAAAGACAATTGAGTTTCTAGCCAACCAAATGCTCCACACGTCCAAGAAAGGACGGGCTATGTAAGGCTTCAAAGCAATTTTAGAAGGGCAATAATTAAAACATGTTTAATAGAGTATATGTGTGTGTGTGTGTGTGCGTGGTCTAACTAATAGAAGAAATTACTTAACTTGAACTTACTATTTTTAAAAATATCTACCTAATTTTGAGCCAAATTGACCAAAAAATGCATGTAAAAGAGCCATTTCATTTATTATTTAAACTACAAGTATGTATATACTCTCTCTCTATATTCGCTCACTTTCAATCTCTCTCTTTATAAAAAAAATGCACATCCTTTAAAATCATAAAATATACTCTCTCTTTATAAAAAAAATTGTACATCCTCTGAAATAAGAAAAAACCTTTGCACCCACTGCCTTAAAAAAGTCCTCCATATTAATATCAAACAATATAATAATAAACAAATTATCATTAATTCATTTTTAATCTTAAACTTTTAATTTAATAAGGATTTTTTTTTTTTTTTTTTTTTTGTAAGTTTAGCTGATCCTTCCTACTTTCTATTAATAAAAAAAGAGAACAGCAGATTACATATAACAAAACTTGATGGCCTCAATCTGCCTGTAGGAAACCAGGTCTGTTGGCCACCTTAAAGAGTTGTAGGCCAACCAATACTGAAAAAGTTTAAACCATCTACTATCAGCTATGTCCAATTTACTATATCTTACATACAATAAATTTAAAAAGTATGCTATCTATCTGAAGTACGCATAGTAAAAAAACATAGAAAATAAAATCTCAATCATCCAATGACTCGATTGGAGCCGGGTCCTTAACACTAGAATCAGGCATGTCCACCTAGTGCATGCTTTGCAGTTGTCAATCTATGCGGCCTAGACGAACATTTCCATGGTGCTGTGCAAGGCGGATTTCTTGAATGTCTCTCCTCATCTCATATAAAATGGAGGTAGCTTTTGGGTCCCCTCCAATTTCCTGGATGCTCATAATTGCCTTGGCCAGTACACATTTTAGCGTCCAGTATGTATGGATAGACTAATGGAATAAGGACAGTCTGCTTCCTATGTTACCGGGGTCCTTTAAAAATTCCATTGTCTCCTCCTATATTTCCCCTTCCTCCTTAGTGTTGCAATATTGCTCCCACCCTAAGATAAGTACTCTAACTTGCAGCGGAATACCAGTGGAGTAGGCATCACAAAGGTTTTCCATTCCTCTTTTCCTGACTTCCTCCCTCTCTTGCTAGGGCCCACCGTAGGCTTGCTTTGTTTTTGTTTCCCTTTGTCTTTTGCCTCCTTTTTTGCTGTATGTCCTTTAACGATATTGGCATGCAGTACAGACCGTTGGATTAACTTACAGTGTTGTTGCAGGTCCGTGACCAGTGATAGAGTAACACCTATATAGAAATTAGAGATACATGTATATTGCAACAGAGTTCCAATAATATTTTTAAAGAAACATTAGTGAAAAAAACCCAGAATGTTTGGAGTGACATCCTTGTAAGTAGTAGAGCAATACACATCAACGTTCCTCCTTCTCATCATCGAACTATTTAGTAAGGTGGCAACATGAACATACTTATTCTGGCACGACCGAGAATGCATGGCGAGAAGTATTCCTTTTGCCTTCTGCATTTTAACAGTCAGAGACCAGAGACTTCCACTACAAATATTGAAGTTCCTCAGCACCCAAAGGTATGAGACCCACCAAGAGTGAAACCCCCAACGTACCAAAATTATAACAAAGTAGAGACAAAACTTCAACAAAGTAAAACAAAGAGTCCTTATAACAGAAATGGAACCCTTAAAAACAGGAATGAAAAATATTTTCATGGAGTTGTCTTTAGTGCGATTTTTTGGAGTTTTTGGTGTCAGAATATAGTGGAACAATTTGAGCTGAAATCTTTATTTATGTTATTTAAACTAGTTTTTTGATTGCATATATGGATTCAACACCCTTAAAAAACCCTGGGGCACTTGGATTGTGCAGGGGTTACCCCATCAAGCTTGTGATTTTAACGAATCCCTGTGAGTCTTTAGAAAAATTAGACTAGAAAAATCCATTGGAAGAACTTCCAAAAAATGACATTAAAGACAACTCCATATATTATAGAGAAAATACCCTTTATAATATTTTTTCTTTCTTTTATATAAATATAGTGCCTTTCTATCACATATACGTACATATATTTCCATAAATTCGAGAAGATCAATACAACTATCATTCTTTAAAAAATTTATATTATATCAATATAAAAAATACAATAATAAATAAATTATCTTAATTTTTTCATATTTAAAATAAATATATTAATTAATGATATAAAAACATATTATAATTTTATTAATAAAAACAAAATTATATTTATAAAATTTTATGCATCTTCTCAAATTTAAAAATCCATAACTATTATAAATTTTTATTTTTTTATTTTTTATTTTTATTTAATGTATAAAATTTATTAAAATAAATTATATAGATTATTAATAAAAATAAAATTACAATATGATAAAAACTAATAATATTTTTAAACACAATTTTCATTGACCAACTAAAACATAGGATGATGGGTGGATTCTTGCTCTTCACATTTAGTTGGTGTTCTCTTGTCCTTTCTCTTCGGCTTAACCCCTTCCTCTTCCTCTTGTCCTCGCTCTCTTTCCCTTTTGAGATTTTTTATAGATTAAAATTAATTAATTCTATAATTCTTATTAATTACACTATTTAAAACTATTCTCTATAAATAATGTATTAAATTAGGATTCAGTATTTATATTAAAATATATATCATATAAATATATTGAAATTATATAATATATAAATATTAATTAATTCATTTGTAAATTAAATTAATTAAATTTTATATTTTTCTTTTCTAGTTAAATTAACTTTTATTTATAAAAGTTAGTTGGAGGGTCTTTTTATCTTTTTAAATTGGTTCTTAGGTGGGATTTCTCATCTTGTCTTGATGATGAACAACACTTGCTGATTTAAAAAGCATCGACAAAATATGCTCATATATGATTATCACCCAAATTTTTTATATACATTTTATGGATCACAAAAGCCAAATTCCTAATATTAAAACAATTTTTTTTTATTGATTGAACAATATACTATCCCATCCCATCTGTATTTCAAAGACATTTTCAGAGCATAAATCATGAACATATTTTGAAATAATTCACTCGGACCTTTGGAGACTACCCATGTTCTAATCTTCTTCTTTTTTGTCAATTTGGTAGTACCTTGCTATTTTCTAATTATCATAAAAAAAGCAGGTTACATAGATAGTAAGTTGGTGACCTCGACCTGCCCAGAGGAAACCAGATTTGTTGGGCACCTTAATGCATTAAAAGCCAACCAAAATTGGAAATGTTTCATTCTTCTACTTGCCGCATTTGCTAGTTCACTATTTAAAACATTATCGAAATAGCAACTTAAAACTATGGCACTGTCCAAAAGAAACATTATTCACAAAAAAACAAGAACTTAAAGTGGATTTCTATCCATCTGAGGAATCAATTGGTGCTGGGTCCTTCGCCGTGGACCCAGGATGTCCGCTTGCTGCAGTTGTTGAATCTACTTTTCAATTCGTCCAATACGGTCCTCAATTCATCCGATGCGATCCGTCGCTTGATATCGAGTCACTTTTATATGTTGGAGTTGAGTATCAATATCTTGAAGCAATTTCATCATTTTTGGTTCTAGAGTCTCATTTCTTGGATGAAGGCTTTGGTTAACCTTAGCCAGAACACACTTCATAATCCAGTATGTATGAACTGTTTGATTGAATAGTGAAAGACGACCTTTAGTGTTGCCAGGATCTGTGATAAAGTCCAGAATTTCCACTTTTGCTTCATTGTCTTCCTCATTGCTTTGAGTTTCTCTTTCCCAACCATGTATTACCTTCCTGACTTGAGACAGATTTCCAAGGGGGTATACTGATGATAGATTCTCTAAAACCTCTTGTTTTGTGTTCCTACCTCGCTTTCTGACTTCTGCTTCAGGTTTAATCATCTTCTGTTTCCCTTTATCTTAATTTCGAGCCACGCTCTGTCTCGTCTGCCTCTTCACCATTGTTCTATATTGTTTAATTTGTTGATTTGAATCTGTATTATCAATATGAGATCTTGTATAACGGAAGAGAAAATTTCTAACAGTTAATCTTCCTATCTCTTGACCAACATCTTGTCGAAACTGGAGTTGCTCCTCTTGACTGAAATAATGCCGAAGTCCGAAAATATTGCCACCACATAAATTAGACTGGACATATAGACAAACCCAGTAATAACCCACTGGAATAACTTTAACTACCCTCCATATGCCATTTGGATTTACGTAATTACCGGGATTACATTTAAAACCAAAACAGTGAACATGTAATTGACTAAATTGCGACTTAAGAGAAGAGGGTACCCAATTTTGTAAACACTTCCCATTCCCGATGCAGAAATAATATTTGGAGCAGCGATAATTCGTATTGTTGACCGAGACTCTGAGATAGTAAATGAAATTACTAGTTTGACAAAGGTCTCTAAAGAACTGACAACAAACTCTACCCTTAAGGTTCTGATACTCGGTGGCTATTTCTTTCAGGAATTTTTCAGTAAAAGGACGAACCTCTATCAGACCATTCCCGATCGAGATAAAGGAAATACCGAACGAAACTTCAAAAGATTTTGTAAATCACAGACATAAACCATGCAAATAGATATACCAGAGGTGCTGGTAATGAGAGCCTAGAGGCCTACCAAGAAAGAAATTTTCATAATCATGAAGAAGACACAAACTTAACCCATCCAAAGTGACATTGCTGAGGTGCTGGTAAAGCGGACCCCGGGGGGCGCTACGAAAACAGGGTTCTATTTTCAAATGAACCCTCTCTACCATTACATGCAAACCATGAAAAATAAAAAAGCTAACAATGACCATAAATTCCTCTGCAACCCCTGTAGAAACTCCTTCTTTCATAGTCAGAATGTTAACAAGGAAACCGAATTTTGGAATTAGAGTGGCGATAACTAGTACATACCCAATAATGTTCCTCCCGCTATGCTGATCTTCTCGTTCTTGCAAGCCCTCTATCGCTGCTCTTGTCTGAGTTTCCTCTGTTGTTTGAGAGATAATTTTACAATGGCCCAAACTTACCTTATTTCTTAACCTACTCTGCAGTCGGCGTACCTTCCCATTCTCTGCCTTGCATTGATGACTTGGGGCGACTTTCATCATAACCATTTCATGAGGTGCGTGCGAGTACCACTACCTCCACATGGGGTTATTCAATGCATGATGGTCAGCTGACAAGCCCCACCGCGTGGCATTGTCATGCTGTCATCCTCCATTTGCTGGCACCCCAATCGAGGATCTTCACTTCCAGTTAAATCTCTGTCGAGAATGAGCTGGAGAGAGTGTAATTAAATATTCCAGATTCTAGCCCTTGGCGTAACATCCGATTGTCATTCACTATTACAACAACCCCAATTTGCTAAGTAATTTGTCGCTTCATTACCTGTTCTACGGACATGTAGATGTATCATATACTGAATTTCTTTAATCAATAAGCTTATTTCCTGGATTAGATTTTTCGTCCTCCAGCTTTTACTTATCTTCTCCCAAGCTTATGCTTGCTGTAATTTTCGTAAAACTCCAGTGACCATTGCAGAATATCCTTCTACAATAAGTCATCAGTAATTCTCTCTTTTTGCTATCAGCAGCCCCTGTTTTACAGCTGTTAATTCTGCTTCATTGTTAGTTGCATAGCCCAAATCCATAGCATAGACGCGATAAGATTCACCTCGAGAATTTCTATTGATCCCTCCTACTCCAGCTTGTCCAGGATTCCCTTTTGATGCACCGTCATAATTAAGTTTAATAAATCCATTCTGAGGTACCTTCCATCTATCCTGTAGATTTTGACGAGGAGGTCTATATTTCCAAAAGGTAATTGACAACATTTCAGGTTTCAAATTTAATCTGGCCATCATTTGAGCTTCTATACCTTATGTCTTCCAGTGTTCTTCTGTCCATATTTTCACTATAATTGTTTCTCGTATATTCTCAACCATCTTCTGCTAGATTTGGTTAATGGTTTTTTCTTCTCCTTTGAATATACGGTGATTCATTTCTTTCCAGTTGCCCCATAATATAAATCCGATTGAGAGCCTCCATGCTCTATTCAACACTTCACATTTGAAACCTCTTTTTCGCCAATTTATAATTGTTGCATTTATATTTGTATTGTCTCTATCTGTTTGCATGAATGTCCTTGTTATACTACTCCATAGGAATTTTGTAGTCTGGCAAGTATTTAAGAGATGTTCTATTGATTCATTTGTTTTCTGACAAATGTAACAAATAGACGGTCCATATAGTCCTCACTTCTGCAGATGGTCCTAAGTGAGAATTTTCTGATGACTTAAAAGCCAAAGGAAATATTCTACTTTTGGCCAGTGATTTGTCAGCCAGATTTTCCTCCAAATTGACCTTTCGTTATTATTTATATTCTGAGACTGGATATTATAGCCCTCTTGTATGGTAAACATTCCTTTACTCTGATACCCCCATCTGAGTATATCATTTCCATTTGCAGTAACTATTTTCCTTGTTCTTAATTCTTTTTCAAGATTATTCCATTGTTGTGTTTTTGGTGCTCCTGGCCAATGGGCTTTCTCCTTCCATCTTCTCCACTGTCTGGTTTGTTGTTGGCACCAATAATTATTTATTGATCGATTGTTTGGAATGTTTGTGAATAGGAAAAGTTCTCCTAAATCAAGCCGACTAAATAATTTTTCTCTATGCTGCCATGAATCTTCCCAAAAAAGTGTCGTTCTTCCTTCCCTCACTTCCCAAAAACTACGTTGCCAGATTAAATTCCCGTTGATTGCTGCAAGATTCTAGATTGAAGACCCTTTCGGTACAATATCCACTTTTAATTTTCCTGTTGCATATTGGGGCATATCATATTTCTTTTCCCATATGATCTTCCATAGGTCAAGACCTCCTTGGATCCATCTCCACCACAGTTTCTCCCCCATGACTTGATTTAAAACATATGGATCACGAAGGCCCAGTCCCCCTGCTGATTTTGGTTTGATAAGTTTATCCCATGAAAGTAATGCCCATTTCATGTTATCCTGCGTACCTTGCCAAAGAAATTTCTTGAACATATTCACTAATTGGTTGCAAATGCTTTTTGGGCAAGCTCTCCCTGATAATTGATAAAGGGGTAGGGCTTGTAAAACCGATTTTAACATTATAAGTCTTCCTGGAGCATTCAAGACTCTAAAAGCCCAATTATGCAATTTTTTCGCCAGTCTTGTAATGAGATATTTCTAGTTTGCGATTCTTAAAGGGGAAGTATTTAAAGGGACACCCAAGTACTTCATGGGAAAAGAACCTATATTGAATCCAAGTGTTCTAGCTAAAATTTTTTGAGTGGAAATATTAGAATTGAAAAAATAAACATTTGATTTATCAGTATTAACAAGAGTACCTGATGCCTCCATGAAGATTTCCAGAATCTTTAAAATGGATTTTGCCTCTCTCACCGAAGCCTAACAAAATAAGAGAATATCATCTACAAACTGTTGACGAGTCAGAGCGAGAGCTGGCCCCCATAATTTTAAACCTTGTATCTACCCTTCCGCTAAATGAGCCTTGATTAATCTTCCTAGTCCTTCCACAGCTAAAATAAATAAGAATGGTGATAGGGGATCTCCCTGCCGAAGGCCCCTAGTTATATTAAAAGGTTGGGATGGAATTCCATTAAGTAAGATGGAAAAATTAGGAGATGATATGAATGATTGAAGCCAGTGTAACCATCTATCATCAAAACCAAACGCTTTCAAAACAACTATCAAATAAGGCCAACTAATCCGGTCACATGCTTTAGAGAGATCCAACTTTATAAGTATACCCTTCATTTTAAGCGTATTTAAAGAGTGCATTGCTTCTTGGGAAGTAACAATTCCATCTAAAATTTGTCATCCTTTGAAAAAACCGATCTGTTCCGGAGAAATCAGCCTTGGAAGGAGGGGTTTGAGTCGATTTACCATGATAGTAGAAAGAATTTTGTAAATTACATTACAGAGAGCTATAGGTCGGAAACCTACAGGGGTGTCAGAATTTTCCTGTTTCGGGATACGAGTTGAAAAAGTTGTATTGAGAGCAGGGTAGACATTGCGATTCCTCCTGGATTCCTCTACCAATTCCCAAATATCACGGCCCATGAATTTACAGGAGGCTTTAAACAATTCAACCGTGAAGCCCTCTGGTCCAGGGGCCTTATTCTTAGGCATATTCATTACAACTTATTCAACTTCTTCCATACTGATTTCTCTTAATAAAGCTAAGTTCTTCTCTCTGGTTACTACTGACGGAATGTGACATGTTATTTTATCAATAGCTGCCTGTCTATTCTGATTTGATTCTGTAAGCAAATTTTTGAAGTGATTGACAAGTACCTTTTCCATTTCCTCATGTTGAAGCAATCGGTTTCCATTTTGATCTTTCAATGAGAAGATTCTATTATGTTGTCTTCGTTGTATCATTGTTTTGTGGAAAAAGTTTGTATTTCTCGCCCCTTCCTTTAACCATTGAATCCTTGATTTTTTCTTCCATAATATCTCCTCTTGTTGTCTGCGTTCTTCTATAAGACTGAGAGTATTTCCTTCCTCTACTGCAAGTGCTTCTGTCCCGCCATCTAGGATCATTTGTTTCTGTATCTCTTCCATTTTTCCTTTTAAACGAATTTGGTCCTACTGGATGTTTCCAAATTCTATTCTATTCCATCTTTTTATTTCGGTCTTTAACTGTTTCAGTCTAAGCTGAAAAGAGTGCATCTTATTTCTACCTATAATCTGAGTAGTTTCCCACCAGTGTTTGGCTTTTTCCAGAAACTTGGGATCTCTTAACCAAAATAATTCAAATCGAAATGGTCTGTTCTTCGGACCTCCTTTCACGTCTATATCTATTCGAATCGGCGAATGATCTGATCCAAGCGTTAGTAAAATCGCTGCTTCATAGTAGGCATCCAGGCTTACTAGAGCTTCCGAGGCTATGAAACGATCCAATCATGATGCTATTTAATGTTTTTCTCCACGTCTATTATTCCAAGTAAACTTCCCATTCACCGTGGGAATGTCTACTAAACGAAGATCCTTCAATAGGTCTCTAAAAAGCTTCATCTCTGGGTCCTCTTTTTTTTTTTTTTTATCAGTCAAATCTAGAATCATATTAAAATCTCCACCAAGAAGCCAATATTTTTCCTGATGCATATTATTTAAAGTTCTTATACTTTGTAAGAAGTCCTCTCTTTCTCCTGGAATTGGAGGCCCATAAATTGCCGATATGAGAAACCTTTCTTGTGATCCAATTTTTCTAAACGTACTTGATAGAATTCTCGGGAGACCCATCCATCCTTCCACTTCTATTTCTGTTGGATTCCATAAAATGGCTATTCCCCTTGCCGTGCCTCTTGAATCAATTGCCATCACCTCAAAGCAAGGTTTTGAATGATTTAAGGATATGCTCAAGCTTCTATCCCGATACTTTAGTTTCTTGGGCGGTTTCTCTGTTTTCAATCTTTCCTTAAGATATCTTTGTTTGCCTTTGCTATTTAGGCCTCTAATATTCCAGGAGATTACTTTCATTCGGTAACTTTGGGAAGTTGTTGAAATACCATTGTTAACGATATTATCTTTCCTGTATTAATCAACATCTCTCCAACTAGTTGTATGGATTCCTGCAATGTCCTTCTTCCTCTTTTCTTTGTTCCTTTTGGCTGGGGATTAGGGCCTCTTAAAACAACTTGTTCTGTTTCTTGAATTTCCTTTTGCACTTGGGATGTCAAATAATGTTCGAAAGTTTCTTTATACAATTTATTTTGATCTGCAGGAATGAACCTATCATCAAGATTCCTCCATTCATACAATAGGCATTTCAATACTCTTTCTTACAATAGGCATTTCAATACTCTTTCTTCTGCACTCAAGTCCTCTTTATTCTGTTCTATATCCACTGGCGTCAGTTCTAACATACCACCATCTTCTGTCTCAATATTGTCCTGACCTGCTTTTCGTTTTGCTGACATAGTTTTATGATTAGAAACCCCTTGATCATGGCCTGTGCTATCTTCCTTTGCATTTGACGGTTCTCCTTCCTCTTGCAATATTTCACAACGGTTTGCTGAGGGTTTATGAACTGGGGGGTTTTGTTGACTAATCGATGATTTATTATTTCGTTTTTTGTTTGTAACAATGATGAATCCATCTCTCGTTGTCGGCTCTGTTCAGGATTAGAGGTTTGACGATTTAGTTGCTGCTCATTGGCAATTAAAGGGCATGAATTATAAAGATGCCCATACTCATGGCATCTATGGCATCATAAAGGGATATGTTCATAGTCAAGAAGCTGCTGCTAGATTTTTCCTTCATATTCTAACTCAATCATTTCAGGCAATGGCTCAAAAATATTCATATATACATAGATTCTAGCAAAAGAAGTATAACGGCCACGACGAGTAGTTTATGCTATCTTAACAAAACTTCCTAAAGAATTACCTATACCTTCCAGAATGTTAGGATCTCAGAAATCCACTGGGAGGCCAAACAGTCGAACCCATACAGGCGCTGCAAGAAATTGTTCTTGGTCTGGATTGTAACATTCTTCCCATTGTCTAAGACAAAGCCCTGCACTATTATAAAAATATGGTCCTCCCTCCAAAAATTCTTTCCTTATCTAACAAGTTAGTGAAAATTACTATAAAAAAACCTCTAGCCCCAAGTTTCAGATCAATGTCTCTTGGGCTGCCATTTTATTTGTATCCATTTCAATAAATCTTTTTCAGTAGGCCAAATACCAATAAACTTACATATTAAAGCATGATCTTTCATATAGCTTCTGTATTCATCCAATTTGTTTGCTGGAATTATACATCGGGGTTTCTTCACTGCTCTTGGCAAGCATTGCCCCTTCGTTTTTTCCTACCAATATGCTCCCAGAACCGGATTCGTCCTCTGATGTGAGCCTCCAGGTTGCTGTTGTCTGCTTGAGTGATTGCCGCTAGTTACATTGCGGTAAGAGGGGGACGAACCCCCTCCCGATGATGCCGCCATAGTCGTACCAGTGTCTAACGAGGCTCTGTGAACACACACAACCTTGAACACAAAAATTTCAAAACCCTAACTAAACGCTACTTCTTGGATCATTTCGTCACGTTTTCACCCAACCAAACACCCTTCAAACTTCATTAGATTAGATTAGATAGATTTCTATAACTTATTATTTTGTTTTGCAAAATTAAATAATTATGAGAATATTGTAGTTAAATAAAACGATTTTTTTATTAAAAAAAATTTATACATTTTTTATTCATGGAAACATATGAAAACATAAATTCTTTGAAGTTGAATAACACATAATGGGAACAAAAATTAAGAAAAAAACAAATATGTATTTTTAATTAGAAACTATAAATGTATTTTTAATTTAAAAACAAAAATGTGTTTTTTAAAAATGTATTAGAAATTAAAAACAAAAATAAATAATTATCAAAATAAATTAGTTTACATCATCAAAGTTTTACACCATAAATTTTAATATAGACTTACGAGTCGCACATGCAGTTGAAATTGATTTCTTTGAAGCGCTCCCCCGACCCGGAATTGAAAATGGTATTATGTTACATACTTAACAAATATGTGCAACTATAAATTCTCGTGTTCCAGAACGTTTATTTTCAAGAATTAGAGATATTTTTTTTGTTATTCCAAAGAATTTAAAAAATACAGATTTTGCTCGAGAATCACTTTTTCACTCTCCACTAAATATTGTGACTGAAACAACACTAAAAAGGAGATTTCGGTTGCCTATTACATACAAAAAGATGACACCTGCCTGTAACATACAGTAAGAGATTGCCTAATACATACAATGAGTGTTGCATGTTACATTTGTCTAAAGATGTTGAAATTCAGAGAAAAAAAATAAATTTGAACAAGTAGAAATAAGAGGCAAGGAACATACAAAGAGATCCCAACCAAAAATAAACAAATTCAGATTTCTTCAAAATCTGGGACATGATTATAAAAGCCTTTTGAATAAAACATATTATAATACTAACAAACCTGAATTGTTGAAACACTGGTTGCCACGGAAATTGTTGAAGTGAGAATTCATGTATCTTATAGGGATGCATTAGATTCTTTGTACTTTGTTGTCAATATAATCCTCGTATGAAATGTAGCTAGAGTCCAATGTTAACACACTTTTTGATAGATTATTTGTTGATTTGTTATACTCTTTGTAGATGTATTGGAACTTGAGATCATAGAAATGTATTTTCCTTCTTCAATTTTATGCTTACATGCTGCAAGATTCAGGACATTTAAATGTGCATAACCTGCCAGCCAATCTATGTCACATTTAGAGTCTATGAGGATTATAATGTTTTTTATGTTCTTGAGATTGGCAAGAGTCAAGAGGGCTCAAACTGCAACCAACTATGCTTTAGTATTTATTCCTAGACCAATGCCAATTCTAAATTGAAAAAAATTATTTACATTTAGTTTTATCAAACCCCCTCCTCCACAAATACTCCCTTGGGCAGCCCGTCAAAAAATCCAATGGGGATGTCCTGGGAAATTGGTTTCTTCTCGAGATTATTTATTTATGTTGCAAGAGGAATTCTCTTAAGAGGGAGGTGATTTTAGTTGATTGAAGGAGAGTATATTTTCTTTCGTTTTTAAAATTACCTTATTCCTTAGAAGCCATATGCCTCATTCTACAAAGATGGGAAGGGTGTTGAGGAGGTTGTATTTCTTCACCCAAAAAAATAGTAATTATTCAAAAGAGGATTGGCTCAGGTCTTCTTTAATGCCCAGGGTTTGTAGAAAAACCATCCAAATGCTCTGGGAAGAGATGCATTTTACTAATAAATGGTCAACTGATTCTTCATTTTGTCTACATAAAACACATCCATTTGGACCCATAAATCCCCTTTTTTGAAGGTTATCCCAAGTCAAATTTTTGTTGTGAAGGAACAATTAAGTGAAGCATTTTAACTTGTTGGGTATGTGTCATTTCTAGATACACTTATTCCACCATTCTTCATTTGCAGCAGCCTCAGTATGAGCTATTTCTTCGTAGGCAGAGCGGGCTTTAATCTTCTCATATGAGAATCCCCAAGTCCAAATCAGAGAATGTGTGGAATTGTAAGGTCTCACTCCATTTAAATCTATCTCTTTAGTGAACGAATCCCATTCCATAGAAATTGGGAGAGACAAATCTAGATCTGCCGAGGTCAACAAGTAATAAGGGGAGGGTTGAGAGGAGTCTACCGACTTTATAATGTGCAGATTGTATAATCCCTTGGAATATAAGCACTGTCTTAATTAATATGAAAACTAGTATACATGGCCACCACCTATGAATGGGTCCTTGCCAAGGATGACTTGCTTTCCATCCCCTAATTTCCAAGCTAACCATTTGTAAAGAAAAGGGAAGGAGGCCATGAGTGATTTCCAGACTATGGAGCCTCTTTTGGCAAGTTTATTAGCTTGTCTTATAATCCAGTCCACCACTTATAGGCTACTTAGATACCTTTCTTTTATAATAAGAATCCAAAGTCCCTCTTCGAATAGACTTATCCATAGGTTTTTTAGGGCCAAATATTTGGAAAACTAGGCCATATTTTTAAATCCCCAACCTCCTAGAATTTTTGGGATAGATAATGATAACCAGTTAGCAAGATGAACTCCTTATATATTGGATTTTCCAAACCACAAAAAATTGAGTATCAGTTGTCCGATGGAGTTAAGGATAGCAAAATGAATTTATGCTAATGACATCCAATAAACAAGAATATTTTCTAGGACAAATTTCACTAGAAGCATTCTACCTCCAAGTGACAGCCAGTTGTAACACCGTAAATTGTTTTTTTGTTCTACTCTTATAATCATCCACATTGAGTCATCTTTGTGATAGTTATTTGGTTTGAGAAAGAAACCGAGATACTTGATACCATTATCTAAAGGAATGGGCTGCATGCAATGGCAGAAAAGACATAATGTTTTATAGGATGTCCGGGATTACTACAAAATGATGGAAGGAGAGTTTTTTAAGATTTATCTCCATTATCGTAGTGTTGTAAAAGAGGTTAATGATTATGTGGATAGATTTCCATTCAACTACAGTGCTTAAACCTAGGAGTATAACATCATCCACGAAAAGCAGGTGGCTAATGAATTGTTTTTTGGATATTTTAATTCCTTTAAATTGAAATCATGTATTTATTTTAGCAGGAGGCGACTTAATCCTTCCATCATAATTAAAACAATAGAGGTGACAGTGGGCATCCTTGCCTAAGCCCCCAAGAAAAGGTGAATCTGCTGGAGGGTGAGGCATTGATTAGAATGGAGAAGTTTGCTGAGGAGACACAACCCATGATCCAATTTGTAACATCCAAGGGCAACCCAATTTGAATAAGGAAAAGTCTAAGGAAGGTCCAATTGACTTTATCAAAAGATTTGCCAAGGTAAAATATGAGAGTGATCTTCAGCTTTTTGGACTTCATATAATGGATGGATTCTCGCGCAAATGCGTGTGGCACCATGAATCTACCGTCAGGCAAAAAAAATGAATGATTTGGGTGCGTCTTCGGAATAGTTAGGAAGCCTCTGATCAAAGTGATCTTGTTATAGATTACCTTAGAGATAATATTATAAACCATGTTGCACAGGGTAATGGGCCTAAAGTCCAAGAAGGACATAGGCTTTGATCATTTTGGAATCAAGTCTATGTAGGTAGCATTAATGGCAACTATATTTTACTTGTTATTATATATTCCTCCACCATCAAGCAGAGATATGTTCCCATGATATCAAAAAATGAAAGAAATAATTCCATTGTCCAACCATCTGACCCCAGACTTTTGTCTTTAGCATAAATTTTGAGCACTCCTTCGATTTCCTCAAAGGAGATAGTGCTACCGATCATATCCGATTCCTCTTGGCTAAAAAAGTGCAGATAATGTTGAATTATTTGCAACTAAGAGCTGATATTAGAGGACTCCCAATCTTTAAAAAGAGAGGAGAAATCAAAGGAAGCTACAACTTTTCAATCTTTAGCCTGGATGTGACAATTTTTCCTTCTTTTACCTCTAGCTCCTATATAGTGTTAATTATCCTTTTATGATTTGCATAGTTGTAGAAAAATTTAGTGTTAGCATCCCCCTTCTTTATCCAGGTAGTCTTATGTTTTAATCTCCATGCCTCTTCCTCCATTTTTAGGATCTGAATTTTCCTAGCTTCCAAAGTGCTAATTTTATGGGCTAATTCTACAAAGAAAGAAGAGGAGAAAGTCTAAGAAAGGTGCTCATATTCAAATTCTATTTTGAAAGTTATTTATATTGTTCCATTTTCCTTTTCCTCTCCCAGACCACTACTACTTTTTTTAGCTCCAAGAGTTTTCATGCCAGCGAAACCATTGTAGAGGAGTTGTTTGTGGCTAGTATTTTATGCCATATTTCCGTTACCAACAACTTAAATGACTCTTCATCCAACTATGAGTGGCTAAATTTGAAGGGCTATTGATGCAAGGGCATCAACCCATCCTATGAAAAATAAAAAAGAACCACTTCTAAAAGGTGAAAAATGAGAAAAGTGCGTCAATAGGAAAGGGATTTGTTAAAAATCTTGAAAAAATAGATCCACGAGGGATCTTAGGGATTATGTCGAGAGCTTTATGCAAAAAGTCCATGTTAAGAGCTTTGAGGAGAGCACCATGTTGAGATATTTATGTACAAGATTGTGGATCTTGAAATGATCTACAATATTGTAATTTCCTCTTTAAATTATAGCCTTTGGGAATTGAAAAGAGGCGGTTGATTGGATGAATATTAGACCCACTGAGGCGCCATGTAGTAACATAGCAATTAAATTAATTTTAATGTCTAGTTTATGTAATTTTAGTTGTGTGCGTGGTGATTTAATGCATTAATGGCTTGATGCATAGATCCATTGACTTTGTTTGATGAATTAACACTACATGTAGACCACATGGTTCTTTAGTTTGTAGTGGGAGTGAAGATGAGATGAGTTGTGGGCTCATAACCCACAGGTCCAAGATCAATACCAGTAAAAAATTGAATACGACAAACCCCCAAAATCATCTTCATCAAATATTTGTTTTTGTGTAGGTCAAATTCCAGCTCCAAGAAAATGGGAAGTGTTCCGACAACTTATCTTAAGTATTCTAAGTTCTAAGCCTCCCTACCATTTCTACTAATTGATCAACCATTAAGAACCTATCGAGACGTTTTCTATCACACCTACACCCAACCTACCATTTCTCCAGGTAGGGGTTAATTGGAAGGGAGTTGCGTCATGCAATTTCCGATTCTGCATAATCACTAAAAAGTAGGAGCACAAAGGATCAAGACGGACATGAAGACCCTTGGTTTCCCCTGTAGATGATGTAAAGTTTAAGTTTCTTGTGAGTAGTAATCCTTTATCAGAGAGAAGGTCATTAACCTGAACCACGTCCCAAAAGGCGAGTCTGTTACAATAAGGTCCATAACAATCGACCAATTTAATGGGATAGGGATATCATTTAAGAAATCCTTTTAGAATGATACCAATTGATGGAGAAAAACCTAAAGAGATGCAGTTTTTGGATCCCATAAAGTGAGAAGCCCCTCCGACAAACCATTTTAGTCCATAACACATGATAACCATCTTGAACAAATATTTTGGAAGCACTCTTTGTATTTTTCTCCCGAGACTATGGTTTCTTGAAGACAACTGATTGAAGAGTGGTGGGAGTTGATAAGTCTTTTGTGGGAGGCGAATTTCGAGGGTCCCGCATCCCCATAGATGTTGAGAGACAAAAGTGATCATTATTTGGAGAAGATCGAGGGTGACTATGCTCTAACGACCCTTGAATCAAAATAAAAAAATTTAAGTGGAGAGAGGCTAATTCCTCCCTGTATAGTCTCAAGATGATTGCACTCCCTTGCGAGAGATTTTTTGTTGTTATTTTTCTTTCTGATAGTAACATTTTGGAAATAGAAGCTAGGATTTGTTGGAGTATTGTCATCAAAAGTAATCCCCATGAATGTAGAAATGGGATAAAGTTTCAATGCTTATTTATATGAATATATATGTACTGAGGTAGCAAGGGTGTCTTATATGGATGAGGATAGGGTCATCGCAACAATGAGTCTTGCTTTATATCTGGAAGCCAAGGTTTGAATAGGGTAGTTTTAGAGCAACCATTTATTTTTAGATCCAGATCATTATATTTCAAGTGTTGATATGGATTATCTAGGTTATTTGAGTGTAAGGTGGATGAAACCAGATTCTAAGAATCAAGTGCTATAGTATGAGAAAACGATTTACATCAAGAAAAATAAAGAGAATTAAGGGCTTTATGTTCAATCTGATCAATGAGTAAGGAGTCTTCTGTTGGCAGATCTTGAATCAAAGAGCCTGGATCAAAGATAGACTTACCAACGAGATCCATGTCATGAGAAGAGCCTTGATCAAGAGTATCACCAGGTAATATACTTGTATTGATGTTTTCCACAACTTTATCAACTATCTTATCAATAACCACACCAACATGTGTTTTGCCAATATGCATCGAATACATATTATAATCTCAAAAAGGATTGTCTACAAGATTATGCATCTGTGCTATAGGACCAGTACACAGAGACTGGTCAACTGCCTTATTATAAACCATATCCTTTGCTACCTTCATTGCGAAATACATCCTTTCTTTTGAAACTAGAAGGGGCTTATGAGATATCGGCTACAGGGAAAATATAGTCAGGGTTTTTTGATGGATATGAGTTCTAAAACCCCAACACCTAGGAGACTCACAATTGTTGGATAAATGGACTTCATCCTTGTAGTTGATACATCTAAATGGGATTTTCTATCATTCGAGTGGTTGTATGATCTCCTTCTCACCCTAGAGGATTTGTTAGAGACCCTGGTAACCCTTATGTAGTGTCAATCTCCACTAGAACCCATGTTATGTGTTTATATGCATCCAAAAGAGGAGCTTCATCTTGATAAATGAATCTTCCCAAAGAGTTTTCTGCCATGATAATAACCTCATTTTGACCAAATTTCCTGAGGGAAATCTGGTAAAATTACCCAAAGGTGTTTCCGCATCTATATTTCGGTCCCTTGACAAGAGGTTGAGTGCCACCGTTGTAACCACAACGAACTTCTACCTATCACCCAGGGCTTACCTAAGATTAATTCAAGATACTTCTATGAGAGAAAATGAAAGTGAATCCATTTATTGACTATGATACTCACTATCAGAGTATAACCCACTAGTGGCTTCCATGTAACCTTGAACCAGGAGAGTAGTTGTTCATGCATCATTTTGATGTAGCTAAGCTTGAAAACTAAGGCTCTCCTAGATATAGAATCCACTCTATCCAAATTGACATATTCCCCTAAGCTTAGTTCCTTCATGGATACCAACGTCTTTACATGTTTTTGGGCACATTTCATTTTTTTCTCTCCCACCGACCACTTTTGGAAACAATCCTTCTCCTCTCGTTCCTGGTTCATACTAGAAATCTTGATTGGTTTGTTTTTTTCTGACAAATTCAGTAAGACCCTGCATTTCTACTGACCACCATGGAATTCTCTAATATTCTGGAAGAGAATATCTCTTTTTGACATTGGGGAAAGTTGGTCCGAGCTTTCGTCCATAGTTTGTGGCAAGTACTTAAAACTCTATGGGATTTTTTCCAAGGACTCATTCTAGTGAAACTACTGCATGTGACTATCGGTTTAAAATTTTAACCGTCGATAACCTTCCAAAAAATAGGCTTGGAGAAAAGGAAAAACCTTAAGACTAGAAGGTGATGATGTAGTACCAGAGATTAGGACGAATATAAGGTACCGGAGATTAGGATGTTGGATCCAAGGACGAGAAAATTGTTACGCTTACACAAAATTTTTTAATAAAGCTCATAAAGCCTGCAACAACCACCAACATCTCATGGTTTTCATTTGATTGACCATGCTTCTAATGCATATAAATTTTGGCATATTTTATCTATTCCATATTTTAGAAAATCGGTAATCATTTTTTCATTTTTGTTCAAATTTCTGGTAATTTGACACCTTTCCGACTATATTTTTTCTTTATTTGCATCATAATTAATAAATATGTAGTGCACTTATGTGTTCTTAGTATGGAAAAAAATGCTTTTAATGATAGGATTGATTTTTGTGAATTTCCAACAACCAATCTTTATTATGTTTTCCATGGACGACCTAGGCAGGGATATCATTTGATGGGTATATCTTCTAACATAGACCTATGTTTTCCATAATTCACCACTCGTACAATACTCCCATGAAGTACGCCCCCGCTATGGTCTGTGCACAGGTATTCCATTTAACAATGTTCTCGAACATGAGAATTTATAGTTGCACAACACTGCTAAGTGTATTCCATTTTCAATTCCTTCATACATAACACGAAAGGTAGAGGGTTCGTTAATCGAGACATGACCAATAATATGTGCAAATTGATAGCCAAGGGTGTGAAAAAATAAATTTGAATAAAATAATTGGCATAAAATAGAAGAAAGGTTTGTTATAGTTACACTTTTGCAAACTAAAAAATATATTGCATGTTTGATTTAATTAATACAAAGTCATCCTTCCTCCATTATTTAATTGGGGTGTCTGGATTTCTCGGAATAAATAAATTTTTCGAGATCATTTGTCTGCTCCAACACTCATCACTTTTGAAATTGCTGCTATCTATTCCCTTCTTCCTACAAAGGATACATATTATGTCCCTCGTATTATTGTTGATGAAGAAATAAACCAAAAAATCCCTTGGTCATACTTCTATGGGGATTCAGATGAGAATGGAGTTTGTGGCAGAGGCTTAATTTTGTATCTTAGTAGTCAACACTTTCTGAAATCAAAATTTGGCCTGGCCACAGGGTCTAATAATTTCGCAGAGCTTCTCCCTCTAAAACTCCTCTTATTTTGGGCTTTGGAAAAATATTGCCACTCTATTCAAGTGTTTGGAGACTTATGAAATGTCATAAATTTGTTCAATGTTGTTTAGAGATGTCACAACCATACTTTGCTTCATATTGTTGAAGGGATTTATCAATTAAATTTACTCTTTTGATTTTATTTCTTGCCGCCATATATTTAGGGAATGAAATTCACATGCATAAATCTTATGTAAAGAAGGTGTTTGACAAGATTTGGGAGTATGGCAGATCAACAAGCAGTTAGAGGGGGCAGTTCACTCTTATTAACATCAACCTTTCGCTAAGCTATACAATATTTCGTTCGTTACGCGACACATACTTATTCTGGATTATGTGTTTTATGCTGCAGATATATCTTCTATATGATTTTTGTATCAACATTACGACAGTGGTGTATATAAACTTCCATGCACTCTTTTCTTTCAAGTTAATCTCCGACAGACTATTCCTAAAGGTTCTCTTTTATAGGAAGACTAGATAGTTGGCATATTTCAGATCACAGGGTTGTTGTTGTTTTTTATATGAGCCCAATTTTGGTTTTTCTTTTTTTGGACTGATAGGATGAATGCTACATGCATCTACTGATGTAACTTTTTAAACCTTAAAAAAAAGTTGTGATTTTTCTGCAAAGTATATATGTGTGTGCGTGTGGTTGTGTACGTGTGTGTGTGTGTGTGTGTTTTGATATTATCCCTGCTGCGAGGCTGGTATAACGCAATGGGAAAATGCGTTATACCAGCCTGGCAGTAGGGATAATATCAAAATATATAGCGAGAAAAGGGTTTTGAATCTCTATGTATTTTTTTATTTTTTTTTCATAGTCCTCTCACATGGAACAGTGTAAACAGAATTTTAAGGTTCATATTAAAATATATAGCAGACTAGTCTTATCTTTTAACAATGGGCAAGTTTTCTCCGATTATAGTTATTTTATAAGTGGCACATTTATATAGTTAGTCTACTAGTTCCATGTATATGCATGTAATACATGCACAAAAATGTATGCGCATAATGTAATCTATATCGTTATGCTAATGAAATAACTTACTATTTTGTGAAGGGAAAAAATAAAATAAGCATCAAAACACAACTCAATGATACATTTCATGTTGCTAAAATTAAAAAATCATTAAAACTAACCAAATTATAACTTCATTTTAAATTATTATTACTTGTATAAACAATTAATATATAAATTAAACATACATACATTTAAAATAACATGGAATACGATTCTTAACAATAGAGTTTTACCCCTTTTTACCATGGATATTTTTAATTTGTAAATATGCTTTGTTACAATACCATGGGTTAGCAATATCACATACCCAAAAACCACAACTCACTTCATATGACACTGGTTCATATAACATTATTATTATTATTATTAATTTTTTTTTTTTTTTTTTAAATTAATGAGTTTAGTTAAAAGAGTAAAAAGTGAATAGCTACTTTTGAGTTATAATAGAAGGGACAAGAATAATATATAAATAGTTTTACAATTAACATGCTTTGTGTGATAATGGGAGAATGCTAGGGTTCAGGAGTCTACGTAGACGTTCATGGCGGTATGGGATGCACCTGCCACGATCTTGGTTTGTATGCTTAAAATAAAACAAGTCGATTTCACGCAATTCTTTCCGTTTCACATCCAACCCTTTTTTATGTTGTTCTTCACCTCGGGTTCTCTGAAATCGTTGTAGCTCTAAGGCCTTGAACCTTACAATTACAATTTTTTAAGGATTGTTGACAGGTGACTCCTCATTGTACCTTGTTCCTATGACCTGGAAATGACTTGTCCCCTAACTATGGGGGCCAATACAGGTCAGATAACTAGGTCATATGAGCCTAATCACCTCTGCTAGGTCATGAGGTTATTGGTGGTTACGCTCTTGGCTCGATCGAGGAGACTAGTTATATCACCCTCTCCGCCTTAAAACCTAAAAATACGGGGCTTTATGCATCTGACGCTAAGGTGTCATTCACTGACACTCCAGTCTCTCATGCTGAGATTTTGGGTGGTGGATAGTTTTTTTTGGATGTCCATGGCTTCCAAGGGTTTCATCCACCCCCCTAGTGTTCAAGTTTCTCATCTCAACCCATGTCGTAGCTTCTACCCTATGAACCTTATGATTTAGGTTATGGTTTTAATTCCTTTGTGGCAAAAGAGGGTGCTTTCGATGGCAGGGGATTTAAGCGAGGGTTTCCTATTCCCTACAATTTTCTCATGTTTTTCACTTCCTTATATTCCCCTAGACTTGCCCTCAAGGAGATGTTTTTTTAGGGCTTTGGTGTCACTTGCAAAAGACAGAGGTCATTCAATAATGGTCCCAAGGCGTTGCTTGTTGATAGGGACGACATATCAATTCCAGATGGATATTTGTCAGACAAGCAGAAGAGTATAGGCCAAGGTAAAAGAAAGAAAGAGAATTTCATTAAACAATACGAGGATGTGATGATGGCATTATCCTTGGGTGCATATGTGGCCATTCAACAGGTGGAGGGCTTATGTCGGACATCATTGTTTGGTAGAATATGTGGTAGAAAATTCAATAAGACTTTCCTTATCAAATGGGCGGAATATGTAGCGCGCCCTCTTTTAAAAAACCTTGTGACTGTTAGGGTTATTTCCAAAGGATGGGTGCATCTTATTTTTTAGGATGAGGAGGATGTTAAACAAGTCGTAGGCAGGGTTTTGAAATTTGACTCGTTTTTTATTATCTTCAAACCTTGGTCCCCCTTATTTGATGCAAGATGCAAGTGAACATCTATTGTTCCTCTCTGGGTTAGAATATCAAGCCTCCCTGCCCATTTGTAGCATGAAGCCATATTTCGCGACATTGGTAATCTTTTGGGGTCATAATTGGAGTATGAATCCTCTTATCTCAACATTAGTGATATGTCTATGGCGTGAATCCTTATAAGTGTGGATCTTCATGGGGGGATTGTTGGTGCTATTAATATAAGTCCTGGGGCTACTCCCCTGGAGTTGGACTATGAAGGAGTCCCTTTTATATGTATGAGTTTCCATAAACACAGGCATATCACAAAATATTGTGTGTTGCCCCTGCACAAGAAGGTGAACAAATCAAAAGTTTCATCTACGGTTGGAGGTAATGATCAAGGGGTGAAATTGTTGATTTTTCCTCTGCAATTTAGAATCAAGTTTATGTCTAAAACACAATCACAAACACACTAAAATACCACAATTTAAGCACTTTGCACACTGGAAAATGTACAACAGAGAATCAATGTAGTACATAACATTTTTTCAACCCAAAAATTGTTATATTACACCTTTAATACAACAAACATAGGGCTATCATACCAGGGATCATGGCCCTTACAATCAGCCTTGATACAAGGAAAAATAGGGCTCGATGTCAACAACACATGACCATAAATATGCCCTTGAACAAGACACAATTGACTTACTTACTGAATAAGCACTTACACCATCCCTTTCAGTCCACTTTCCTTGAACACCTGGTGGGTCCTTTGCTACCTATACTTCCAGAGAATATGTTGCTCCAATACCTCTGTTGTTATTGCTCAGAAGTTATTCTGCTACACCAGAATAGCTTGCATCTTCATCTCCTTAGATTCTTCCTTTTATCAATCCCTTAGCTAATCCGAGGGTGACTGCACATAAGGTCTTCTTCAAATTGCCATATAACAAACCTCTTGTTGCTTCGAAATGTCTAAACATAGGGCACCAACAAACAACCCTCAAAACAAACTTCTTGAAACTCCAATATGACTATACTTAGATCTTCTGGGGAAACCCACACAACAATTATTTGTCTCACCAAATCATAGTAAATAGGGCATAACAAGATTTCCTCTTAACAATGATATTGCTCCTTTAATATCACAGTCCTTACACACCAAACATTATTTTTCAACACCCTTGTTGACAATCCTACCACACTTAGCAATTCATCAACACAAGATAACAAACTTACTTCATTTGGGAACTTGACATAGCCCCTAAGGACCCTTTGTCCTAAGAACTAAGGTCTTAGATTTTCGGTCTAATTAAAAACCTCTTTTGCCTATAATTAAGATGTTCTTTAGTCATTTAAACTCGTGATAACCTCCCTCATAGACCCGTGATCTCCTTCACTACTCCAAGCAGGAACTCGCCCCTCACTTGGCCTTGTCTCCAACACCAGCATGAGGTCTCAAACCTCCTTTAAACACATATGTCAATTTGGCCCTATCACAATAGTCAAAACTACAAGATAGAACAAAACTATGCCCATTACTTCATGAAGAATACTTCTTGAACTCTGCCAGCCAAAACATAAGACAAGAGACACAACTCATTCTTATTCTTCCTTCCTAACTCATCTCCCTGAGGTCTGCAGTCATGTTTCTTGTCTTCTTTAGATGAATTTCACCAGTGATGAATTCCAAGTGAGCTTGAGTTCATATCTTCTCATAGTGATATTAGGGTAGAACATCAACCCCCTAAGGGTCATGTCTTGAAGGAAAAGCTAAATTGAGCCCATACATAAAAACTCGACTAACATAAGAAATAAATTCTTTCATTTGTTTTAGCCCTTATAATTTTAGCCACAGGTACCCCTATGTCCTTCAAGGGTGCCCTCTTGGAAACAATGGATAAGAAATCAATTTCTCCTTGGGTCTTTCACACACAACTTTGGGTACAAAACCCACCACTTGGGTACATTTCCCAAAAAATATCATTTTCGTGGGTCATCTCCTCGCAAATCTAGTACCCCATGTGTTGCAGGAGTACCTCCCAAGCTACACATTTTAACACTCCCTCTTATTGAGGAAGGTAGTTTCATTTATCATAAGTAACTTGTCATCGTTAATGACACTGGCCCAATCTCTAGTGTCCACCACTATAACATACCCTGTAGAATGAACCACACTATTCTCGATAGTGTCCCTATTTCCAAATTTTTCCCACTTTTTCCTCTCATGATTGGACTTCATTTCATTTCATGGTTCCTTCTTTCTAGCTTTATAAGTCTCCTCACTCCCCATTGACCATGCACTTTTCTTGGGTTGCAGATTCTCCCTTCGAACCTGCATACTCTCACTCAAAATTGACTCGCTTTGAGTCGCAAGATTCTTCTTCTTCCCCTAACCTATGGGCTTCCCCATCAACTAGTATATACCATGCTCCCTAACTCCAATGATATCTCCAACAGAGTTAGAGCCTTTGGGCCTGAGCATCACTTTCCATTCTCGAAAATATCACTTCAAACCCCATTTACCTTGATCGTTGAGACAAAAAACACAATGTACTTGAGTTCCATTATGAACAATACATATTGAACTCATAACAACCCACCTAACTCCATCCTGAATGGCACAACACCTGACCCTCTATGATCTTTATTACTGTTGTTGCCAACCTCTGTGTGCAACTTCGAGTCTCATTCATTTAGAGTCTCAAAAACTTCACGTGAACTTGTCATATGCTTTGATGCTCTGTTACCCATGTATCATGCGTCCTCGTTGATGGAACCCTTAGGCAAATGAGAGACCAGAGAAAATTCGTCCTCTAAATTCTTGAGAAGTCATCCAGCTCAGAAGATGTAGCAACACTAACTATCTCCTTCCTCTTCTCATTGTCTTCCTTGTACTTTCACAGACACTTGCTTGCATAATGACCATATTAGCCACATGTATAACATTTCTCCTTGCCATTCATATTTCTTGCAAGAGCTACATTATCCTTAAGAAGATTTCTTCTTCTTATGAATTTCCTTGCCCCACAGTTCTTTTTGGAGGAAGTAATCCCATAACCTATTCGAATCTAAAAAATTATCTTGCGGGAGAATCCCTTTGATAAATGGCTTCCATTCCTTTGTAAATCCCTTCAAAGTAGTCTTCACTAGCTCAGAATCAGGAACATTATGTATGATTCTAGAAATCTCATCCTGAACTTGAGAAATCCTTGTCAGATGTGGAGCCACACCTTTGCCATCCAACATCTTGGTGTTCATAATCTTATCTCTGAATGCCAAAAACTGGTTCTTGTTCTTATTCTAGAAGGAATTATGAAGAGCCTTCCACATCTCATGGCAAATGTTCTTCCCCGTTAGATGAGGCATGAAGCGATCTTCGACACTATCTAATATGATGAGCTTATGATTCATATCCAACTCCTTAGGTTTTGTTGGTTTCTTAATCTCCTTGTCGGCAAATTCCCAAAACTTGTTCACCAACAAAACCTGCTTGATCCTTTCCTTCCAAGTACTATAGTTCGATAACCCATCCAACCTACCCTCATATCTCAAACCAACAACTAACTTCACCATTGTTATTTGTCCTTCAACAACAAGGAAACACACTCCCTCTTGAGTCGTACATTGTGTACACTCTGATTTAGTTGTCCCTTCAAAGTAGCTCTCGTACCATGTTGATTTTTCCTCGGCAATTTAAAATTAGGTTTATGTCTAAAACACAATCATAAACGCACTAAATTTTCACAACACAAGCACTTTTCACAACGGAAAATGTGCAACAGAGAATCAATGTAGTACACAAAATTTTGTAAGGGACGACATAACAATAATAATGTAAGGGCACAACAATAATAATAATGGGCTTCTATGGGGCACAATAATAACAATATGGGGACTACATGGGCACAACAATAAAAATAAGGGGGCTACACTAACAATAAAAATAAGGGGATACACTAGTATTATAGGGACCTAACATGCCCCTCTCCTTCAAAAAAGTGTTTTCCTCAATACTTCTATAGTTCTGGATGCTTATGTATAAAATTCTCATCCTCCCATGTGGAATATTCAATGGGTAAGTTCTTCCACGTGATTAGATACTATGAAATTGATCGATTTTGTAGTTGTCTAGTTCTTGTTTCCATGACTGCTTCAGGTTCATATATGATTTTTCCTTCCTCGTTAAGTTCTGGAAATATTGTTTGAACTAAGAGCTTGTCACCTGTAACCTTCTTTAAGCATGAAAAATGGAAAACTGGGTGCACTCGGGAAGATGCAGGGAGCTCCAATTTGTACGCCATAGTACCAATATTTTGCAACACCTTGTAAGGACCATAATACTTTGGTGATAATTTATTATCCTTCTTAGCTTGCTTGAGGGACATTTGTTTGTATGGTTGTAGCAGTATAAATACCCAGTCGCCTACATAAAAAATTCTTTCATCGTGATGTTGATCTTCATGTTGTTTCATTGATTCTGCGCCTAAGTGAGGTTATCCTTTAAGAGTTGGAGAAATTTTTGTTGATGCTCTATGTGATCTTCCACTTCTTAAACCTTAGAATTTTCTCTTAAAGATGTTGTGATGGACGATGGATGATATCCAAAAAGTGCCATAAATGGGGTCATTTTTGCTATAGTATGGAAGGAAGTGTTATACCACCATTCAATGAGAGGTAACCGCTTGACCCATTGTGCATGTCTATTAGATACAAAGCAATGAAGATACCCTTCCAAAATTTTGTTCACTATCCAATACAAATGGGAAAAACTAAGATAGAGAACAAATGTTTGGAAGATATCCTTCCAATTAAAATGGGATCTCTGTTGCTTACAATAATCTTTGGGTTTCCATGTAGCTTTTGAATTGTTTCCATAAATTAAATAGCAAATTTACTGGATTTAAATGGATGAGATAATGCAAAAAAGTGTGCATACTTGGTAAGTTTATCAACTACCATCATGATGACACTCTTTCCTTCGGACTTGGGTAAACCTATGATAAAATACATTGAAACCTCCTCCCAACGTTGACTTGGAATGGATAAGGGTTGTAACACACTGAGGGTCTTAATTGTCTCAAATTTATTTTGTTGTGATCCAGGTTGCTCCAGACACCCTTAAGAGACCCATAGGGGTTAGAAATGGCCAAAATTCAAAGTGGTTAGAATGCTTTCGAACTAGGACAAGATTGTAGTGCTCATCACCTCGATTCCAATGGCAGGAACGACACTCAAATCCAAGTCAGTATGAGAAAGTTATTACAGTTTGAAGTTTGTACCAAAAAAAAAAAAAACAAGTCAAATTCAACATTCTGCCACGTGGCAGGCTGTATGGATGACATGTGGTAGGCCTAGTGGGACCCACAAAGCTAATGTGGCATCCTAGTCAAGAAAACAGGTGGACCCACAAAAAGGTAATGTGGCAGCACCACAAGTCGACACATGGAAAGTAGGTGGTAGAGGTGGCATATGATGTGGACCAATGAAATATTGCCACGTGGCCCAATCACATGGTGCCAAATGGCACCTCAAATTAGGCCCAAGTGGCCTTGGATGGTGCAACCTCCATTTTTGTCTTATTCTCATGTTTTTTGGATTTGTTACAATATGGACATACGAATTCCATATATTATATAGTTTGAAAAAACTATATTAAAACTAAAATTGGGCTTTAAAAAAATATTGGGAGTCAATGGGATTTGAACCCAAAACCTCCCAACAACAATTATCTTAATATGATTATGCCAACCAATGTGCAAATCTCACACTTTGTTATAAAATGCCATTCAAATGGTTCAAGGAAACCATGGAGAATGATGGAGAATACATGAGAGATGAGGGCACAGGGAGGCCAATGGGGTCGTGAGAAAAGCAAAGGCAGAACGTGGAGCAAACCGACATGTTCTTCAACGAATAATATTTTTTATATTTGCATGTGCGAAAACTTGCCTAGAGAATCTTGAGGGGCATCAAAAAGATTCCTTGAGGTCCTGAACTTGCTGGAGTCAAAATTTGACAAATTTTATGTCGATTTTACACCTCTCGGCGTCAGTAATATAATGGCGATGTCTGTTTTAGCAGCCGATCTTCCCATTTATCATCCATTTTCTAGATTTAAGTGACGGTGTCAGATTCCTGAGTGTGGCCAATTGATTTTATGCCTCTTGATGCCACAAATTCGATGGTGTAGCCAAATTCAACAACTGAGCATCCACTTCTTTAGCCAACTTCAAGGGGTGAGGTATATGTAGTATTGGTATCATGTGCCTCTTTTATCATTTGTTATGGGCCTCTAAATTAGACATAAAACAAGGCCCATCTAACCTTTCTTAAGCCCATCTACCTTCCTTATGCACATGAATATATATATTAAATCTCTCCTTTTGCACTTAATAAAGTTTTCTTATGATTTAATATTTTCTTAGGAAGGTTTAAAGGTAATTGCATATTTGTGCCTAATATTGGTTATTTTTGTAGAATATTGTGAGAATATTGGGCTGATTATGCAGATTTGGAGAAGGAGATAATTTAGGGACTTTCTCCCTGCCACTGGAAGATCAAGATTGGAGAATAAATGAGCACAATGTCAGGAACTTATGGAGAAATATTGGAGAGATTAAAGGGGGCTGTCCACTCTCCTTAACTCTCAAAGGCAGCCAAAGGATCCTCATGAGATCCCCTCCAGCAATTAGAATTCCAGAGGCAGCCAAGCAACTCAAGACCAAGTGCACTCAAGCCATACTTCACTTGGAGTCAAGTGGATCACCCCAAAGATTCTCTCCAGCAAATCGAGTTCCAAAGGCAACCGAGAAACTCAATCTCTGTTTACTTGGAGTCAAGTGGACTTAATCACCCCAAATATTCTCTCCAGCAATTCAAGTTCCAGAGGCATCCAAGCAACTCAAAGAGGAGTGCACTCAATCTTTGTTTACTTGGATTCAAAGTGGACTCAATTACTATGTTTTAGGGAGCTGTTGGTAGCAGCCCTTGAGGATAAATAAATCTGATCAAGAGATAATTAGGGTCGATTCAATTCCATTCAAAACTTTTGGCTACAAGCTATTAGGCATTTGTTGTTTAAGATCTTCAGGATGTAATAAGATTGTATTTTTGATGAAATGAGTATTCAAATGACTTTCTATTGATCTAGTTCCAGAGAGCGAGGCTCGTGGGTTAGGGCCCAACCCATGTGCCTCAGCTTCTATGCTGCTTCCATTCTTTCCTTTCTACCTTTTAGCTAGTTTTATTTCTGTCATTCAATTAGTTCCACTTCTGAATGTTTAGATTTTTTGCATTCAGTTTGATGTTGAAGTTCTTCATTTGCTTACGAGAGTAATAGAGTAGAGGGAAAATCCAAAATCTGTGGTCAATCCTTCCCCTCTCATCTCTGCTAATAGAGCTCGAGGAGGGTATAACGTCCCAAAAACCAAAAAATTCTTTCTGTTCACTGTTTTTATCGTGCATTTTTGTCTATTTTTCGTGCACAAATCCGCAGGTTTGTTTGCAAGAATAAGCATCAAAAGTTCCAGAGAAGTTCATTACGCCATTACGCTTCATCTTCCAAGTTCTCCCCATGTCTATGTTACGCTTATGAACCTTGTTGTTACGCCTTCATTTCCCTCCTTTCTCTCTTCTTATCGGTTGCCTCACCTTTTTTTCACAACAATCTATTAAAAGTTTGACCTCCGCTTGTTCTCCTTGGTTCTCCCACTATCATACTTTGCAAATCGCAAATCACATTTCTTATTTCATTCCCATTAAGACTTACTGCTCGTTTTCGCCGATTGCAATAATCGCTTTGTACCCCGCCACATCGCAATTGCAAATCGCAACGTTTCCCTTTTTCCTTTAACACTTACCGCTCCCGTCTGCTGATTGTGATATTGCGATCGCGCTCCGCCACTAGTCCCACCACCACTTCATCCCTATAGCAATAGCAACTCACATATTTACCTTTTCGCAAATCGCATTTCGCTCTCGCTCCCAAACAAACTTTCTGCTATCCCTTTAATTTTGTGATATTGCGATCGCAATATCGCATATCACAACTTTTTCCTCCAATGCATCTCCGCCATCGCACCTTTCAATTCATTCCAATCCAAAGCCCTTCTATGCGATATAATAAAGTTTTGTAAGGTTTAAACCCATCTTTTCACTCCTAATCCTTGTTTCATGTGTGTAAGCCCTCCATTAGCCTCTTTAGCCCTTTTTCCTCCAAACTGCAAGCACACTTCTTCAAATTATAATTAGGTCATGACTATATGCATAGATAGGAGCATGATAGATAGAGTAGGGCGTGTTTAGCCGATTGGTGAAGTTAAGTGTGGTTTAAATTAGTTTCCTTTCTGCAACTTAAATTAGTTTCTTTTCTATCATTTCTTTTCGGCAATTTAGATTAGTTCCCTTTCTCTCATTTCTTTTCAGCGATTTAATTTAGTTCCCTTTTATCATTTCCTTTTTGAAATTTAGTTTAGTTTCATTGAAGTGTGACAGACTTCACTGAGAAACCTTAGAAATAGCACTCTTTTGTAAAGCGGAAGAGGATGACATGAACAAAATGCATCTGATGTGTATATAGCACTTTCACCTCCAGGTTTGTATGAACCCCAGGTTGATAAAGTATAGTAGGGTAGCCCTTGGAGTTGCAACACTCTTGGTGCAATACCAGGGCTCACCAATTTGCTGTGAGATGTAATATGTTGTTTAGATCCTTGCTTGATGTATGTTGCAGGATATATGTTTCTACTTCATGTGAGATGCATTTGCCATGGATTGTTGTGTTTGATTAAGATACCTATGTAACCTTGATGAAGGGATCCTCATCATCACCTTGTGTGAAATTATGTCATGTTTATAGGAGGCCTATTGTGAGTAAGATTTCATGTAGTGAAACATATCGTGGAGAGACAAGCCATTCATGTCCAGGGAATATGTCCTTGTATGACAGAAAACATAGTCCATGTACATCATCACCATTTTGAGCACTATATGAAGCGGCCTACCCCATATTGACGTCGGGCCCGGAGACGTAGCCCACACTGGGTGAACTTCATTATCAACATCTCATGTTATTATGTTGCTGATTTTTGTCTTGTTTCCACTTGCTTAAAACATGCATATGTGTTCTTTTAATGCTCTTTTCAGTACAATTATAACCACATCACAGAAGTAAAATATCATGGGTAAATCCGGTAGATGAAGGACCTAGATCATATTGGAAAACCAAACATTCCCCCACAAACTTTTGAATATCAAATTTAAGGCCATCCCAAAAAAATTCCTTCTTAACCCTACGGAAAGTTTTAAAAATCCCGAGTGCCCTCCTAAGGGATAGGTGTGAAATTCTAGAAGAATATTTTGTTTGAGTTGGGAATTCTTACAAAGGTATAAGCGATCTTTGTACCATAATGAATCATTTTTCTAGTTAAATGTATCAGATGTACTCTGTTCTTGCTGTAAATTTTGAATGATTTCCTACAATTATTTGTCATTCTTCCATTCATCCCTTGCTTCAATTATCCAATTAGGTTGGATAATAGAAATGGCACAAAGAAATGCTTCCACATCCTCATCCTTTCTTGAGAGTGCATCTACAATAACATTTTTCATCCCTTTTTTGTAGATGATTTAAAAGTCATAACCAAACATCTTTGTGACCCATATTTGCTGCTTTTCTAAAGATAATATTTCTTCTAAAAATTATTTTAATACTACCATGATTTTTCTTTATCTTGAAGTGTCTTCCCATTAGGTACGGTCGCCATTGCTTAAGTGCATGTAGTATTTCCAACATTTCCTTCGCATAAATAGGTTTGTGTAAATACTTTCGTTTGATTGAACGACTTTCAAAAGATATGGGTCTTCCTTCTTGCATTAAAACAATACCAATTCCATTTCCTGAGACATCACATTACACAATAAAGGTTTTTTTAAAGTCTTGCGTAGCTAAGACTAGTGCTTGGCACATTTTCTCTTTAAGATGCTCAAAGTACTTAGTTGCTTCTAAAGTCTAAGAAAATGCAACTTTCTTCAGTAATGTTTTTAGAGGTGCCACTATTCTCCCATAATTCTTAACAAACTTGTGATAATACCCTGTAAAACCGAGAAATCCTTGCAGATGATTTATGGTTGAGGGTATTTTCAATTCCTTAATGTTTTTAATTTTGTTAGGGTCTACCTTAACACCCTCATGAGATACAATATGACCCAAATATTCCACCTCGTGTACTCCAAAGAAACATTTGGAGATTTTTTCATATAATTGTTTCTGCTCCAATATTTTGAGCACCCCGTCAACATGTTGAACATGATCCTTCCAAGAATTTTTGTAGATTAATATATCATCAAAAAAATCTAACGCAAATTTTATAAGTAAGGGTTTGAAAATGGAATTCATCAAACCTTGAAATGTAGAAGGTGCATTGGTAAGGCCAAAAGGCATGACCAAAAATTCATATTGACCCTCATGAGTTCTAAATGTTGTTTTCAGAATGTCTTCAGTCTTCATTCTTATTTGATGATATCCTGAACGAAGATCCAACTTGGTGAAGTGAATTGCTCCATGTAATTAATCAATGACGGGAATGGGAAATTGATCTTTAATAGTGAGTTTGTTGAGCTCCCTATAATCTGGACACATGCACCGTGATCCATCCTTCTTGTGAACCAATACTACTAGAGCAGAGAAATAACTTTGACTAGGTTGAATTATACCGACCTCTAGAATTTATGCAACCATACGTTCATTTTCACTCTTTTGGGCATAAGGATATATATAAGGCCTGATGTTTGGAGGAACACTTTCTGGAATCAACTGAATAGCATGATTGTGATCATGGATAGGTGGAAGGCCTTTTGGAGTCTGAAATACCTTGGAATGATTGTCCAAGTCTTTTTGGAGATATGGATAAATATATGATTTCGATGTTTCAACCTATAGTGAGCATAATTGTGAAATTATGCCCCGTTATTCTTTATTTAGAAGCTTTGTCATGCCATTAGAGTTGATTATATTTCCCGGTTTCCTTTTGATACCCCTTAATTAAACTTCCTTTCCTTCCCCAAAAAAATTCTAAAAAAGTTCTCGAAAATTAAAAGTTATCGTACCCAAAGATTGTAACCATTGGACTCCTAGTACAACATCAACAGCACCCATTGGAATGGAAAGCATTATGATATTAAATATATATTCTCCCATGGATAGCTTGATATTATGAAACTTTTCAGAGCAATTTATAATTCCTCCAATTTCAACCGTTGTTTGACACTCTAATGTTGGATATAGGAAGAAATTCAATTCCTTGGCTATCTTACAATGAATAAAATTATGGGTACTACCTGAATCAATCAACACTATTACCTTTTTCTTCTTGATATGTCCTTCTATCTCGAGAGTTTGAGGAGTGGTAATTCTTTTCAATGCATTGCAAGGTATGGTCAGATTCATTTCTTCCTTCTCTGGGGTTGGTTCCTGGTGTATATCCTCTTCTTTTGATGTTTCTTGTTCCTTTTCTCTCTCTTCTTCACAATCTATATAAAATAATTTATTCTAGACACACTTATGACCTTTAGTGTATTTGCTATCACAACTGTAGAAAATCCATTTTGCTCTTTTTTCTTCCAATTTTTGTCATGTCAAGCTTGTAGGTTGTGGAAGGATAGGAGAAGTAACACTTCCATATTTATAGTTGTGAGAGTTAGGCTTCCTTGTTGCCATAATTTTTCTTTCAATTTTCCTTGGCAACATGAATGCCTTCTCCAAGGAATTAGGTTCCCAAAGGCGAACCTCATGTTGGATGTTATCCTTTAAAGTACCTATGAAGACATCGATCTTATGCTCCTCTGTAATATCATTTACCCTTATATTCAAATTTTGGAAGTCCTCAATGTGCTCCGCCATTGAATCCTTTTGTTGAGATTTATCAATTGGCTAAAGAAGGTGTTGCTCTTTGTATCCTCATAATGTGCTATCATTTCCTCCATAAAAATTTACCAAGTGACAAGTGGTTAACGAGAACAAATCCATCGATACCATAAAAAATGATTGGGTTCTAAATATAAAGTGGAAATGCGTACCTTTTGTGTGTGTTGCACATTATGGAGATCAAAATATTGCTCCATTTGTAGTATCCATGTTACCAGATCCTTGGTAAACACGAGAGAAATATATATGAGGAAATAGACCAACAACTCCTTAAATTAAAAATACATGGCTTGAGGCCCAAATTCAAGGTCTAGGAAGAAGGTTGCATCCACTTCATAACCAATGAAGAGTCCCTGAACACTTGTAGGCTATGAATATTCCACGAATGGGCCAGTTTCAATAAAGTGTATAAAAGCTTTCATTTCACCAAGATTATATGTTCTAGACCCAATATTTTCTTTTCCTGTGAGGAAATTATTTCCATTGAAGAATAGTATGAAACCAAAGATGCACGTTTGACCGTCCCCCCTCTCCTAGCTTGCCCTATCTAAATATCCCCAAGCCATTATTAAGGGGACATGGAATTTTTCAGTAACAACTTATCAAAAAATGTTTTGAAAATTTCTTCAGCTAACCAATGATTCCATCTATTTAGTCATTGAGTAAACCTTCCACTTATTCCCATACATGCCTTGAAAAATTAAAATGGAAAAAATAATGATAGAAGTATTCATGCACATCTCTACAAATAGTACATATACCTAGGCCCAAAAATCCCCTTCTTTGCATCTGAGACCACGTTAAAACTAATTGACATTAATTAATTAATTAATTATACATATATTAATTAAAGATATATGTAGCAACCCTCATCAAAAACTCATGTAAATAAAGTTAATAAAGGCAAAATAATAACCAAGGTCATGGGACATGCATTCCAAGCTGAATGTTTGGAAAAACATCCTAGTGTGGGTGTTCATTTGGTTTATTATGGCTAGGGAAATTGGCAAAGGAAATCGAAAAGGTTTTGGAAAAGAAAAGTGGAATTTATTGACATTTATTTATGAAAATAATGGAAATTAGGATAAAACGAAGGTGAGAGGTCACAGATTGCATGTGAGAGGAAAACGAAGGAAAATAATGGAAAATTGAAGAAAATAGAGGCCTCGTAAAAAAAAAGGATTTTGACGATCAATTGCCACCTTTTGTCAGTTCAGTTTTGGAGCTCTCTCTCTATTATCTCTCTCTCACACTCACTCTTGGACACTTAGAGTTTTATTGAAGGACTCTAGCATTGGATCAATGAAAGAAAAAGAAGGATACAAAAGGCAAAGGAAAGACAATATCAAGCAAGGAAGATCAGGATCAAGTGACTACAACGAGATTATTTGTAGGTATCAATTTGCATGTGTGATTTCTTGCTCGATTTGGCATGCATGGTACATTCATGTGTGTATTTGGTTCTATTTCTATCATTGGCATGGGATTTTCCAGACGTGACAATGTTCTTCAGACTTTCCTTGCCATTTTTAGATTGCCCTGGTGTGGTGGGTTGTATTGTATTTGGTTGAGCTAGATTGGCGGATGGTTTCGAAACTGAGTGAGGTGGTCTTTGAAAGAAAGAACACAAGGCCTAGGAATCCCTAGATCGAAGAAGGCGGGATTGCAATAAATTTGGATTTTTTGTGCCTCAGTAGGCCTAGGAATCCTCGACCAATGGATGGCGAGATATACAGTAAATACTATAGGTGTCTGCCCTTGGTCTGGCTTAGGAATCCTTGATCGGTGTATGGTGAGATATGTGGTAAAGCCTATAGGGTTGAGTCTCGATTAGGTTTAGGAATACTTGACCATTGAATGGCGATATATACGACAAAGCTTAGACACTAGGAGGCATACAAATTACTCAAGGTGTAGGTGGAGAAATTCGATGCAATCCATGCTTGTTTAGGGCCTAGTGATTTGGTGGGGATTGCGGTAAAGCCCGAGGAAACCTATATTGATTTGGTTTTGAGTCCCACATTCATGCTTGGAATATGGCACGGGGGTGATTGGCTGAAAGAAATATTTGGTTCATCCAATCTATGGTTGGGTGGTTCATGGAAGTCCCAAACATGGTTTCATTTTTCATTCATTAATAAGAGATTCTTCTCCTTGGTATTTCATGTGTAAATATATTGGTTCATATGTGATTTTTATGGTTGTTATATCCTTGTTATTTATTTTATTTATATGTTGGTTATAAGTATGTTTTATAACAAAGTTTATGTATGGCTCTCATCGTGTTTTCATTAGTAAATGAACATAAAATGTATAAATTTCCTAATACATGATAATGCAGATATTGTGATATGGCAACAATGCTTCTTTACGAATATCAGATACGTATGAGATCCCTATGCTCAGATATGTTGTTATGACATGTAGATTCAATATTTGTGACATGTTTGATGAAATTCCTGTCATGGCTAGTAGGGGTCGGATCAAGTACTTGCGCTAGTGATTACATTAGTATCTTTTTTCCATGGTTATTTATCCTTTCTCAAAGCTTCATGAAGTTATGGGTAGTGGCCTGAGACCTAGCCCTAAAAAAGTGGCCCATAATTGAGGGTCGTTGGCACATAAATACCTAGAAAAGTCCACAGTCTCTAGCATCCCTTACTGTGGGAGCGACTGGAAGGCCTTAGTCAAATGCATGGCTTGTCATGGGAGCGGCCGAGGGTCTAGCTCAGTAATATGTCAAGTTGCTTCAAGGGTTGATCACCTGGAAGGGTTGGTTAGCTATTGAAGGTTCTGTAACATGTGTGGAAGGTTAGTTTGGTTTCGTTATGTCGGTTCCACTTCCTTAACTATACATGGGGAGTTGAATCACATCATAGTATCCTCTCATCACATGTTTACCCCAGTGGACCGGTTAGCCTCGATAAATGTGGGAGGAGGGTTTCAAAAAGTGGTATCAGAGCATGGTTCGCCCCTTGGACTGGTTGGGTAGTGTGTTGGCCATGCATACATGTCAGTTTCATATGTGTTCTTTATTATTGTGGTTTATGTGCTTGTTGTGTATATGTGGTGGAGGTCATGGTTGCGGTTGTGTCGCCATGTGGAAGTTGATGGTGTTGATGTTGGATGTATTTATAATGAGTATATGTCGGTTATGCATTAGTTATGCATGTTAATGTTTATATGTTGTTATGCATACATTCACATGGTGATAGTTTTCGTGCATGAGGTCATGGTATGTAGTCGATATGCTCATGCATTGATAATTGGATAATGGTTGAAATTATGTTTATATACTCTTATTATTATGATTATACATGTATCGTGCTAATCTGGTTGATCTTGCAGATGAGATATCCTCCCCTGAACTATACTGAGGTCTGTTGATTATGTTATGTTTTGGTTTAGGATTACATGGTATACTTGCAGGAAAGAGATCAAAGATGACTAGAAAGATGGTAGACTAAAATTCATGAGATTCTCCCTATGGGTCTGATGAGTAGCGTGGTGGTGGGCATTCTTCTGACTTAGTAGACACATTGAGAAATTTAAAGGCATAAATAAGTAGTTGAAAAGCAAATAATTACATAATCATGCATGCACAAGAGAAACAAGCAGAAGTAAATGCAATAATCCTTTAGATTTTTTCAGAATTACAGAGACAGGGACCACTTCAAATCAAGCATGGGCATGAGGATCGGACTAATGGGGCATATGGAAGTAGATCTCATGGTGGGAACAAGTCAGATAGAGATGAAACAATAATGTATGGAAGGCTCTTGGATACTCCAGGTGGGAGAGGTGATGGACACAAGTTATGTTATAGTTCTGATTCTGATAGTCATTATGACCATCATTTTATCATCCTTACAGAAGGAATGACAAGGGATATTTTCCCAAAGAGTTCAAGAACGCAAATCCACCTAACTTCTATGGGGATTTGAATAAGCTGGAAGATGCAGAAGAATGGTTACTTGGGATGAAGAAATTATTTTAGTTGCATGAGTACACAAAGAACATGAAGGTGAGAACAACTATCTTTAACCTCAAAGAGAAAGCAAACATCTGGTGGGAACATGTGAAGTGAGTCAAAGAAATCAAGACAGAAGAATTGAGTTGGCATGAATTCAAGAGACTTTTAAGGAATAAGTACTTGCCAGAGTGGTACTATGACAACAAAGCTAAGAAATTCTATGAGTTAAATATGGTATTTGTGACAAATTAGGAGTACACAACGAAGTTCCTGGAGTTATTGAGGTATGTACCATATATTAAGGATGAAAAAACTAAGGTTAAAATATTTTTCAGTGGATTACAATTAGCATTTACAGATCGGATTGAGTATGATGAGCCTCAGTCACTTGAAGAAGTCATTGGTAAGTTGAAGCAGTGTCATGAGCAATCAAAGTGTAAGACATAATATCAATAAGGATGGAAGGGAAAGATAAAGCTAAAGGTAAATGGTAGCTAAAAAGAACAAGACCTCATAATACAAAAGAGAAAGAAAATGTTGCACCTTATAAGAATTTCAACATACTCAGATAGGAACATGGGTCATAGTATGAAGGGAAACAAAATAGAGGTGATGATACCGAGCGGTTATAGTGTTGCACATGTGGTAAGGATCATATTAGGAGAGAATGTGCACATAATCAGAGTGGTAGGCCTCAGATTTACAGTGCACAGAAGGTGCAAACTATTGGGGATGTTGAGCAGAGAATTCCTTGAATCAATACATTATTGGATAATAGGCAGGAAAATCACCATGCATCTATCATTGAGATGGACGGTAAGCTTTGTGATCAAGTTGTTTCTAGTTTGATTGACCCTGGATCGAATTATAGTTCTGTTAACCCTGACTTTGTGGACAAGTATGGTTTGGATAAATAATTGCATGCAGAATCTTGGTTTGTGGAGTTGGCTATAGGTACAAAGAAAAGAGTTCATAATTGGGTAAGAGATTGTGTGTTTGATTTGAATGGTATGCTTACATAAACACATTTGAATGTATTGTCATTGGGATCATATAGTATGCTTATGGATATGGACTAGTTGTATCTTCACAGGACTAAGGTAGATTGTTATGACAACGTGATTGAGTGTTTGGACGACAATGGGGAACGAAGAACCTTGCAGGGTAAGAAGAAAGCAAGATCAGTTAGGATGGTGACATGTATGCAGGAAAAATTCAGTCGCAAAAAAGGGTGTGCATTATTTTCAGTGCATATTTCTAGTGATAAAGGCAAGGAGGATGAGGATGTGGAGATATTAAGTAGGAAATCAATATTAGAACAATTTTAGGATGTGTTTCCAGCAGATATTGCAGAGTTTTCGCCTCACAGGGAATTGGATTTTTCTATTGAGTTGGTACCAGGGGAAACACCAACATCGAAGGTACCATATAGGATGAGCACTCCAGAATTAATAGAGTTAAAGTTGCAGTTGAAGGAAATGCTTGACAAGGGATACATTAGGCCAAGTGTATCACCGTGGGATGCACCAATGTTGTTTGTGAAGCAGACGGATCGTACTCTTAGGCTATGCATTGACTATAGGTAGTTGAACAAGGTAAAAATCAAGAGCAATTATTTGTTGCCGAGGATTGATGACTTATTTGATCAGTTGAAGGGAGAAACAATGTTCTCAAATATTGATATGAAATTAGGATACCATCAAGTACGCATCAAGGAAGAGGACATCCACAAGACAACTTTCCATATCAAGTATGGGAATTATGAGTTTGTTGTAGTTCTATTTGGTTTGAATAATGCTCGAGCTACCTTTATGTGCTTGATGAATAATATGTTGCGTCCTTATCAAGACAAGTTAGTTATTGTATTCATTGACAACATCTTGATATAT
The DNA here is from genome assembly GCA_034641835.2 of Pinus albicaulis. NCBI lineage: Eukaryota > Viridiplantae > Streptophyta > Pinopsida > Pinales > Pinaceae > Pinus > Pinus albicaulis. The sequence goes on from CM076574.1 coordinate 962,565,360, forward strand.
TCTATGAATGAGGAAGAACATGTCAAACACTTAACAACAATATTGATATTGCTAAGAGAGCATCAATTGTATGCTAAGATCAATAAATGCAGTTTTTTCAGACATAGGTACATGACTCGGGACATGTTGTTTCCAAGGAAGGCATAGCAGTGGATCCATAAAAGGTAAGGGATATCATGGAGTGGGTAGCTCCTAGAAATTTGGATGAGGTAAGATCATTTATGGGACTAGAAGGTCACTATAGGAGGTTCATGAGGAACTTCTCCCAAATTTCATATCCTATTACAACACTGTAGAGGCAAGGTAAAAAATTTGAATGGATAGAGGAATGTGAAACTAGTTTTGAACAATTGAAGTAGCCATTGACGAATGCTCAAGTGTTAAAGATTGCAGATCCAGAAAAAGAGTTTGTGGTGTGTACATATGCTTGTAAGAGAGGACTTAGTGGAGTCCTTATGCAAGAAGGATAAGTAGCATGCTATGAGTCACAGAAACTGAATGAGCATGAGAAGCATTATCCAACACTTGATCTTGAGTTGGAAACAATAATTCATGCATTGAATATGTGGAGGCACTGTCTTCTTGGCAGGAGGTTTGTATTGATGAGCGATCATAATGGATTGAGGTATCTATTTGACCAACCAAATCTGAATGTCAGACAAGCTAGATGCTTACCCAATATAAGTGAGTTCGACTTTGAGATCAGGTACATCAAGGGTAATGAGAATAGGGTTGAAAATGCTCTTAGCAGGAAGATATAGGTGAATCATATAACAACTATAAGTTCTTATGGGACATATCTACAAGATCAGATCTTACAGGTAGGACAACTGGATAATAGGTACATGGACCTTATACAATGGTTACAACAGGGTACGGGTGAGTAGGATGTGGACTATTGTCTTACAATAAATGGTTTGACCAGATTTAGGGACAAGATATATGTGTCAGAAAACAATGAGCTCAAGAAGACTATCTTGCGAGAGTTTCATGCAAAACCATATTCATGCCACCCAGGATATCATGAGACATTGACAATAGTGAATAAGTTTTATCATTGGTCGAACCTAAAGAAGGACATGGTAGAGTTTGTGGCTAGATGTTTGGAATATCAATAGGTGAAAGCAAAGTGTAAGCATCCAGGTGGATTACTACAAATGATTCCCATTCCAGAGTGGAATTGGGAGGTCATTTCCTTGGATTTAATTACAGGGTTTCTGAGGACATCTAAACATCACGATTCCATCATGGTCATGGTGGACAGGTTGACAAAGGTAGCACGCTTCATTTCAGTAAAATATACGTATTAAACTAATGATGTATCACAGGTATTCATCAGAGATGTAGTGAGTATACATGGTTTTCAGCGGAAGATTGTGTCAAATAGGAATACTAAGTTCACTTCCAAGTTTTGTAAGGAGTTATTTGTAGGTTTAGGGACATAGTTGGCTTTCATAACAACTTATCATCTGCAGACATATGGATAGACAGAGAGTCGACAATATTTTGGAGGACATGTTGAGTATGTATGTGATGTATCAACAGAGGACATGGGAGGAGTCTCTTCCATTGGTTGAGTTTGCTTACAACAATGGTTACCGGGAGTCACTGAGGATGAGTCTTTTTGAGGCACTTTATGGGTGGAGTTGCAATACTCCTATCAGCTAGAGTGATCCAGTGAACATCACGTTGATAGGATTAGCTATGCTGGTAGATATGGAACAAGAAATGAAGGTAATCAAGAATAATATAAAGGAAACATTGGACAGTGATCAGATTTGGATCAAGGACCTAAGTGATAGCTCAAATTTCAAAGTGTTCGAAAGTGTGTCTAACCTGAGCAACCAGATAGATATCGTCTTCCTCATTCCAGCACCGTGAATGGTTCAAAAAACTAACACCGTATGAAGAATTTATCACGATTTGAAAATTCCAGTAAACTGCAAATTTTGGCATTTGACCAAGGTTGACTGGTCAAGGGTACAATCAGCAGAAAGAATATTCTAGGGAATATTCCTAGAATATTCCCTGAAATATTCCTTAAGGGAAAATCAAAGTAGGACAAGTGTTAGCATTTGATTGGTTGAATGGTTTGAATGGCCAATGGGAAGGCGCCACGTGGCTAGCCCTAAGGTCGCCACGTGGCCCTGAAACGATATGTAAAATTTTGGTTTGGGGTCTGCAGGAGTCGACCCCGAGACCTTCGGCATAGCATGTACCCGCCACACCGCATGGGCTACGAGAATTTCTTAACCATAAGGGGTCAAAGGTTAATGTTAGAGTTTCAATGGAATTCGTATTGGGGTTGGAATCGCTGGCGGTCCAACCCGCCAGCGGTTCCATTGGAGGAGCGCTCACATGGTAACGTCAACACCAAACCATTGCGGTTCGCGTTAATCGACTGTCTATCCACCAGCAGTTGTTTCATGTTGTCACATGCCAATGGTTTAAAAAATATTTTCGGTTTATGTTAACTCTGACAGCTCCGCTTAACACCACTACAAATCGAAGTTTAAAATCCAATGCAACCCCTGTTTATCTGGAGTTCCGCCAACGGTTATGTAACCGTGTGGTTTAGGGGTCATGTGCCCAACCATAATTTTAAATGCCAAAGCTATTTCGGTGGGAGGTTTAGAGCGCGCCCATATTTATGGTGGTTTTCCATTTTTAACTCCAGCGAAACGGAAGTCCTCCACAATTAGTGGAGTTTTCCTAAGGGTTACTCGACAAAATTGATTATGCTCTATATTAAGAATTACTCAACCATTATGAGAGTGTGAATAGTAAATTTAGACTTTCTTGGACATTACAGACTCATTGGTGATGGTTACAGAGCCATCAGAGGACTTCTGAGCATGATTTTGCTTCAAATAATTTCTAGGGGCCACTAGGGCCACCGGGAGCCAGCAGCAGAATGAGGCCTAGCCAGGGAAGCTAGAAGCCTTACTCAGGAAAAAAAATAGTCATTTTTGGATGTTTAAGACATTATGGAGCCATTGGTGAGGTTTTCAGAGCCAACATAGGACTTTTGAGCATGATTTTTCTTAAGAGAAGTTCCAAGGGCCACCAGGGCCCAACAGGAGAATGAGGCCTAGCCAGGGTAGCGAGAGGACATTCTCAACAAAAAAGTAGTCTATTCTAAATACATTTAACCTTATGAATCCAATGGAGGGATTTTTAGAAGCTTTTGAAGACTTCCGAAGGCCGAGATGCTTCAGAGAAGTTTTTAGTGAGCCTAGAGCCATGGGGTGCCACCAGGTCTTGGGGCATAACTAGAGCAGCCATAGGCCTTTTTCAGCAAGTGAATAGTATATTCTGACTAATTTTGACATTTTGAATCCAATGGAATGAGTTTTAGAGACATTTGGTGACTTATAGAGCCGAATAATCCACAAGGAAGTTTCAGGCAGCCCAGGGCCAACAGGAGTTGGAGGCCTAGATTGGGGAGCCAAAGCTCATTTGGAGAAAATGACCAGTCTATTTTGGATGTATGATATATGATGGATACAGTAGAAAGTATTTTAGGGACAGAAAAATATTTCTTAAGGAGTTAGTGCCACATAGAAGCTCAGGGAATCTTGAGGGCATTGACAGAAGAGGTCAAGTCAAGGGGATCCTAGGTCCATCTCCAGAGAGATATCATCCATTCCAGGGGTATGATGGTATTCTAAACCCATTGGTACAACATAAAAAACCATTGGAGATGAGTAGTTACTTGTAAAAGAAATTTTCCATCACAATCCCAAAGAGCCAAGTAAATTGACAAAGGCTCAAGAAGACACAACCCATGACATTCGAGTGAACTCCTTTATTAAATTTTCTGTTATGTGTTGATGCTTATTTCCTGCACTTTATGGTTGTTTTACATGCTTAATATCAGCAAACACAAATTTTTAATTCCTCACATTTAAAGCATTAAAACAATTTAAAACACATACACCCGAATCAAGAATTCAATTCCGCACAGTCAATTATAAGTAAGATCTTAATTTGTTTAACTGAGTGGGAGGTGCTTGCATAACATAACAAGTTAGCCACCAATTTCAGATTAGACAAGAAGAAAATTTATGTAGATCAGAACAAGATGTATAAGGATTTTTGGGTTGGGGAATAGGTGTACTTTCACATCAAGCCCAAGAATATCTCCTTGAGGATTGGATCATGTGCCAAGCTGGAACCTCAGTTCGCACAAAACTGAGATTCACAATGAAAGATCTAACTTTCACTATCTCCTGGTTGAGCGAATGTTTTTGGTATATTTATATATGTATATGGATGTAAATATCGGCACAAGATATGTTATAAATCTCCAATAAGTGGTATGGGTGTCATGTCATTATGGTTGTCATGTTGTTATGTTGTCACATTGTTGGTTTACTTCTCAACAAGATGATTATTGTAAATACCTCAACAAGCTAAGTTATAAATCTCCATGGGAAGTATGTTTTGTTTTCAACAGTATTTTTGGTTGTAGGTGTCGTTGAACACCGAGGATGGTGTTCCCCCAAGGGGGAGGTTTTTGTAATAACCTTAGTCAAAAAATCATGTACATAAAGTTAATAAAGGCAAAATAATAACCAAGGTCATGTGACACATATTCCAAGTTAAATGTTCGGAAAAACATCATATTGTGGGTGTTCATTTGGTTTATTATGGCTAAGGAAATTGGAAAAGGCAATGGCAAAGGCTTTGGAAAGGAAAAGTGGCTTTTATTTATGAAAATAAGGGAAATTAGGAGAAAATGAAGGTGAAAGGTCACAAGTTGCATGCGAGGAGGAAAATGAAGGAAAATAATAGAAAATTGAAAAAAATAGAGAGCTCATTAATAAAAAGTCTTATGAGGATTAGTTGGTACCCTTTGTTAGTTCAGTTTTAGACTCTCTCTCTATTCTCTCTCTCTCTCTCACTCTTTTACACTTAGATTTTTCTTGGAGTACTATAGCATTGGATCAAGAAAATTAATGGAAGGATCAAGAAGGAAAAGAAAATCAAATATCAAGCAAGGAAGAGCAGGAATAAAGCAGCTATAGCAGGATTACTTACAAGTATCAATTTACATGTGTGATTTACTAGCTATATTTGGCATGCATTGTGCATGCATGTGCGTATTTTGTTCTCTTGTTGTCATTGGCATGGGATTTTCCAGGTGTGACAATGTTCTTCAACCTTGCCTTGCCATTTTCAGATTGCCATGGTGTGGTGGGTTCTCTTGTATTTGGTATATATAGATTGTCGGATGGTTTTGAAACTGAATGGGTTGGTCTTTGAAAGAAATAATACAAGGCCTAGGAATCCCATGACCGAATAAGGTGGGATTGCGGTAAATCTGTATTTTATGTGCCTTGGTAGGCATAGGAATACTCGACCGGTGAATGATACGAAATACGGTAAAGCCTAGAGGTGTGTACCCTTGATCAAGCCAATGAATCCTAGACCATTGTATGGTGGGATATATGGTAAATCCCAGAGGATAGAGTCGCTATTAGGCCTAGGAATCCTTAACTGATGAATGGTGGGATATACGATAAAGCCTAGAAACTAGGAGGTAGGAAAATTCCTCACGGTGTAGGTGGAGATATGTAGTGGCATCCATGCTTGTTTAGGGCCTAGTGATCCAATGGTGATTGCGGTAAAGCCTGAGGAAACCTGGATTGGTTTGGTTTTGAGTCCCACATTCATGGTTGGAATATGGCATGAGGGTGATTAGCTAAAAGAAAGATTTGGTTTAGCCAATATATGGTCAGGAGGTTCGTGGAAGTCCCAAACCTGGTTGGATTTTTCATTAATTAATAAGATATTATTCTCCTTGGTATTGAATGTGTAAGTATAATGGTTGAAATGTTATTTTTATGGTTGTTATATCCTTGTTATTTCTGTTGGTTATATGCTGGTTATGAGTATGTTTTATGACAACTTGATGTATGGCTCTCATCATGTTTTTATTAGTAAATGAATGTACAATGTATATATGTCCTAATAGATGATAATGAAACTATTGTGATATTGCAACAATGCTTCTTTATGAATCTCAGATAAGTATGAGACCCCTATGCTCAGATCTATTGTTATGACCTGTAGATTACGTATTTGTGATAGGTTTGAAGAAATTCCTGTAATGGCTAGTAGGGGTTAGGTCAAGTACTTGTACCAATGATTTCATTAGTAGGTTTTTTCCATGGTTATTTATAATTTTTGGAAGTTTCATGAAGTTTTGGGTAGTGGCCTGAGACCCAGCGTTAAAAAAGTGGGTTAGAATTCAGGGTCGCAAGCATAGAACTACCTGGAAAAGTCCATAATCGCTAGAATGCCTTTTGGTTGGCTCCTGAAGGTTCTGTAGCATGTGTGAAATGTCAGTTTGGTTTTGTTATGTCATTTCCACTTCCTTAACTGGACATGGGGATTTGAATCACATCATAATACCCTCTCATCGCATGTTTAACCCAATGGACCGGTTAGCTTGGGTAAATGTGGGAGGAGGTTGTTACAATATATATCATATGAACTAATATTAGGTGTTAATGAATCACAACGAGTACTTTGAAAATGATGTGATTTCATCGATACAATTTATCATATATGGTTGGTCTTCCTGTGGGACCTCATGTTTGTCTTGGCAAGGAGTTTCCACACATTCAAACTAATATTGTTGCTACTATCTCCATTCACTCCAAATTTCCAGGGCGAACAAGTAAGATACTGTCTCACACTTATACTCGTTATGAGTGGGGAAGGGATACATATTTTGATCAAATTTTGATGCAATCAATGAGGACATGTTAAATTTACAAATACAAAGGTCTAGAAATTTATACACTTTAAATTATAGTTTCCAACAAGTCACTAGATTTGCCTTGAGATAAGATTGAAGTTAGCATTATTGAAGACTATGGATTAAATTTTCCCTTACAATAAACTGAAGTGAGATTAGAATGTGATGTTTCAATTTCGACTCTATAGGATGAAAAACAAAAGTTTCTTATTACTTATCATTAAAAAATAATTGTGAGTGGTATATAATTTTATTGAATTTGAGGCCAAATACAGGTTCCTTGTTGTAGAATTCTTGTTATGTATAACATTTGTTTGAATTTTTTATATATTTATTTTATTTTTATTATTTATTTATTTATTTTATTACTATTATGATTATTTTTTATTTTTTTTACTGAGGCATCTAGTGCCTCGGTCACAACCACATTTCATTGATTTTGGTGAGTACATCAAATCATAAAGATGTTAGAGTATCATATATTATTTATATTGTGTGAAAAGTACATATAATTCCTCGATTATATAACAGTGGAAGAGACCCAGTGGTGGCTAAAGATAGATATGACAACTAATAAGATAAGAACCTATGTGAGCTTATAATTCATAATAGTTGGCTCTTTCAGAAAAAATGTAGAATTGGAAAAAATCAAAACTAGCACCACCCCTTAAGCGAAACATAGGGAGTAAACATAAAGAAAACTTGGGTCCCAAAAATAAGACTTGATAAAGTACCGAAGTACAAACTCTCATAAGTAAATAAACACAGAAAAACCTGTATGAAAAACATTCCTCCCCAAAAGAGAGAAAAATGATAGTTTTCATATAAACAAGGGAACTGAAACTGTATATCCAACAATGATCCAATAAATGTGAAAAATAGAAGCGTGCTCCATTTCAAGATGAGAACCAAAAAACCTTAGTAAAATTCTTTGAACTATGAGTAGAATATGTTGTAGAGGCACGAGCAAGGAAAACACTAATGGCCACCTCATAAAAGCTTCATAAAGTAGGAATTGCAAAGAACTATAACAAATAGTTCATACAAAAGCAACCAACATCAACCATCAAATGCACAATGATACATGTAGAAATGAAAGGTCCAAATAGGAAGTATGGAAAATTCATAAACTCAGCTTGGAGGAAAAAAAATTACATAGCATGAATCCACTTGTTAATTTTTTTAGACTGCAAAAGTTGATTAAAACACGGTACAATAAAACTCCTAAATCATTCTGAACACTACCACTATTGGCATTGATCAAACACAAATAAGGAAATACTTTTAAGGCAGTCAATGTCAAGATATTAAGATGATAAGATCCAATTGACCAATTGACTAGAAAAAAAAAGTAGCAGTGATAGGCAACCTATGCCATCATCAAACTCCCCCCTTTTAAACACAAATGCAGAACAAAAACAACTGAAGCTCCTTCAATAAAGAACCTAATCAAAATACTCCAGTTGATTGTCATTTTCAGTCAATCCTCGATCGACCATTTACAAGGAAAACATCGAAAAACAAGTGGAGCATTGTATTATTGCACAAATGATGATACACGTTGATATTAAGTCCACAAACACCTTTTCAAATGATTCCATGCCCATCCATCAATCCAACCATGATTGATCCTGATGATTGATACTAGTTAGCAATTCATCCTTTCAAATCATTTCTACAACGATATGAATGCATAGCTACATGGTTTTTTATTCTTGGGAAAACTACTCTGATTCATGTGATGGTGTTTATGTGGCTTAGATTTACGTTATGTAAACTCAAATCCTGGTTTATCAACATCATCATCTACAATAACAACATCAACCATTTTGTCAATTTGTGCAATATCGTTAATAAGGGGTTTCTCTTCTAGCAACATAGCTCAAACTCCACTTGTAACAAATGACACCTTCCTAGATTCAACATAATTGGGGGTAGGTAGTTATTTAGTATCAACAACGTATCCAAGAGTTGCTTGAGAAGTCTGCACTTTAGGGGAAATAGGAACAATGACGCCCTATCCATTTTTCCTAAAGCCTCTTATGGTATCTCCCATTTTGCTAAAAAATCATAATCTAATACCAATGGTGTGATTTTGAAATCTAGATCTAACAAAATGATGTGGTGAAACAAAAATATCAACATTAGGGCTACAATGCAGATAATTAGAGATGGAAGAAGGAATAAGTGAGCCTAGCATCTCAACAATAATAGTCTCCTTCTTAGAATTTTGTAGGCGACTGACTTCTAATTCAAGGCTTTGTTTGAATTCCTACAAACCTTGAATATTCTCATTATTCTCAGTGAACTGTAGTAAAAATGCATCATAATCTTCTTACAAGGCCTGATATTTATCAAAGAGTTTGTTGTTATATGCTTGAAGAGGGGTAGATTCTTCGTGAAGCATTTCCATCAAGGCCTTTAAATAGGCAACCTAATTAGCTCTAATACCATGTAACAGTATCTTATATTACTCATGTTGTGTGAAATGTATAGATAATTCCTCCATTATATGATAATGGAAGATACCTAGTGTTATCTAAATATAGTTAAGGCAATTGGGAAAATAAGAACCTACGTGTGCTTACAACTCACAATGGTTCGCTCTTCGGAAAATGTAGCATTGGAAAATACCAATACTAACAGAAGAAGATATTGTTAATGAGATTTTGTTTCTCATGTTTATAGAAAAACTCAGTCTTGACACGTTGTCAAGAAAATAATGTCACTACATGTTTTTTGCAACTACCCAAAACTTTGCATGGATGTGAATTGCCACCCCTACAACTATAATCGAGAAAATTAAAAATTTAGTAGCTATCAGGGTTAATATTATGTAGAGACAAAGGAATCATAGGGAGCGCTCCTTTTAGTCCCATTCCCATATGTAAAACTATTTTATTCAATTTACCTCCACTTAGTAAATGATAATGCAACAACACTCACATATGTGCACATAATAATGGCAAAGGTTGGGATAGTGATATACAAGTGGACATCAAAGCAAACAACCAAGGTAGATAAAGAAGGAAAGGCATGTAAGGTAGAGGCATTTGATCAAATGATGGAAGAAAATTCTATTGTAGTGGCCTCACCATTTTTTTCGAATCAGAGTTAATATTCCCATGTGTTCTAATGCCATTAGGTTATGTTCCATGGGAATTTAAGAGGCAATTAATGCATATGCAATGTGAAACATACAAAGGAAATATAAGCTCCCAATTCTCCACTACCATTTTGCCTAGTTATAGGTATTGAGATAGAAACCATTGACTGAGTTACAAAGGAAAAGGCTAGGAGAGTAGGGATGATAACATCAAAGTGAAAGCTAGAAAACTCTTAATGCTACTTAAGTTCCTCCATAGGAGATTAATGGAGAGATTAAGTAGAGAAATAAATAAGTAGTTACTTTTGTAGAAAGGAAAGGATATTCTACTTTTCATGAATGTAAATGTTAATCCTATTTTTATAAATGTAAGTATTAACCTATTTGCAAAGTGTAAAAGGTACATCAAAAGGAATCCTAGTCTACGCAATAGAAATAATAATGTTGGAAATGGAAACCATAGCTTAAGATGTATGGAACAAAATGAAATAATTCTACATTCACTGCATTCAAGATATATTTTTTCAATAGAGTTGACAAGGTACTATGATAAAGTAATCATGAAAATCATCATTATACTCTTCAAGACATGAATCTGTCCACTAATCCAAACTGCACAGGGGAATTCCAATGGTGAAGAGGAAAGGCTTAAGAGGTCTTTTGGTCTTACTAATTTACGGATTTAGAGCCTAGGGGTCATGATTCAAGCCTAAGAGAAAAAAACCAAGCTTTTGGAGAAAATATGGTCAAGTTTACACGTGCTACAAGAGTGCTATAGGAGTGCTACAGGAGGCCCTATTTTGCTACAGGAGTGAGATAACTTGCTGAATGCCCAAGTAAATCAAATGTAAATGAGACGGGGAATGTTTTTGTATTAATTGGGATACATTAGGACTCTGTTCCAAGTGGAATCACTCCAAAATACCTTTGTTAACACATGCCAAAAAATAACAGAAAATTACTATAAAAACCAGAAATTCAAGAACTAGTGAGCTAGTTAACCTACCAAATGCCTAACCTAATCAAGTGCAAATTATATGGGGTAAATTTTGTTATTAACTCCAAAAAATTTTATGACCCAATATAAGTGGAATCAACTCAAATGAATCTCATCAACACATTCTAAAAAATAACAAAAAATTACTACTATTTTGCTACAAGGGACTTCCAAAAATTCTAGATTTGTGAACTAGTAAACCAATCCAAGTAGATCAATGATGAATATGACTTTTCAAAGATGTTATAAGGATGCATCATGCTTGTGAATCTGTAAATAAATTGTAAAAAAATCACTTTAATCATTTAACCAATATTACCTACAACAAAATAAGCATGAATAGTAAATGAAAAAAATAAGAGATGCAAGTGAAAAAGACATTCAAAGGAAATAAATAAATTGTACAAGAGGGCTATGTGGATCCTGGGATGGCCAAGCTCAACGAAAATCAGAGCCCTATGAATGAAACCAATCTTTAGAAGTCAAAATGGCACCAAAATTCATTATTTGAATCAATCCAAGTACATCCCTGCTATAAATGAAAGTGGAGATGCTAAATAACAAGTTTTCCCCACAAGAAGACTAAGAAATACCTGCCCCTAGAGGAAAATTTGAATTGGTATTTATACAAAGATGAGGAAGTATTAACCTTGAAAGGAGGTAGCTTTCCCCTCCAAAATCCCTCAAAAAGTGGATGTGGTTCCCAACACTAGGAATCTTCATTAAATGACAACGAACACATTCCTAGATTTTCTCAATTGGTGGAGATCCAAAATTTGTTAATAATTTCATGATATTTTGTTCATTTATTATCCAATCTTGGTCCATCATGTAGTAGGGAGAAAGTCTCTATATTATTTCATTCATAATTTACTCAATATTCTCTCAATATTTTTAAAAAATAATATTAGGCACATAATAAGCAAGGATAAACCGAATTCCTAAGGACCAATTAATACTACAAATTAACTCTATGATGTGCAAGTAAGGGGGTAAAATACATGGTTTAAGTTTCTATAAATAATCAAATCGGGCCAATAAAATAGACAATCATCCCCGCCCTACTGAAATTCTTTCTCAGCCTTGAGCAACTTAGTCTTCTTCCTCATCCTTTCCTTTGTCATGGTGTCCTTTGGTATCTTCTTGATGTCTTAGGAAGTTGTCGAGGTGGTTCCTTCTGCATAGAACTCGACCATGGATGGTCTGATTCTAGGTGGCCATTATGATCCTGATACTAGTTTGATGGGCATACTCGGTGTTGTTGTCCCACATCCTCTAGATTCTTTGATTTTGCAATCTGCATCCATTTGTGATTTATGCCCGTATTTTTCCAATTTTAATAAGAGGGGTACTACAAATTTCTCGAGAATAATCCTTCCTTCTTCTAAAAATTTATAATAAGACTCCAATTTAGGTTGTGGTTCAGTCTCTTGAGGTTCCTGGGGGACCATTTTTAAATCTTTTGATGCTGTTGCCTCATCCTATAGCAATTTTTCTTGATCCTGTAGCACTTTTTCTAAATATGTTCCTTCCTATAGCAATATTGTCTTCCTCCTATAACACATCTCCTTTCTCTTGTAGCAACTCTATTTATTCTTGTATCAAGGTTGATTTTTCTTTTAGTTTCTTAGTTATGGTTGATCTAGTGGTTGGCCTTGTCATGGATGTCACAGGTTGTATACCCTTGGCTTTGGGGGAGGTGACCTCCTCAATTTTCTCTTCCCTTGGCCCCAATTATTTTCTTGTTGGCTAGCAGACTCTTCAATATTGATAGGTATTGTTAAAGGAGGTTTAGGGTGATGAAAACAAGGCTAGATGAAAACGAGACTAATGGTGATGAAAACAATGTTGGTGGTGATGAAAACAAAGTTAGATGAAAACGAGGCTAGGTAAATATTGAGTTTGGCAAAGCATTTAGCTTGTGGATGGCTACCTTTATTAACCCTTGATACTTAGACACACGAAAGAGAAATTACATAGAACTCATGATGCCCAAAGGATTCGATTACATACCTTTATACCTGTGGAGCTGTTTGATGGTGTTGATGTTTTGGATTGAAGACTTGTTTTTCAGGTGTTGTTGGAGCCAAAGACTATGTTGCAGATGTTGCATGGTGGCCTGATTCATCATTAGTGCCTTTTGTCAGAGGTTTCTTGTTGATGTGTTGATCCTTTGATGGTTGCATGGTAGATATGGACATGAATGAGGTTGTTTTTAAGTGTCCTAAGTGAGGTCATTGCTTTGTCTACCTTGCCTTCTGCAATTTATTTTGAAAAATATAAATTTTCATGTTCTTTTCCGGCTAAAACTCGATGATGCAGGTCCTTTGGCTACTAAAGGACCAAAATTGCAATCCTTAAGTGCTCATGGTGACTGAATTCTAAATCTGATGCTCTAGATGTGGTCTGATAGGGGATGTGTAGACTTCTACAGGATTGTGTATCTTCCTGTAGCAGTCACATGAACCCTCTTAGGATAATCTTTCCCTTCAAATGATACCTTTAAAAACATTGATAATTCATGGGTAATCTTTTGACAAGGATCAAAGGCCCTTTTTGTCGTGGAAGGGATGGAAGAAGGGGTGAAAATGGGTGTTTTTGATGGACAGAGGTGTACATTTGAGTGGACAAGTGTCTAAATGGTGTGGAATATGGGTGATGGTTGTGTGATAGACTTATTTCATCATTCCCCCAAGGAAAACATAGGATCTCACCACTCTCTCTATGCTGATCACAATCCTATAGCAATTCTGGTCACTCCTGTAGCAATTATGGAACACCCCTGTAGCAGAATTGTTTTATCCATTCTCTCAAACAATAGGTTGGATTGATCTGAATTTTTTTGAGCATGTTTCCATCATCCTTATGCACCTACCCATAAAATAACTTGGCGAATGGATGGAAGAATCTCGAGAAAAAATAAAAATGGTTGTAGGTAATGGAGGCCAATTTATCGAAAAGTGTGCAATGGAATTTGATGAAATTTATTGAGCATGTTACCATCATCCATATTCATATCCCCATGAAATATCTCAACCAATGGACGGATGGTTTTCGAGATATGGTAAAAAAAAAATTATGCCCTGTGTATTTTGGCCTCTTGTAGCAAAACATAACCTTCCTATAACATTTTAGGACAACAAGGGAAATTAATGGGAAAGACTTGGAAATGATGGGTGGATGTTGGAAATGGATGAGGGTGATGGATTGAAATGGCCTTGGTCCTGTTGGAGCATATGGTAAAAGTACGAGATAACCCAAGTTTGACTTCCTTTGACTAGGTTTTTGACCAATTTTTTCTTTTGGTGCTAAATTATTCTTGTAGCTTGCAAATGTTGGAGAGCACATGCATTCGTTAGAGAGATACATGGAGAAAAAAAATCTTTTCATTTTTCATTTTTTTTTCTTTTTCCCTGGGCCTACTAGCTGCCTCAATGAGGTTTTCAACTAGTAGGTTTGCATAGGTGCCTCAAAGGAGGTTTTCACCTTGGAACTTTTCCTTTTTTCCCTTTTTTCATTCCAATCCATTGACCACCTCAAGCAGGTTTTTAGTCAGTGAGCCTTTTCACCTGATATTTTATTCTAATCCTTTTTTCTCTCTTTTTCATTTTTTATTTCTTTCTTTCTATCCTACTCTACTTGAAAAAATAAAATCTCTTTCAAGTGTAGGAATACTTCCAATGGAGCCGTGTGCATAACAATATGACATATAAACTCATGTATAGGTTCGAAACACATGCTTTGACATGTCCCTGAATATTAGAGACCAAATTCTTTAACTTTGATGATAGCAATCACTGTTGAAGAAGAGAGCGATGCTCTATCTTGTTTTTTTTCTAGAACCAAACCTCAATAAGTTTTGATGCCCTTGGTTCGCTTGCTCATCTGGATCATTATTCATGTATTCTTTTTCTGTTGCATTAAAATATTCTATTTTTTGTTTATTAGTCCCTTGCACACATAAAGTATCTGATGGTACACATAACAAAAACTCTTCAATCTCGTGCTCTAATGGTTTCTCTCCATAAAATGTGATACATGATTCTTTTGGATATTCTTCTTCTAAATGTTTTTCTTCAATGACATCAAGAAAATATCCTTTTTGCAATACTCGTCCTGAGCTAAGATGAATACCATTTAGATCAAGAGGAGTTGTTTGGAATTTTTTTACCCCAACATTGTAAGCGGGTTGAGTTACTTCATTGTGTGGGTTTGGAAATGGTGGTATAGGTAGTTGAGTGGGAGTGGATATTTGAGATGTATGTGGTTGGGGTTATGGTTGTGGTGGAGGTGGATGGTAGGGATAGCATGGAGTTGGGTATGGAGGATATTGAGGATATTTTGGATTTCTCCCATAAGTTTCTTGCCAATATTGTTGCCAATATTGGTTTTGGGGTTGAGATGGCCAAGGTTTCCAAGGAAAGGGTGTGTTCCAATTACTTTGAGATGGATGTGCATAACCTTGAAATTGTGAATTAGGTTCTTGCATCATATCAAGGTTACTAGGCTGCCATGGTCTTCTTTGAGCTACATAAAATAACTACTTTGGTGATTGAATTGCTCCATTGTCCTCTTGGTAAAATTCCTTCAACCATGGTAATGATGGGAAATATTTAGTAACATGTGATTATGCACAAATATCAACATCCTCTTTTTGATCATTTTTCATTCTTAACATTTCTACTTGTTCAAATATATTGCCAAGAATTTTTGTTTTAAAGTTATCAAGAAAATTTCCAAGGTCATCTTAAATTACTGACCTTGATGTTGTTTTACTTACATTTTCCCTTCCTCTTGAGATACGTTTGCATGTTTCACAAATAAGCCACGCCAAGAGATATCAATGCCTTAGAAATAAGCCACTTCGAGGGGGCAACCTCCAATACATTACATAAATGAACAATTCTTGGATGATACAATTTACAAAACCTCCTTTCTATATATAGGAGTCCATGTGGCCATAATGTAATCCTAGTGGGCCACAATGTAATCCTAGCCGACCTAACAATAATAATTTAAGGGCACAATAATAACAAAATGAGGGTTACAAGGGTACAATAATAACAATAAGGGGGTTACACTAACAACAATAAGGGACTATACTAGTAATATAGGGACCTAACATGCCCCTCTCCTTCAAAAAAGTGTTGTCCTCAACACTTGAGTAGCTCTGGGTGCTTCTGTATAAAATTCTCATCCTCCGATGTAGAATCTTCAGTGGGTAAGTTCTTCCACTTGATGAGATACTCTGAAATTGATCGATTTCGTAGTTGTCGAGTTCTTGTTTCCGTGACCGCTTCAGGTTCCAATATGATTTTTCCTTCCTCATCAAGTTCTGGAAATATTGTTTGAACTGGAATATTTTCACCTATAACCTTCTTTAAGCATGAAACATGGAAAACTGGATGTACTCGCGAAGAAGCAGAAAGCTCCAATTTGTATGCCATAGTACCAATCTTTTGCAACACCTTGTAAGGACCATAGTACTTTGGCGATAATTTATTATCCTTCTTAGCTTGCTTGAGGGACATTTGTTTGTATGGTTGTAGCCGTAAAAATACCCAGTCTCCTACATCAAAACTTCTCTCGCTGCGATGTTGATCTGCTTGTTGTTTCATTTGATTTTGTGCCAAATTCAGGTTATCCTTTAAGAGTTGGAGAAATTCTTGCTGATGCTCGATGTGATCTTCCACTGCTTGAACCTTCGAATTTTCCCTTAAAGATGATGTGATCGATGGTGGATGATATCCATAAAGTGCCATAAATGGGGTCATTTTTGCTGCAGTATGGAAGGAAGTGTTATACCACCACTCAGCGAGAGGTAACCACTTGACCCATTGTGTTTGTTTATCAGATACAAAACAATAAAGATATCCTTCCAAACATTTATTTACTATCTCAGTTTGACCATCAGATTGAGGATGATAAGATGAGCTATGAGCTAATTGAGTACACAAACAAGAAAATAACTCCGTCCAAAAATTTCCAGTAAAAATGGGATCTCTGTCGCTCACAATAACCCTTGGGCTTCCATGTAGCTTTTGAATTCTGTCCATAAATGTACTAGCAACTGTACTTGCTTTAAATGGATGAGATAATGCACAAAGGTGTGCATACTTGGTAAGTCTATCAACTACCACCATGATGACACTCTTTCCTTCGGACTTAGGTAAACCTGTGATAAAATCCATTGAAATCTCCTCCCAACGTTGACTTGGAATGGATAAAGGTAGTAGAAGTCCTGGGGTCTTAATTGTTTCCACTTTATTCTGCTGGCAAACCAAACATTCCGCCACAAACTTTCGAATATCAGATTTAAGGCCATCCCAAAAAAATTCTTTCTTCACCCTGTGGTAAGTTTTTAAAAATCCTGAGTGTCCTCCTAAAGGAGAAGTGTGCATTTCCAGAAGAATATTTTGTTTTAGTTGGGAATTCTTACAAAGACATAAGCGATATTTGTACCATAAGGAATAATTTTCCAACTAAATGTATCAGATGTACTAGGATCTTGCTGCAACTTTTGAATGAGTGTCCATACATCTTTGTCCTTCTTCCATTCATCTCTTGCTTGAGTTATCCAATCTGGTTGGATAATAGAAATGGCACAAAGCAATGCTTCCACCTCTTCATTCTTTCTTGAGAGTGCATCTGCAACAACATTAAGCTTTCCTTTTTTGTAGATTATTTCAAAGTCATAACCCAACATCTTTGTGACCCATTTTTGCTGCTCTTCTGAAGATAGTCTTTGTTCCAAAAAGTGTTTAAGACTATCATGGTCAGTTTTTACCTTGAAGTGTCTTCCCATTAGGTAAGTTCTCCATTTCTTTAGTGCATGCAGTATTGCTAACATTTCTTTCTCATAAATAGGTTTCTGTAAATACTTTCCTTTGATTGGACGACTTTCAAAAGCAATGGGTCTTCCTTCCTGCATCAAAACAACACCAATTCCATTTCCTGAGGCATCACATTCCACAATAAAGGTTTTTGTGAATTCTAGCGTAGCTAAGATCAATGCTAGGCACATTGCCTCTTTAAGATGTTCAAAGGCCTTAGTTGCTTTAGGAGTCCATGAAAATGCATCTTTCTTCAATAATGTTGTTAGAGGTGTTGCTATTCTCCCATAATTATTAACAAACTTGCCATAATACCCTGTTAACCCAAGAAATCCTCGCAACTGCTTTATGGTTGTGGGGAATTTCCATTACTTAATGGCTTTAATTTTGTTAGGGTCTACTTTAACACTCTCGTAAGATACAATATGACCCAGATATTCCACCTCTTGTACTCCAAAGAAACATTTGGATGTTTTTGCATATAATTGTTTGTCCTGCAATAGTTTGAGCACCCTGTCAACATGTTCAACATGATCCTTCCAAGAACTGCTATAGATTAGTATATCATCAAAAAATACTAGCACAAATTTTCTAAGGAAGGGTTTGAAAATGGAATTCATCAACCCTTGAAATTTAGAAGGTGCATTGGTAAGGCCAAAAGGCATGACCAAAAATTCATAATGACCCTCATGAGTTCGAAATCCTGTTTTTGGAATATCTTCAGTCTTCATTCTAATTTGATGATATCCTGAACGAAGATCCAACTTGGTAAAATAAATTGCTCCATGTAATTCATCCAATAATTCATCAATCACAGGAATGGGAAATTTGTCTTTAATGGTGAACTTATTGAGCTCCCTATAATCCGGACACATTCACCATGATCCATCCTTCTTGTGTACCAATACTACAGGAGAAGAGAAAGAACTTTGACTAGGTTGAGTTATACCCGCCTCTAGAATTTCTGCAATCATACGTTCAATTTCGCTCTTTTGGACGTAAGGATATCTATAAGGCCTTATGTTTGGAGGAACACTTCCTGGAATCAAATGAATAGCATGATCATGATCACGAATAAGTGGGAGTCCTTTCGGAGTTTCAAACACCTTGGAATGATTGTCCAAGACTTGTTGGAGATCTGCAGAAATAGATGATTTTGATGTTGTAACTTCTAGTGAGCATAATTGTGCGATTACGCCTCATTGTTATTTCTTTAGAAGCTTTGTCATGAAATTAGAGCTTATTATCTTTCCCGGCTTCTCGGAAATACCCCGTAATTCCACTTCCTTTCCTTCTGAAAAAAATTTCAAGAAAAGTTCTTGAAAATTAAAAGCTACCATCCCCAAAGATTGTAACCATTGTACTCCTAGTACAACATCAACACCTCCCATAGGAATGGAAAGCATTGGAATAGTCAATACATATTCCCCCATGGTTAGCTTAATATTATGGCATTTTCCAGAGCAATTTATAGTTCCTCTATTTGCAACCATCACTTGACATTCTGGTGCTGGGTATAGGAAACAATTTAATTCCTTGGCTACCTTACAATGAATAAAATTATGGGTGCTACCTGAATCAATCAACACTATTACCTTTTTCTTCTTGATTTGTCCTTTTATCTTGAGAGTTTGAGGAGTGGTAATTCCCGCCAGTGCATTACATGATATGGTCGGATTCATTTCTTCCTCTTCTGGGGCTAGTTCCTGGTGTATATCCTCTTCTTGTTCATTTTCTTCTTCCTCTTCACAATCTATGTAAAATAATTTCTTCTCAGCACACTTATGACCTTTAGTGTATTTTCTATCACAACTGTAGCAAAGCCCTTTTTCTATTTTTTCTTCCAATTGTTGTGGTGTCAACCTTGTAGGTTGTGGAAATCTAGGCGTAGCAACACTTCCTTCTTTATAGAATTGAGTGGTAGGCTTCCTTGTCGCCATAATTTTACATTCAACTTTTCTTTCCAACCTGAATGCCTTCTCCAATGAATCAGGTTCCAAAACGCGAACTTCATGTTGGATGTTATCCTTTAAAGTGCCTATGAAGAGATCAATCCTGTGTTCCTCTGGAATATCAGTTACCCTTATATTCAATTTTTGGAAGTCCTCAATGTGCTGCCCCACTAAACCCTTTTGTTCGAGATTTATCAATTGGCTAAAGAAGGTGTTGCTCTTTGTATCCTCATAATGTGCTATCATTTCCTCCGTAAAAATTGACCAAGTGACAATTTTTTTACTGGAGAAAAGCCATCGATACCATACAAATGTATTTTGTTCTAAATGTAAAGTTGCAATGCGTACCTTTTGTGTGTTTTGCACGTTATGGAGATCAAAATATTGCTCCATCTGTAGTATCCATGTTACAAGATCCTTTTCATCAAACTTCCTCATATCCATTTTTGGAATATGGTGGTTCTTCCTGCCAACATTAGAGTTTATGAAATCATGATTAACATTTATTTTGTTCTCATCATGAGGTTCTTCTACTATCTTTTCACCATTAGGAAAAATTTCTTGTATCAACTTTTTCAAACCTTCGATGTCTGCTTTTAGATCATTCTGCATGTTTTCCATGTTGTCTTTCATGTCCGCTTCCATGCCATCCATCTTAGCTTCCATGCCTTTCTTCAAACTGTCCATCTTCGCTTCCACGCCTTTCTTCAAAACTTCCATTTCATTTTTTGTTTCTCTTTGCGAGAGTTAAATTTTTTGCACTTGCTCTTGTAATTTTGATAGATCATGTTGCAATTCTTCATCTTCATGAGTCATAGTAGAGCCTTCTGAAGGCTTAATGGGTGTTGAATTATTTTTACGGGGCATCTTTTAGAACCCAATACTGATATCTATTCTACAATATTCCCTTGGAATCAATTCAAATTGATTCTTCAAACAAGACTTATGCAATTCGGATTAAAAAAAAAAAAAAAAAACCATTTTTCTTGCTTCTGAGGAGCTCGATATTGAAATTGGAATATCTCTGTGATTACAGGACTTAAATATTTTAATTTCGGTACCAAAGTAGCCCTCTGAAGTATCTTTCGAATGCCACAATTTTGACCTGATTTGGATTCTCCTAGACAAAGTTGTGTCCAATCTCCCACAATGACCTAATTATGGACTGGTTCAGTAGAGTGAACTTGTACGACTTTCCACGTGTCACTGTTTTGTCCTTTGCCTCTGAAATTGATAGCCAAGAAACTACAGTCCGTGTGCTTGTGAAAAATTTTTACGGCACTCCAATCCGATGCTCATAGAGAGAGTTATTGAACTTTTCCCACGATCACCTCTTTGAGTTGAAATTCGGGAGCCTAAAAAAGCACTACCTTCCACAGATCATATCTCCAAAAATATTGTGAACCAAGATCTGAAATTTTTTGACGAGTTTCCTTAGGATTTCAGCTTCGCACCCTAAAAATTTCAGATTCTGAACCTTTGTATAAAAAAAATGACAGCGCAAATTCCACGATGACCTGTTTAGGAGCCTGAAAAAAGACCTAACTTTCACAGATCATATCTCCGAAAATATTGCGAACCAAGCTCTGAAATTTTTAGAATATCTTGCTCAGGATTTCAGCTTTGCACCCTAAAAATTTCAGCTTCTGAAACTTTTTAGAAAAAACGTTATATAGAAAATGCCACGATGACCTGTTTGGAGCAGCGAAACCCTAGAATCCAAAGCTCTGATACCAAATGTTGTGTAACCAGCTCCAAAAATAGAAGAAAAGAGATATCAACGCCTTAGAAATAAGCCACTTCGAGGGGGAAACCTCCAATACATTACATAAATGAACAATTCTTGGATGATACAATTTACAAACCTCCTTTCTATATATAGGAGTCCATGTGGCCATAATGTAATCCTAGTGGGCCACAATGTAATCCTAGCCGACCTAACAATAATAATTTAAGGGCACAATAATAACAAAATGGGGGTTACAAGGGTACAATAATAACAATAAGGGAGTTACACTAATAACAATAAGGGACTATACTAGTAATATAGGGACCTAACAAAATGTCTTCAAATGATGATTGGTATACATCACCTCTACTCATGATATCAAGAAGACCAATCCACTCATCCCTAATTGTTCTAAGTAAGAGGGTTTTTAGTGTGTCAAATCCCAAATGATGTAATTTTTCCCTCTTAACATTATACACGAATTTTTCTATTAGATCCTCAAGGCTCTCATCTTTTTTTTAAGTCATTCTAAAGATTTCTTCTTTAAAATCATGATTTTTGTATTTTTCCAGAAATATCTTGTGCATATCATTCCATGGTATTATTGAATTAGTCCCTAAACTCGTGAACCAATTAAGAGATCTATCCTTCAATGTTGCCAGAAACGATCTCAGATTTTGAGTGTTTTTTAAGTAACCATAAGATCTATAAAGGATTTAAAATTCAAAGAGGAAGGTTTCCAGATCCTCTGACCTCATACCATGGAAGTTGGGAAGGAAATATGGAGGGATGTTCTTCATATGTACACTGATATAGGTATCTTGAATGGGAAATCCAAGAGGATATTATTCATTGTCATCATCTCCATCCATTTATTATATGTTCTCTGCCTCCTCATACTCTTATAATTGCAAAAGTGGATGGTGATGTGGATCTTATTACACCAAGTGGTCAAATGGGGGGTTTGGTGTTGGAGTAGTATTTTCTTGTTTTTATATATTTTTTTGAATAATAATGCTAATGAAATGAAATTTTATATATTTGAAATGAAATATGCGTAATGATTTTTTTATTATTTCATAAAGTAAAGGAAATGAATCAAATATGGAAAAAAAACAATGCATACTTTGACACCTCCCCAACAACGACACCGAAAAGTGATGAGCTCCAGTATTGCAAGAAGAATGCTGTAATTCCCAAGGCTACCAACTCAAATTATCAAATCGGGGTTCGTAAAAACATAAGAGGTGTCGACATTATATCTGAAACATGCAATGTGTCCTTATTTCGTTGATCCGATGCAATGAAGTGAATGCCATGAAATCCAAGCCTAAATTAATTGCAGAAAGGAAGCCTAATTACTTTTGCAGCGAGGAAATCCTAGTTACTTTTGTAGAAAGGAAAGAATATTCTACTTTGCATGAATGTAAATGTTAATCCTATTTTTAGAAATTTAAGTATTAACCTATTTGCAGAGTGTAAATGGTACATCAAAAGGAATCCTAGTCTATGCAATAGAAATAATAATGTTGGAAATGGAAACCATAACTTAAGATGTACGAATCAAAATGAAATCATTCTCCATTCATTGCATTCAAGATAGATTTTTTCAATAGAGTTCACAAGGTGCTTCATAAAGTAATCACAAAAATCATCATTATTCTCTTCAAGTCATGAATATGTCCACTAATCCAAACTGCAGAGGTGAATTTCAATGGAGAAGAGGATTTTGGTGGAGCTTTTGGCTTAGGATCGAAAGCTAGGGAGCTTTGTCGAGAACCTTGGCTTCACCTTAGCATAGAGGGAGTATATTTCTTTGGAGGAGAAAGTGTTGGCTTCATGTCCCACTATTGAGACTAGTGGTTTGTCAATTGTATATGTATATTTGGGACTTTCACTTTAATAAAATCTCAAAGCTGACACATTTTCATGAATATGTTGTGAATATAGTAGGACTATTCTTTTTATGTTTGCAATATATGTTATTTAATTTATGCTAATGCTTATGAACTATTTCATTCGCATTAGTATGAGTTTTGTTGAATGTGTGCTGTTATGTATTTCAAGCACGATTATCTTGTGAACTAATTTGCACGCTAACTTATGATTCCTTTTATGCTCATGTGTTACTTCCAACTTGCGTACTATTACAGGCTTCTAAGGGGCTCACTTATTCCCCTCTTATTATGACAGAACCTATCATGCATTACACTTGAATCTTCATAGAGTTATACACCTGTTTCACCAAAGTCATGAGTACATAATTATATGATTTATCATAGACAAGACATACCACTAAAACCCACGATTTAGACAACTGGGTCGTATTTGGAATGGGGCTCCTACTCAAAACGATGTGAGGTCTAATTGGGAGTTAATATCATGGAGACCACCTGAATGTTGGTGGATCCAGCACCGTCAAAATTTATAGCACTAGAACGAGGACCAGATGACAAGATGAGCATGTGAATTCTGTTTGAACCTTTTTATCCATCATGGCTTCTTCCCATATCTTGACCCTGACATGTTTTTCCAGAGTTGCAAATATGAAAGTTCCCTCAGGGATAATTCAAGACTTGTCCAATATGAAGTTTTATATCTAGGGTGGAACAACCATTCTCAAGCACATCGCTTGCTTTCTTGAATTTTGCACATATCATGAAATTCAGTGTGAGGATACTGCTTGCAAGTTATTCGTCCTTACGTTCGAAGCGCGCCTTAAATAATGGTGTTACACATTTCCAACCGCTTCCATTCACTCTTTCAAACATGTTGTCAAGGAGATCTATCATGCCTTTTGAAAGGTGTGATTATGAATTTGTTTACAATAAAATCACGTGTCTTAGAAAAGCACCTAATGAATCTCTTCAATATTTTCACGATCGTTTTATTCATTTCCGTTATGAATTTTCTGATTATGAAATCGATTGGAATTTTATGAAAGAGAATTTTCAATTTCTTGTTCATATTTCGATGAATCCAACAAAATATGAATCCTTTGAAAGTATCCCAACATATAATGGTTATGGAGATCTTAAATATGCGACGAAGAAAGTTGTTGTTCCAAGTGATCTTCGTCTTCTCCTCATCAAATAACTCCATTTACGTAAGTTGAGGTGGGAGAACTTGAGAGTCCATCCGCTAATCTACCACCATATTCTGTTGAGATTTCAATAGGGAAATGATTATGTTCAATTCTCTTTTACTTTACAACTTCTTGTGTTTCCTTTTTACTTATGAGTTTTGTTCCTTATTATTATATGTTTGAAGAATCAAACAAATTCCAATACAATAAGAACAGTGATGCAATATATAGGTTGTAAGACAAGGCCAAAACCTCTCCTCTTGAGAAGAAAACCCTTAAATATCTTCTCTTCCTTATAGATTCTTCAATTGAAGAATTCCATGACCTGACGACTGAGACCAATACCATCCAAGACCAAGACCAACATCTTGAGATGATATGCCAACTTTGATCTAGCTAAACCCAGTCAAATATATTCCAGTAGCACTTCCTCAGCCTCCTACTGCAAGATTCTTGGCCTCCTACTGTAGATCTAAAATTTTGGCCTCCCTGCAACTGCTGCAACTATTGCTACCACACGTGGAAACTTCAATTTTCTTCTAGGGCCCTCCTATGACCTTCGATTGCGTTTCCCTGACTCCTGGAGGTTGAGAGAGACCCTTGGTGACCTTCTCTTGACTATTTTCCTCCTTTTATCCAAAATCTAACTTGTAGATGGATGCCCTATGTCTGTGCAGAAACCCTAGTTCTCTTTAGCATGTTAGAGAGAGACTTAGGACAACAACAAATATCGTTTGTCCTTCCTCTTCTTCTCTAGAATGAGTGATGAGTGTGGGTTCCAAATGAAGGATGAGTTCTTCTCTCTATATAGGCTTCTTCAAGGGTGGACGTGGCTCTTCATTTAGGCCAACTTACCATCTTCCAGGATGACTTGGTATTGGAGGGTATTCTGACACTTTCAAAGACAAAAATAAATTTCTTTACAAGTAAAAATGTGCCCAATGGGGTCCTCAACTTATGAAAATGACTCTTTTGACTTCTTGACCTAGGACAAACCCTAGAAGAACTCAATGGGTGCTTGACCTATAAAATAAAATAACTTGAGCATGAAACCCATGCTCCAAAATAACATTAATAATTTTTCTTTTCACTTTATTTTACAAGAATAAAAAATACATTTCATACTTATGAAGACCGAACATAGTTACACATTTTTCAACATCTTCTACCACCCCATATATTCAAAATTTAAATGCAAGTTCTAATTGAAAATGTGATTTTACTAGTGATGTTCTTTCTCCACACCCTCCATTTGATGATTCCTTTGGTCCTCCTGATCGTGAGTTGTTATATCCACCTATTATAATTGCTTCATCTGGTTCTCATGAGGATCAAATTTAGGATGAAGTTAGTGTTAATCGACGAACTTGTGATATCATTCATAATGAATCTATGTTGGAATTTGTTTCTGAAAAAAAATATGCGATGAAAGTTGATGTTTCTCCTTTCTCACCTCTCCCTCATTATCCTATCATCTTCCATGATTTCGTCATACCTGTTGTATCTTTCGAAGAAACAATTTTTTATAATGTTAATCCTAATCACACTTAGGACTCATGGAATGTAAATTTTACATTTGAAGAGGGTGAGGAAAAATATTCTCTTTGCAATCTCTCTCATCTATCATCCGATCATTTTGAAGAAATAGAGAGTGAAATACCTCGTTTTAAATATTCCCCTCTCTACGATTCATTAGATCACGAGGATTCCTTTATCTTAGACGATGGAATTTTTGTTCATGGTTGTCATGGTTTATTCATTGACTCATATATGCATGACTTTGTATCTTCCACAATTGATCATTCTAAGCCACCAATTTTTGACAATCTACCTTTTGATATCTTTGAACTACTACAAGCAATCAAAGCACTTCAGCGCACACTGATGATTATGGCAGGTTCTCGCAGTCTTGATGCTAGTCCGAAGCATGATAAAAATAGTTGCTTGTCTATCGAGAATCCTCATCCGTTGATTGAAAAAGTTGAAAACAAATCTATCTCACAATATTCATATCCTTCACTTGTTTTTCATGATCCTATCGTTCAACCATTGGAGGATTCATACCTGGCAAGCTCATTTGCAAAATACAAGTTTATCATTTTATTCATGTTTTCCAAGTTTGAAAGATAAGAAGAATTCTCTAGCATGACACCTTGTTGCGATGTGCATAAAAACTATAATGCATCAATAGGATGTTTAGCGTATTATTTCTTGTTATGTATATATTTTTTTTTTCTGCTTGCGTTTTCAGTCTTCATATGTTGCAACATTTCGCGATTTTTTTTTTTTGCTAGTTGTTATTCTTGATAATATTTCTTGTTTTTGATGCCCTCACCCGCATAGCCCAAATAATGATTCGATGGTTACATTGGAAAATTCATTTTACAAAACCTTGGCCTAACTTTGGTTAGTTTAGGAGTAGGATTAGTTTGTCTTAGTCGTTTTGTTGTTGCTTTGTTCTCTTCTGCTCTCTTTATTTCCTTTCATTTGTAATAAATTTTCGCGTGAGACTATGTTTGGTTTTCAAAGCAAGCATGAAGAAGTTTAAAAAGATATTGTGCAACTATAAATATTTAGATTTTTGTTTATTCCTTCTCCTTATGTCACCAAGTTTTGTAGCTGCTACAACCCCCCCTGCAAATTTTTTCCCATGCTTTGATTTTGGAGCCTACCATCTATCCACAGGAGCTCACCATTCACTGTCGTAAAGTATTCATGCCAATGTTGAAGAATTATCCTGCCATGCATTGCTCGTGATGCCTTGTTTTGACCCTAATCTGAAACTTTTCTAAAACAAGCTATCTCCTGCCTTGACCTTGCAGCATTGCTGGTCTTCCCTCTTGGAACTGCACAACCCACTAACCTAGGAAATTGTGTTGAGCCTTGAGGATCTGAACTACGCAACCATGGAAGGTAGGGTAGTCTTGAGCTCAGAAACTACGCAAAATATTTTCTTCACCTCAGAAATTGTGCAATTCACTAAGGCAAGGAATTTCATAAGCCTTCGAGCTTAAGAATTGCACAATCCCTTCTACCAGTGTGAACGGGAAATTTCTCAGAAAAAGCAGAGTTGGAATTCCTAAAAAATAGGAGTTTCCCAATTAATGTCCGGTCAATTCCACTAAGTTTCTAATTATGACTTTTAGGAAAGTGGCGTTTTTTCCTTGATTTTAGGCATGTGTTTCATAAACCCTAACCCACCTAGATCTATTTAATAAATTCCCCTAGAGTTCATTTTCCACTTGATCTTTGAGATTTATCTTTCCCAAGGGGATCAAGGAACTTTCGACTAAGTTTGTGATAATTTTCCAAGTAAGTTTTACATTTATTGCTTTTTGTACTTTTTCTTCTACGAGTGTTATTTTCCCTATTTATTTTCATAGTAGCTAGAATTTTAACTTATATTAACTTGTACAAGTGCTGGTTTGTTTCATCATTCACATTTTCTAGGTTTCGCATTAAGTTCTTGCCTTTTTCCCACTATTAGTTGTTGTTGCTGGGCCATTTTTTGCATGTTTGTTTCTCCTCTTGCATACTTGTTTCTAACACTTAATTTTAATTGATATATCTTCCCCATAGCCATATCTACATTCCTTCTCGCCCCAAAAATGAGATATGTTAATTTTTTTACTGCTTCCCGGGAATATCTGCAGAATCATGGCCAACAATTTCCTTCTCCAACTGCTAAATTCACATATTCAAGAGAGAAGCTTGAGGTTGGTCTTTGAGACTACGTAATGCACAATCATTGGCTTTCCCAACTCCACATTGCTAAGTCACAATCCTCGGACCTAGCCAATAGGAATGTGAAATGTAGAGTTCCTTCCCTCAGTCTTCCTAATTTGGACTATGCATTGCGTAGTCTCAAGCCTCTAACTGCCTCCTTGTTTGCTGAGACTGCGGAATGCACAATTCAAGAGCTTAGTATCCCACCTTCAGTGCAAGAATTAAAGAATATTTTCTCTTAGCGTATGAGTTTCTACCTTGAGCTTATCGAATAGACTAATTTTCTTGAGCTAATTTTTGTTTTCCTTGAGTGCATCTTGTCAAACATGTATTGCAACTTTTGAGGTTGTCTCTCTCCATCAGTTGTTATCATCATGGCACCAAAAATATCTGCCTCCAAAGACATAATAGAGGGAAGCACCTGTGAAATAATTGAGAGTGTTCCTGCAACCATGCCAATTCTTTCAAACACACAACTATTGATTGAGAAATATTTCGACATTACATGGCACACAATGAAAGATGTTTTCACAACAAATAGTTACAAAGCAGATCTTGAGGACAATTTTTTTTTATATTAATGTCAAAAATTCAATATTACACAAGATTGCATGCATGTATCCAACCTTTCCTTGCGCAAACATTGTCAACTAGATCCTGTCACATGCGGATGCAAAGACCATGATCCTCAACAATTCCAGTGGACAAAGGCTTGCCTATTTTATGGAACACAAATTTCAACTTATGTATCATTTTTCATTGCCAAAAGTCTACATGGATTCCCACTTTTATGCAGTCACTAGTTACTTGAGCAAAAAATATGTCATTAAAAATTGGGTGAAAGAGCCATACAAATTCTGCTAGACAACCAACAACACTTATAAGACCAAATATCTCAGGAAATCATTTCAGTACTTGATAGTTCTATGTTTTCGGTTCTATGGTCAAAAGAGTACTGCGACCTCTCCCAAAGGCTGGGCATTCTTGCTGCATCAGGTTGTGAATGAAGGAAAAACATTCAAATGGTTGGACTTGTCGGCTCAACAACTGAAGATCCATGTGAATAATGCAAAGAACCATCCTAAAGGTAAACAAGCCAGGTTCTACATGTCTGCTTACTTGATGGATTCAATATGTTCTCAAAACTCTTTTCCTAGCATGTGTTGGACTTCGTCACCAAAGGATCGTGTTGTACACATTTATTGCAATTTTCTTTCAGAGTGTAGCTACAAAGGAGTCATAGAGAAGTCGATTGATCACTTCCTCATCCAATTGTACAAGATGATATTTGAGGAAGAGCCACCTTACATGTGATGTGAGGTGATGGAAGTAGTTTCAAAAATGGTTGATCGATTTGCCTGACATAATGGAACTTACCTCATACTGTTTGACGATCGGAAGTCTTCACATCTGCTACCGAGGTATTCCAACAACAAATTGGTAATGTAAGAAGTAGCATATCATATTTCCACAAGTTTATCAGGAATATTGCAGAGGAAGAAGGAAGCACCTTGGCACACTCTTCCTTTCCAAATTGGACTGTACGAGATCAAAAATCTAAAGGATGTTGATACTAAAGGCAAAGAGATATATAAGTTCACATTCGGTCGCATGGAGTATCACGTGTACAATCCCAAGAGTTTTTTCAAGCAACGTTGTGCAAAGATACATTGTACTTGGCCAAGAGGGAATTATTCCAGACCTGATGAGGAAAGGATAAATAATTATTACAATGCATCTAAGCCCCATGAACTAGCCAGCTTCATAGGTACATCACAGGTTACTCCCTAGAAAGAAGTCACTCTAGAAGCAGAACCAACAGAAAGGCACAACCCAGTGAGCGAAAATGGTAAGAGGAAGTTTGTGCACAACCTAATGGAAGAGTAGAGCCACAAGTTTAAATCAAATCCCATCATCTTGAAAGCAACCATAGCAGCAAAAATAAAGAGGAATTAGGAGGAAGAATTAAAGAACAAGGAAGAACAAGAACATAAGGAATGATAATATAGGTAGAGACAATACGAAGAAAGGTGGAGAAAAGAAGAGGAAGAAGCAACACAGAAGTAATCCAAAGAACAAGAACAAAACCGTCTACTTAAAGAAAAGAGAAAGTTGTCTTAGGATAAGGAACTTGCTCAATAAATTGAATATCTAATAGTGATTGAAGATCTGGAGGTAGAACCAGAGCAAAAAAACCAATATGTTTATCGCATGCCTTGCATGCAACATATCACCACTCATTCTCCTTCCCCTCCTACAACAGAGTAAGCTCCAAGCGAGGAAGAGGAAATTTCTCCTCTCGATGAAATTCTAGTGATAGATATATAAAATTTTACTTATGATGAGCTACAAAAGAAGATCATATAGGCAAGGAAGAAACACTTCCTGAATGATCTTGCGCATCCTGATTTTATCAAAGAAAAGGTGACCATGATGGACACCAGCAAGAATCCACAAGCCATTTCCATAGCCATCTTGGCCTTTGTAGGAGCCTCTAAGTCAAATACAGATTGAAAAACTCTAGGAAGAGTTCTAGAGAGAAGATCTCTGATCAAGAGATCATGAATTTTGCTCAAAATTGAAAGTGCTCGAAACTGTATCGAACTTGAGCGACCGAGTAGATCTTGTCGTTTTTATTTCGGCACCGCGAACTATTCGAAAAACTGACGTCGTATGAGGGAGATATTGCGTTCTGATTGATTTCCCAAACAACTGAAATTTTGTGATAGGAGTGACTGGGATGCCCAATCATCATGCAGGTACAGTTAGCAAAAGGTGGAATATTCCTGAGAATATTCCATTTTCCCAATCCAACCAAGTTTTTCCAAGTGTCATATTCTGGGTCAATGATTTGGATTGTACGAATTGTTTTGTGGGCCATTGGATGCGTGACACGTGGCCAGCCCGGAGGCTGCCACATGTCCCCTGCACGACGGATCAAAATTATGGTTGGGTCTGGGGGGTTCGACCCCGTCACCTCCAACGCGCCCAAAAGAAACGCCACTGACTTTGCTATCTGTGTTTCTTAACCTATTAGCACTCCAGTAATATTTAAAGTTTACAAAGTGGCAAGTTGGGGTGGGGGGGGGGAGACCGTCGGCAGTCCCAACCCGTTGGCAGCCCCATTCGTTGTGATCACATGATATGACATATAACCATGACATCAAATTTTATATACTGGCGGCTTCGACAACCATAACTCCGGCAGCTACAAGCTATATCACATGGCAAATATTAAACCGTTACATTTTTTGTAAACCATGACAGTTAACTCCGACAGTTCCGCGGGGGTATAACTCTACAGGTATCACATGCGCGGTTTGCTTATTTTTTTTACTCTGAAATTTAGTGGAACTCTACAGCACTCCAAGTTCCGCTCCAAAATCTAGCGAAGATGTAACTAGACCGCGGGGTTTAAGGGGGGTTGGCATGTGACCACCCTGCCCCTTAAACATTTAACTTTAATGCAAATGCTTAACGTGGTGGAGGTTTAGCACACCATTTAAATTAGGCAGATTTTTCTATTTTAACTGCAGTTCTCCACATTTAGTGGAGCATTTGTAGCTGTCATTGGAAAAATGGCTAGGGAGGTCAATTTTTGACCAATTTGGGTGAAAAAAGAGTCTACCTAGACTAATTTGAGCATTCTAGAGCCACTGGTATAGAGAAAACAGCCATTGGAGGCTTGTAAACACATGTATTTGAAATTTTGAGCATAATGACAAAGAGGGACATGCCATTGGGAGGGGTGAACTGCTTCATCATGCTTGCTGTGTAAATCTTATGTGTGATGTTATTTTTATGTTATACACTATTGTTCAGTGTTATTTAGGCTTATTTACATGCTTAAAACTCACAAATTCATCTATGTTTCATGGTTAAATCACTCATTCTTTAAGCAAACAAATGGAGACAAGTTGTACATGTTTTATAATTGAAAAGACACCCAGCACAACAAAATAATACAGTCCTTTCATATTAGGTTGGTATCATAGCTAGAGTTTATTCTCTAGTGTTGTTGTGTGCAAAGATTTATTTAATTGTTTGCAAGTGTTCACATGCTTACTAGGCTCAAGCTTAAGAGAGGAGAAAGCAAATTGGTGGATGCAAGAGGGTCTCAAAGAGAGCCACAACAAAGGAGGGCAAGATTTCCACATTCTATACCACCTAGTTCACCTCCAAAAGAAGCAGAAGCAACATTAAGTATGCCTCCAAAAGAAGAATAAATCCATGAAGAGGTGGATCCAAAAGAAGAAGAAAGGGTGTTCAGGAAAGCATTCCTTGACATGACTAAGATGGTGAGAGTCCTTTATCAAGAAAGGAATGAGAGAATAGAAGGAGAAGGATCCAAACTTCACAAGGAAGGGCAGGGATCATCAGGAGGTCAAAACGATGAAGATAAATTAAAGAAGGGCAATGGAGGAAATGGAGGCAGTGGAAAGTCACCATCCTCACCCTCATCATCATCATCCTCTAATTCATCTTTAGTACATCAGCCACACAAGTCAAATAACACTAGTAAAAGTCCTTTTCTAAAACTTGATGTTAAGTTTGAATTGCCAATGTTTAATGGTGAAGTTAATGCAGAAAATCTTGATAATTGGATTAGGCAATTGGAGGTCTATTTGAGAATTAAGAACCTTCATGATGATGATACCAAAATCCAACTAGCTTCATTGAGATTGTAAGGTGCAACACTTGTTTGGTGGGAAGCCAAGACAAAGGAGGAGATCAAGAAGCATGATAAGATTATCCTATCATGGACTGATTTCATTACTGCAATAAAACAACATTTTTATCCATTAGCTCATACGTATAAAGCCATAATGAACTGGAAAAATTTTAGACAATTGAAAGGATAGAATGTGCAAGAATACACCCAAGAATTTAGGAGAAGAGCTCTCTTATTAGAGGTAGATTTGCAGAGCCAAGATAAATTTCTCAAGTACATAGGAGGCTTACATAGCTACCTAAGACATACTATTCTCATGTTTAACCCTACAAGTCTAGATGAGGTATGTGTACAAGCCACACATCTAGAAGCTAGAGGGAAAAACATTACTGATGAGGGTAGGAAGAAACCTTTTAAGGGGAAAAACAAAGAGAAGACCTCAAAAGGTAAGGGAAAAAAGAATGCATCTGTCAAGAAATAGGGAAAAAAAGTGGTCTGTAAACATCGTTCAAAAGAAGGCCATGAAGAGAAAAATTGTTGGAAATTACATCCTGAAAAGAGGCCCAAACATCAGAACAACAAAGGGAAACATAAAACTGCAGCTACAACTCAACATGATTTAGGAGAGGATCCAGGTGATGAATCTAAAATTACAACCATGAGATTTAAGAACATGAAGGGGAAAGAAATTGAAACAAAACCCAGTACTAGTACATCAACCTGTCACATACAAGCTCCAAATGAAGAAGAGAGAATTGAACTGTTTCATGTGAGGGTCATATCCAAACATACCGAGATTGACACATTGTTTGATAGTGGGCCATAAGAAAACTTAATCTCTGAAGACTTGGTCAAGAAACTTAATCTTGAGACCATTCCACATCCAAAACCATATCCACTTGGGTGGATTTGTAAGGATGCAAATTTACAGGTTTCAAAGAAGTGCATATTGTGGGTTGCAATAACTGCACATTTTGTTGACACAGTTGAATTAGATGTGGTTCCAATTGATATTACAAGGATTGTGTTGGGCAATCCTTACTTGTATGACAGGAAATCGATCTTCCATCGCCATGAGAACAAATACCTTTTAGTCAAAGATGGCAAGGAGTAAATTGTTAGAGCACATCACAAGAAGACAAATATTGCAATGGTAAATGCTGGACAGGTAAAGAGGCTGGTGAATTCAAGTAAGAATTTTGTTCTTCTAATGATTAAGCCTAGATCTGATGTTAATCATGAATCATTTGAGGATTGTGATCCTAAGTTGAAATCAGATTTATATGATGTAGTTGATTCACATCATGAGATGTTTCAGGAGCCAACAGGATTGCCTCCAAAAAGGGAGATTCAACATGAAATTCGGTTGCAACAAGATTTTCCTCTTCCAAACATCGACATGTATCGCATGTCGATAATGGATAATGCTGAAACAAAGAGGAAAATCAAGGACATGTTGGAAAAGGGACTCATAAGTCCAAGCACTTCACCATGCGGTTCACCCATAGTCTTGATTCCGAAGAAAGATGGGACTTGGTGCATGTGTGTAGACTTCAGAGCTTTGAACAAGATAACGATAAAGAATCGATACCCACTCCCAAGGATAGATGATTTTCTTGATCAACTGAAAGAAGAAAATTTGTTCACTGAGTTAGATTTACGAATTGGATATAATCAAGTAATAATTGTAGAAAGTGATATATGGAAGACTGCATTCAAAACCAAACAAAGACTCTTTGAGTGGTTGGTTATGCCATTTGGTTTGTGTAATGCACCAAAAAATTTCATGCGTGTTATGGATAATGTTTTGCGTCCATTACTTGATGACTTTGTGATTGGGTATTTAGATGATATACTGATTTTCAACAAAACAAGAGAAGAACATGTCTTGCATGTGAAAAAGGTGCTTGATGTTTTGAAGAAAGAGAAATTATTTCTTAAGATGTCAAAGTGTGAGTTCAGAAAGACTTCTCTGGTGTATTTGGGAGACATTATAGGAGGAGGCGAGTTGAGAATTGATCCTTCTAAAGTGGAAGCCATTTTGAATTGGCCTACTCCCAAAACAGTAACCGAGGTAAGAAGTTTCTTAGGTGCAGCTCAGTATTGGAGAAAGTTTATTGCTAACTTTTCTGCCATAACAGCTCCTATGCATGCAGTGACAAGTGTGAAGAAAGGCTTCCAATGGGGAGGCAAACATCATCAATATTTTGAAGCTTTAAAAGACAAGATCAGTTCATATCCGGTCCTTGCATTACCAAATTTGAGACAACCATTCAAGATACAAACCGATGCTAGTGATTATGCCATGGGCACAATACTTTTGCAGCATGGTAAGCCCATCACTTTTCATTCTGAAACATTCAATGGTGCTGTAACTAAATATCCTACATATGACAAAGAGATGTATGCGTTGGTACAAAGCATCAAGAATTGGAACCATTATTTCGTGGGTAAAGAGACGACTATACATACCGATCACCAACGATTACAGTACTTGCAGTCGCAAACAAAATTACAACAATCACAACATTTCAAGTGGATGGGATTTCTTCAACAGTTTCACTTGGTTATAAGGTACAAGAAAGGTATTTTAAATAAATTTTCCAATATTCTTTCAAGGCCAATCATAAGTGCTTCTACTTTACTTAAAAATGATTCTATTGTACATGATAGTTACATAAAACAATATGCACATGATGCTGATTTTCAAGGTGTGTATGCTAGTTTGAGTGAAGGGAATCAAGTTGAGGAAAATGATTATCAAATGCATAACAATTTTCTGTTTCATTTGGGCAAGTTGTGTATACAACAAGGAGAGAGGCTAAGTGTCACGAGAGAGGCTTATTCATCTCTTATTGTTGGACACTTTGGGGTAAGCAAAATAATGGCGCATCTATAGAGTTATTGCTATTGGCCTCACATGATAGATAGTGTGTCACGTTTTATAAGAGGTTGGTCTATGTGTGCAACAAGCAAGCCTAGAAATAGGAAGCTTGGGTTGTACACGCCACTACCAGTACCATCAATGCCATGGGAGAGTGTCTCCATGGACTTTGTTGGAGGTCTACGTATGTCAAGAAAACAACATGATTATCTTTATGCAGTTGTGGATAGATTCAGTAAAATGTGTATAATTATGCCATGTAAGAAAACCATTACTGCTGAACAAACTGCTGAACTTTATTTTCAACATGTATGGGTTCATTATGGATTTCCAACTTCTATTTTAGTGACAGGGATTCTAGGTTCATTGGGAATTTTTGGTCCAATCTTTGGAAGATGATGGACATGAAGTTGAAAAAGAGTACTGCTTTTCATCTGCAAAATGATGGCCAAACCGAGGTGGTGAAAAAAACCATTGCAAATCTATTAAGAGGATATTGCAACAAACATCCCAAGTTGTGGGATGAACAACTGCATTATATTCAACACGATTACAACCGGGCCAAACACTCTTCTACAAAATACTTCACCTTTTGAAGCATGCTTTGGGTATTTGTCGAAATCGCCATTAGACTTAATCTTTGAGAAGGATGTTGCAATTGATGGGCATAGTGATAATGACAAGGCTCAGAAACTAATTGAGAAAATTCAGATTATTCATCAAAAATTTCAAGAACAACTTGAGAAGAGTCAAAGAAAATACAAGGAGAGGCACGACAAACATAGAGTTGATCACATGTTTCAAGAAGGAGATGAGGTATGGTTGCACATAAGCAAAGAAAGGATGCAAGGAGAAGGTAAAAAGCTCAAGCCCATTCGCTGTGGTCCATTCAAGATCATCAAGCAAGTCGGTAACAATGCATTTCAACTTGACTTGCCTTCATATATGCAAATGTATTCAGCTGTCAATGTTGAAAATTTATGTTTGTATGATCCTCCTTTGATCGATGATCAAGGGAGTGATGTTAAACTGCCTTATATTGAATATTTCTCACAAGAATTTCTAGATGAGCTCAAGGAGGATACCATCCTTGACAGGAGGATAAGAGCATCTAAAAGGGGAAGTGTCGACTACCTTTGAGTTGGGCTCAAATGCAGTAAGCCAAGCAAGGCAAAGTGGATGGAAGTTGGAAAGGTGAGGGAGTTGTACCCTCATCTACTGAACAGGTAATCAAAGTCTTTTGGGGTCCAAAATCTTCCCAATGGGGAGGTTTGATAAGGAGATCATGAATTTTTCTCAAAATTGAAAGTGCTCGAAACTGTACTGAACCTAAGCGACCGGGTAGATCTCGTCTTTATGATTCCGGCACCGCAAAAGGTTCGAAAAACTGATGTCGTATGAGGGAGATATCGTGTTCTGATCGATTTCCAAAACAGCTAAAATTTTGTGACAGGAGTGACTGGGATGCCTAGTCAGCATGCAGGTATAGTCAGCAAAAGGTGGAATATTCCTGGGAATATTTTTTTTTCCCAATCCAACTAGTTTTCGCCAAGTGTCATATTCTGGGTCATTGATTTGGATTGTATGAATTGTTTTGTGGGCCATTGGATGGGTGACGCGTGGCCAGCCCGGAGGTTGCCACATGTCCCTTAAATGATAGATCAAAATTATGGTTGGGTCCGGGGGGTTCGACCCCGTGACCTCCAGCATGCCCACAAGACCCGCCACCAACTCTGCTATCTGTGTTTCTTAACCTATTAGCACTCCGGTAATATTTAAAGTTTACAAAGTGGCATGTTGGGGGGGGGGGGGGGGGGGCCACCGCCGACGACCCCATTTGTTTTGATCACATGATATGACATATAACCACAACATCAAATGTTATATACAGGCGGCTTCAACAACCATAACTCCGACGGCTACAAGATATATCACATGGAAAATATTAAACCGTTACATTTTTTGTAAACCACGATAGCTAACTCCGACAGTTCTTCAGGGGTATAACACTACAGGTATCACATGTGCGGTTTGCGTATTCTATTTACTCCAATAGTTAGTGGAACGCTACAACACTTCGGGTTCCGCTCCAAAATCTACGCGGAGATGTATCTAGACTGCGAGGTTTAAGGGGGGTCGGCATGTGACCACCCCGCCCCTTAAACATTTAACTTTAATGCAAACGATTAACGTGGCAGAGGTTTAGCGCACCATTTAAATTAGGTGGATTTTTCTATTTTAACTGTAGTTAAACTGCAGTTTTCCACATTTAGTGGAGCATTTGTAGTTGTCATTGGAAAAATGGCTAGGGAGGTCAATTTTCGACCAATTTGGGTGAAACAAGAGTCTACCTAGACTAATTTTAGCATTCTGGAGCCACTGGTGGAGAGAAAAAAACCATTGGAGGCTTGTAAACACATGTATTTTCAATTTTGAGCATAATGACAAAGAGGAACATGCCATTGGGAGCTAGTCCAGCAGATGTAGCCCAGGAGGGGTAAACTGCTTCATCATGCCTGCTATGTAAATCTTATGTGTGATGTTATTTATTTGTTATACGTTGTTGTTTAGTGTTATTTAGGCTTATTTACATGCTTAAAACCCACAAATTCATCTATGTTTCATAGTTAAATTACTCAATACTTAAGAAAACAAATGGAGACAAATTGTACATGTTTTATAATTGAAAAGACATAGCACAAAAAACTAATATAGTCCTTTCAGATCAATCTCACATAGGTGTATCTGGAGGAACTCAAGACAACCATACTTGGTGAAGTATCGACACTAGGAGAAACCATGAGGATCCTCTATGAGGAGCTTGTCACTGTGCACAAAGTAGTTTTCCACTTGCATGACATGCAACATAAGTGTAATCATAATGCTAAATATCTCAAGGTTGTTCAGACAACCATCATTGTTGTGCATGAGTCGACAATGCAGTACAAAGGTGTGCCTATTGGCTTGGTGAAGAAGACAAGGCAACAATATGAGTTATAGAAAGCAAAGGTTCAAATGCTTATCCCTAGAAATAGACAACTCAACTCATTCATCGTCAATTTTCAAGCCTCTTATGCACACTTATATAGAAGTGTGGATTTCATAGCGAAGTCACACAAGATCCCTTCAGTTGGTTCACTCACCTAAGCCAAAGGTGGGAACAAGGTAATACAGGAGGTTGAGGAATACTTGGACTAGCTCAGGAAGATCAATACCAAGGAAGATTTAGAGTTTAACAAGTATTATATGTATAAGTACATTGATGGCTCTGTCAAGATCAACACCATGTTGCTCCTATTGAAGACGGAAACTCAAATTGGCTCTAAGATCGTGTACCCGGATGCAATGGAGGCTAGAGTCCACTTCCATCCTGATCCCATCACAAAGTTTGGGGAATTCATCACAAAATACAAATCTTGTCATCACTATGTAACCAAAAAAATACAAGTAGAAGTGGTTGAGCTAGAGTTTCCTTAAACTCAAGCTTGAGATGTTGTTTGTATTATTAGGCTTGTTTAGTTGACTCTACCCAATTTTGTCTTATATGGGTATATGTAATATTGCATTTAAAATATTTTTGTAATTGGAAGTCCAAGTGTCAATTTTTGAATATGAAGAGTCATTGTGTAAAGAATTCAAAAGGTCATGAGGGAAGTCAAAGAGTCACAAAGGGAGATGGATAGTCATCTCATTTATTATAAATATACCCTCATAATTCATGTAAAGGGATTTTGGCAGAGCTTTTGGCTTAGGATCAAAAGCTAGGGAGTTTTGTTGAGATCCTTGGCTTATCCTTAGCATAGAGGGAGTATCTTTCTTTGGAGGAGAAAGTGTTGGCTTCATGTTCCACTATTGGGACCAATGGTTTGTCAATTGTATATGTATGTTTGGGACTTTCACTTCAATAAAAGCTTAAATCCAACATGTTTTCATGCATATGTTGTGAATATAGTAGGACTATTCTTGTTATGTTTGCAATATATGTTATTTCATTTACGCTAAGGCTTATGAAATATTTCATTTGCATTGGTATGAATTTTGTTGAATGTGTGTTGTTATGTATTTAAATCATGGTTATCTTTTGAACTATTTTGTAGGTTAACTGATGATTCCTTTTATGCTCGTGTGTTCCTTTCAATATGCGTGCTATTACAAGATTCTAAGGGGATCACTTATTCGCTTCTTGTTGTAATATAACCTCTCATGCATTGCACTTGACTCTTCACATAGTTATACACTTGTTTCACCAAATTCACGAGTACAAAATTCTATGTTTTATCGTAGCCAAGGATTACCACTAAAACCCTATATTTTGGCAACCAGGCCATATTTTGGATGGGGCTCCTACTCCAAATGGTGTGAAGTCTAATTGGGACTTCATATCGGGAAGACCCCCTAAATGTTGACAGATCTAGCACCATCAACATTTTTGGCGCTAGAAGGAGGGTTAGATGACAAGCTGAGCCCATGAAGTCTGTTTGGACCTTTTTATCTGTCATGGCTTATTCCCATATCTTGACCCCAACATGTTTTTTCAGAGCTAAAAATATGAAAGTTCCCTTAGGGATAATTCAAGACTTGTCCAATATGAATTTTGATGGCGAATGTGGAACAACCATTCTCAAGCACGCCACTCACTTTCTTGAATTATGCACTTATCATGAAATTCATTGTGAGGATACCGCTTGTAGGTTGTTCATCCTTACGTTTGAAGCACACGTTAAAGAATGGTGTTACACATTTCCAACTACTTCTGTTCACTCTTTCGAACATATTGTTGAGGAGATATATCGCACCTTTGAAATGTATGATTATGAATCCGTTTACAAGAAAATAATGTGTCTCCTAAAAGCACCTAATGAATCTCTTCAATATTTTCACAATCGGTTTATTCATTTATGTTATGAATTTTTTGAAGATGATATCAATTGGAATATTATAGAATAGAAGTTTCAATTTCTTGTTCATATTTTGATGAATCCAGCAGAATATGAATCCTTTGAAAGTATCCCAACATATACTAGTTATGGAGCTCTTAAATCTGCGATGAAGGAAGTTGTTGTTCCAAGTGATTCTTCATCTTCTCCTCATCAAATAGCTCCATTTACACATGTTGAAGTTTGAGAACTTGAGAGTCCACTCGATAATCTACCACCATCTTCTCCAACCCCATATATTCAAAATTTAAACACAAGTTCTTATTGTGAATATGATTCTACCAGTGATTTTTTTTCTCCACACCCTCCATCTGATGGTTCCTTTTGTTCTCTTGATTGTGAGTTGTTATATCCATCTGGTATAATCACTACTTCTGGTTCTCATGAGGATCAAATTCAGGATGAATTTTGTGTTGACTGAGGAACTTGCGATATCATTCATAATGACTATGTGTGGGACTCTATTTCTGAACAAGAATCTACGATGAAAGTTGATGTTTCTCCTTTCTCACCTCTCCCTCATTATTCTAACATCTTCCATGATTTCATCATATCTGTTGTATCTTTCAAAGAATCAGTTTCTGAAAATGTTAATCCTAATCACACTTAAGACTCGTGAATGTCAAATTTGGGCGAGGAAAAATATTTTCTTTGTAATCTCTCTCATATATCATTCGATCATTTTGAAGAAATAAAGAGAAAATTTCCTCGTTTTAAATATCCCCCTCTCTATGATTCATCAGATCATGAGGATTTCGTTCTCTTAGTCGATGGAATTTATGATCAGAGATGTCATGGTTTATTCATTGAATCATCTATGCATGACTCTGTATCTTACAGTGTCATTCATTCTAAACCACCAGTTTTCGACGATCTACCTTTTTATGTCTTGGAACTACCACTAGTTGTCGAGGTACTTCAGCCCACACTGACGATTATGTCTGTTTT
Source organism: Pinus albicaulis (assembly GCA_034641835.2). NCBI lineage: Eukaryota > Viridiplantae > Streptophyta > Pinopsida > Pinales > Pinaceae > Pinus > Pinus albicaulis. The sequence goes on from CM076574.1 coordinate 962,606,998, forward strand.
TCACAGTCTTGATAATAGTCCCAAGCATGATCAAGATAACTCCTTGTCTGTCGAGAATCCTCATCAGTTGATCGCAAAAGTTAAAAATCAATCTATCTCATAATATTCATATCCTTCAATTGTTTTTCATGATATTATCGCTCGATCATTAGAGGAATCATACCTAGAAAGATTGTTTGAGAAACACAAGATTTTCATTTTCTTCATGTTTTCCAAGTTTGAAAGATCGAAATAATGCTCCAGAATGACACCATGTTACAATGTACACAAACACCATATTACATCAACATAATTTTTAG